>CM073318.1:208799-423571 GCA_037043255.1 Diadegma fenestrale
ATAAAATTTGTCTTTATCTTATAGAAAATATACATGATGCTTAAGGGGGTTCGGGAGGAGTGATTTGAGAGATCTCGGACTAATTGCGTATCAATCATAGAAATAAAGAATTCAAGAAATTCGATAACTCGAGATTGTTCGATGATGCGAGTCGCGTGTGTTGGATCGACAAAAAAAAGATTTTTCCTTTTTTTCCATCCATTATCGTGTAATATTTTTTCTCTTACAAAAATAACCCTAAAAAAATTCGTAAATGCATAAACGATGAAAACGAAAGTCACCGTTGCAAACACGATAGGTCATTCGTGAAATAAATCTTTCTTGTATAGCAAATAAATAAATTATTCTCAACAAGGAAAAATGCAAATTATTTCTCTTGTTAATTAAGCCCTCGTGAAGCAAGACACTTTTCCGTGTCCCTCAAGCCAGAGAAGTCCCAAATTTGACAACTCGAGACTCGTGTCTAAATTAATTCTTTTTCTCCCTCGAGGATGTTTCAATTGTCATGATATTCAAGGAAACGAGAATCTGCCAAAAATCCGGCATTTTTTTCCGAGGCTCGTTGTTCAGCTTAAAATTTTGAGCTCGAAACAAATTCGTTGATTTTTGTCAAAGGGCGAAAAACTCGATGAGCGACATTGAACAATTTTCCACGTCATTTTCGCCCAGGGATCGCGAAAAACGAACATTTGAGAATAATCGAAAATTGCTGGATTTTTATTGGATCGAGTTTGCGGGGAATTAATGTTTTGAAACATCCTCCTTAAAATACTGTAATTGCGGAAAAAGTTAAAAAAAAAACGAAAGAAAAGTGGAAAAATTCAAGTCGATGAGTTGGGTAAAGGGCTTGTCGGTTAAAAATACTTTATTGCTTAGATAAAACGCGTATTAAAATCTTAATTTATAAAAAAAACTCCAAGGGTTCCGAACCAATCAAAAAATAGTGGGCTCAACGAATGTTTGGAGGAGATATTTCTAGTTAAAATCAACAGAATGCTCGGAACGTCTCATTTTTAGGAGTTTGGCAACGGATCGCTTGCTAAATGAAAAGCAGATCGTCATTTTTTTGGGAATTGTGCCTCACTTCATTCGTTATTCCCTTGTGCAATAACGGAACCTCCTTAAGAAATATAAAGTTTTACAAATAAGACTTTCTTCGCGTCCTACTGGAGCGATTTTCTTATTTATTTATTTTATTGCCGAGGTTACTTCTGAGCAATATAATTTTTGGCACAAATTCCTTTCGTTTCGTTTTTCGGGGCTCGCGTTGTTCACCGAAATTTTTCTTCTACAAGATCCATTACAACCGCGAACGAAGAAACAATTTTTTTTAATCAAATAAATGAAAAAAATGCAATGTGCGATTTGATGAAAAAATCGTTCAAATTCCCGCTGTTGGTGTATCGTGATCTGTTGAAATATATGGTTCCGATTGGCTGTCGAGTAAGCATTCCGACCGACCGAGTACACGCGGTAGCACCGTTGTTGAGAGAGAGAGAGAGAGAAAGAGAGGAAGCGCCACCGCGAGACAAAGACGTACGTCGTTTGTTTTGAAATTCGTCCTTATGTTTGTAAGTGAAACAGTGCCTTTATGAACATCGATCTTATACATTCAGTTCGTGTTATTCTATCACACGAGAAACGTTGCGGTACCTCATTCGGTAGTTTTTCTGGCGAATATTATTAAATGAAAACAATGATGGTTTTCCATTAATAAACGTGCTGTTTTTGTGTGATAATTAATGTGCATAGTGATCGTTTAAGTGAAGTGACGAGATATAACATTGTTACGAGTTTGTGTACAGCAGCAGGAAAGAATCGCGTACTCCGTATTTCGGTAAGTCATTAAAATCGAAAATAAAAATTGAAAAGATTATAAATGCAGTCACTTTTTGTTCGCTTATCGATTGATTTCATCTTAATTTCATTATTTTATTGGTTTTGAGTAGTCTATAATCCGTAATTTTGAAAGGTTTACTCTAAATTGTTTAACAATTTGGAGTGACAAACATCGCCCTCGGCGTCGAAAGGCCCGGTGCCTTCCTCGGTGTCTCCCTCCGAGGTGCACACGATTATTTTTTATATTGTAACCAAACTACATTTCTACGCTTATATTGTTTGGATAAAGCCCTCCCCCCTTCCCCCCAATACAACAAAAGTATTGATATCACGCGGTAAGTAAAAAATGGACGTTTTGCGTACGCTTCGCGTGACGAAATTTCGTATAACACGTCTACGAAAAACTTTTTCGTCCTTGTGTTTTTTTAAATTTTTGGATGATATTTAATGGTACAGTTTAAAAAAAAAATTCTTGTCATTTTGAAAATAGAAGGTAGGATGAAAATATGAAAAACAAAATGGATGAAGCTGTGACGTGGACGGATCTCCCGTCTTTGTCGATAAATTCAGTTTTTCAAGAAATTTCAACAAATCAACGTGATTGAAAAAAATATTTGTATCGTTATCGTCGCAATAATGGTGCGAACGACGCATTCTTTCGAATCCGTACGATTTGAAAAATAAATTGTTCTACTTTTTAACGGTACAGTTTAAAAAAAAAAAAAAATAGAAAGTAGGCTGAACATTCCTCCAGTTGATTGCTTCAAAATTGCTTAAAAATTATTCGTTAAATATGATAAACAAAATGAATGAAGCTGTGACGTGGACGGATCTCCCGTCTTTGTCGATAAATTCAGTTTTTCAAGAAATCTCAACAAATCAACGTGATTGAAAAAATATTTGTATCGTTATCGTCGCAATAATCGTGCGAACGACGGATTCATAAGTACGATTTGAAAAATAAATTGTTGTATTTTCTTGATTGATGATTCATTAATTGTTTTTTTTTTAATTTTTTTTATTGTTTACACGAAAATTACGGATTACACTTGGTTAAATGGTGATACGTTTCAATTCTGCATTTTTACGGAATGCCGACGATAAAATTTGCGGAATCAACAACAAACGAATGCGATATTCTACCAGCTCATTGTTCTATCTCTTTTCAGCAGTTTTATTTGTAATTTTGAAACGATTTTAAAGAGGCATTATGTATTTTTTCAAAACAGTTTTGCAAAAATTAACGGAGTTAAATTTTCCCATCGTCGTCGTTGCAACGTTCCAGACAATGGTTTCATTGGCTAAATGACATTGTTGTCATTTTTTCAAAATTACAAGGTGGAATTTAAAAATCGACTCAATAAATTTCTTCGAAATTCTTCCAAAAATGACCTAATCGGTTGATGAAAATTGAAAATTGCAGATTGCTCGAAAATTATGGATTAAATTCGAAAAAAAAACGTTAATGAAATGGTGTCATCATGGTTGACTTGCATTTTCACGGAATATTAAATAATAATTTACTCAACTTTTTCCGTCGACATCGTTGCAATGCTACAAATTGAAAACAACGCAATGAATTTGTTATAAATGTCGCCAAAAATGAAATAATCGGCTGGGAATTGAAAATTGCTTGAAAATTACGGATTATATTTGAAAAAAATGTTGATGAAATGGTGTCACGATTGAATTTTGCATTTTTACGGAATACTGACAATGCATTTACAGAATCATTATGAATTTTTGCCAACAAAACATGACCCTCGATTGCATACTCCCGCAACGTCTATAATTTTTTTTTCTCTTCTTTTTTTTTTAGATTATCCGGTTTTCGGTGGGTCACGGAGAACATTTTCTGCTGTTCCTTTCCAATCCTGATCATATTCTTCCTTGTTTTTTTGAATCCTTCATTTTTTTTTCGTATCATTTGATTATTTTTTATTTATTTTTTAATACAAAAGTGTCATTTTTTTTTAATTGACACTTTTCATTATTGTGACGCGTTATCGCGCAATAATCGTCGCTTTGAGCGCGAGCCATTTTGCTGCTTTGAACGCGAGCCATTTCATCGCTTTGAGCGCAAACCGTTTCGTCGCTTTGAGCGCGAGTCATTTCGTCGCTTTGAGCGCGAGCCCGGCACTTTATTGACATTTTTAAATAAATATATTAACGCGCTTTTGCGTGATAATCGTCGCTTTGAGCGCGAGTCGTTATTTTTACGCACTTGAAGTGCTCATTGCGCTTTTTAGCGCCTGTTGATTATTTTGTCAACGCAGACCGAGACATAAGCTGGTCTAATCAATCACTCGCGATGATTGAAACGTTGAACGATTTTTATGAACGTCAAAAACGTTGCATAGCCGAAGGCGATTGGTTAAACGATGATCATATCGACAAATTTGCACAACTCTTGGCAAAATCGTCCAACTTATGCTTTGAAATGCAGCCGCAGTTTCGCTTGTATTTGCCGAACGAGATAGTGCCTCTTGCGCCCAGCAAAAAGCATATCCAGATATTGTTTAGCTGCAGTGAGTTAGTAAGGTCAGATAGTAAAGCACCTCAAGGTGGACATTGGGTTTGTAGTTACTACGACGCAAAAAAAATTTACATTTACAATTCAAGTGGAGCTAGCACGCTCCATAGAGATCATAAAATTTATCTGGAAAAATTATTTCCATTTTATGACTTTAAGAAGAAAAATTCAGTTGTGTTCCCGACTGTTGATAAACAACCGAACAACAATGACTGTGGTCTTTATGCAATAGCATTTGCCGTATCGTTGTTGTATGGCTTGAAGCCAGAAAATGTAAGATATTACCAGCCAGGTATGCGTCCACATTTGCTCAAAATTTTTGAGTCACAAAAAATCGAACATTTTCCGGTCGATAAAACTAATACAACTTTTGTACCATGTTTAGAGATTGTACAAAAAAAACGAAAAGAGAATTGGAAAAAACAATCTTGGAGATTGAAGCAGAAAAAGTTACATGTAGACCCGGCTCAGACAAACGATGGTTTAAAAGCGAAAACAAATGTTTTTAATGAGAAAGGCATTGACAAACCTGTTGTCAAATCGCAACCTACCATCAAAGTATGTGCAAAAAAACGAGAAGCTTCTTCACCTAAACAGGCATGTGTGAAAAAAAAAATTTGTCAGAGTTTACCACAAAATGATGATAAACTGTTGCGTACTCAACGACCGTCCAATTCTCAGGTGTCATTACGAAATTGTCTCAAGTCGTGTACGAGTACACAACTTGAAATTGAACAAGTGTTGCGTACACCAAAAGCTACTGTTTCTCAGATTACAGGGCGACATGAGAATGACGATGCAATGGTTATTGATACCGATACAGTATTGGGTACGGAACAAGTTGCTGTTCCTCCGAGTAGCAGAGTACTTGAAATCGATCAAGTATTGCAGTCGCAAAAAGCTGGTGTTTCTCGCAATTCAGTAGAAAAGAACGATAACGTGATAGGTACAGAACACGCGGTTGTTTTTATTGAACAAGTGTTGAGTACACCAAACGCTACTGTTCCTCAGATTACAGGGCGACATGAGAATGACGATGCAATGGTTATCGATCACGTACAAAATCATACCGATATGGTATTGCGTACGGAACAAGCTGCTGTTCCTCCGAGTAGCAGAGTACTTGAAATCGATCAAGTATTGCAGACGCAAAAAGCTGGTGTTTCTCGCAGTTCAGTAGAAAAGAACGATAACGTGATAGGTACAGAACAAGCGGTTGTTTTTATTGAACAAGTGTTGCCTACACCAAAAGCTACTGTTCCTCATATTACAGGGCGACATGAAAATGACGATGCAATGGTTATTGACCACGTACAAAATCATACCAATATGGTATTGGGTACGGAACAACCTGCTGTTCCTCCGAGTAGCAGAGTACTTGAAATCGATCGAGTATTGCAGACGCAAAAAGTTGGTGTTTCTCAAAGTTCAGTAGAAAAGAATGATAACGTAATAGGTACAGAACACCCGGTTGTTTTTATTGTACAAGTGTTGAGTACACCAAACGCCACTGTCCCTCAGATTACAGGGCGACATGAAAATGACGATGTAATGGTTATTGACCACGTACAAAATCATACCGACATGGTATTGGGTACGGAACAAGCTGCTGTTCCTCCGAGTAGTAGAGTACTTGAAATCGATCAAGTATTGCAGACGGAAAAAGCTGGTGTTTCTCGAAGTTCACGAGAAATAAAGAATGATAACGCAATAGGTACAGAACAAGCGGTTGTTTTTATTGAACAAGTGTTGGGTACACCAAACGCTACTGTTCCTCAGATTACAGGGCGACATGAGAATGACGATGCAATGGTTATTGATACCGATATAGTATTGGGTACGGAACAAGCTGCTGTTCCTCCGAGTAGCAGCGTACTTGAAATCGATCAAGTATTGCAGACGCAAAAAGCTGGTGTTTTTCGAAGTTCAGTAGAAAAGAATGATAACGTAATAGGTACAGAACGAGCGGTTGTTTTTATTGAACAAGTGTTGAGTACACCAAACGCTACTGTTCCTCAGATTACAGGGCGACATGAGAATGACGATGCAATGGTTATCGATCACGTACAAAATCATACCGATATGGTATTGGTTACGGAACAAGCTGCTGTTCCTCCGAGTAGCAGAGTACTTGAAATCGATCAAGTATTGCAGACGCAAAAAGCTGGTGTTTCTCGCAGTTCAGTAGAAAAGAACGATAACGTAATAGGTACAGAACAAGCGGTTGTTTCTATTGAACAAGTGTTGAGTATACCAAACGCTACTGTTCTTCAGATTACAGGGCGACATGAGAATGACGATGCAATGGTTATCGATCACGTACAAAATCATACCGATATGGTATTGGGTACGGAACAAGCTGCTGTTCCTCCGAGTAGCAGAGTACTTGAAATCGATCAAGTATTGCAGACGCAAAAAGCTGGTGTTTCTCGAAGTTCAGTAGAAAAGAATGATAACGTAATAGGTACAGAACGAGCGGTTGTTTTTATTGAACAAGTGTTGAGTACACCAAACGCTACTGTTCCTCAGATTACAGGGCGACATGAGAATGACGATGCAATGGTTATCGATCACGTACAAAATCATACCGATATGGTATTGGTTACGGAACAAGCTGCTGTTCCTCCGAGTAGCAGAGTACTTGAAATCGATCAAGTATTGCAGACGGAAAAAGCTGGTGTTTCTCGAAGTTCAGTAGAAATAAAGAATGATAACGTAATAGGTACAGAACACCCGGTTGTTTTTATTGTACAAGTGTTGAGTACACCAAAAGCCACTGTTCCTCAGATTACAGGGCGATATGAAAATGACGATGCAATGGTTATCGATCACGTACAAAATCATACCGATATGGTATTGGGTACGGAACAAGCTGGTGTTTCTCGAAGTTCAGTAGAAATAAAGAATGATAACGTAATAGGTACAGAACAAGCGGTTGTTTTTATTGAACAAGCGTTGCGTACACCAAAAGCTACTGTTCCTCAGATTACAGGGCGACATGAGAATGACGATGCAATGGTTATCGATCACGTACAAAATCATACCGATATGGTTTTGGGTACGGAACAAGCTGCTGTTCCTCCGAGTAGTAGAGTACTTGAAATCGATCAAGTATTGCAGACGGAAAAAGCTGGTGTTTCTCGAAGTTCAGTAGAAAAGAACGATAACGTAATAGGTACAGAACAAGCGGTTGTTTTTATTGAACAAGTGTTGAGTATACCAAACGTTCTTCAGATTATAGGGCGACATGAGAATGACGATGCAATGGTTATCGATCACGTACAAAATCATACCGATATGGTATTGGGTACGGAACAAGCTGCTGTTCCTCCGAGTAGCAGAGTACTTGAAATCGATCAAGTATTGCAGACGCAAAAAGCTGGTGTTTCTCGAAGTTCAGTAGAAATAAAGAATGATAACGTAATAGATACAGAACAAGCGGTTGTTTTTATTGAACAAGTGTTGAGTTTACCAAACGCCACTGTTCCTCAGATTACAGGGCGACATGAGAATGACGATGCAATGGTTATCGATCACGTACAAAATCATACCGATATGGTATTGGGTACGGAACAAGCTGCTGTTCCTCCGAGTAGCAGCGTACTTGAAATCGATCAAGTATTGCAGACGCAAAAAGCTGGTGTTTCTCGCAGTTCAGTAGAAATAAAGAACGATAACGTAATAGGTACAGAACAAGCGGTTGCTTTGCAAAGTAGAGAACTTGAAATCGAACGAGTGTGGCGTAAACCAAAAACTCCTGTTCCTCAGATTACAGGGCGATATGAGAATGAGAATGTGATAGTTATCGATGACGAGACGATAACACCTCCAGGTAATAATGAAGAATCTTTCGATAGTCGTCAAACTCGTTTAATTGCTGATGGTTCACTGCTCAATGATGACCACATTGAAGAATTTGGCAATTTATTGAAAATGGCGTCCAACTCGGCATTTGAGCAAAGACCCCCGTGGCTACTTTACTTTCCTGATCGAATAGAGCCTGTCGAGCCGAATAAAAAACATATTCAGATTTTATTCAGCTGTGCTGAATTAATTTTGAAGAACAACGAAACTCACGCAGGACATTGGGTTTGTAGCTATTTTGATACGCAGAAAATATTCATTTATGACTCCATGGGGTCCAAAATGATGCATAGATATCACAAAGTGTATTTACAGCATTTATTTCCTAACTATGATTTTGACAGAACCGGCTCTGTATTGTTTCCGAAAGTCGATTTGCAACCGAATGGTCGCGATTGCGGATTATTTGCAATGGCGTTCGCTACATCGATATTCTACGGAATCAAACCAGAAACCGTTAGATATGATTGTGCAAAAATGCGCGAACATTTGCTGAAAATCCGAGAGTCAAGGACAATAGAACATTTTCCATATTTGGCAATTGAAAGTAACGCCGTTCGGGAAGTTCAATGCATAGTAGATGAACAAAAAGTAATTGACAACAACGATGTGGGCAGCGATAAATTTTCCAGTTTCGATTGTGAAAATTTGACGCAACTCATAAAGTCTTGGTCCTTAGATAATGAAAAGAAGCACATTGAGGTCCGATCGAATGATGGTTGCACGGATATATTGTGTGACAGAATACCGATCGACAAATTAAACTCCGACAGGTTGGAATCTTTGGTAGAAAATGCTCCTGTGATAGGTTTCAAAAAACCGACAGTCTTAAAAATGAAAATACCAGCAGTGTCAAAGAAACCGAATCATAGAAATCATTCAACCGTTAATAATAAAGTGAATAAAATCACGAGCGTTGGTCGAATTGTAAAAGATCATAAAATTATCGAGCATAATGTTAAAATGCGAGCGAAAGCTACAATTGTTAATAAATATTGCAAATACATTCGAAAGACGGCTTGGATTAAAACTAAATTTACGAAGGAAAGGTATATTCAAAACATTGCCGGAACGCTGAACCTTCGGTTACCTGAAGATTGTCGACTTGAAGCCGAGCGAATAGTGAGATGGTGCTTTGTTACTAGGCAAAAATACGTTATTGCACTAAATAAAACTTTTAAATCCCTTAAAGAAAAAGCTATAGTGTGCCTTACGCGCGTCGCGAATATACCCGTTTCGAATAGTAATGAATACGTTCAGATGTTGTGCGGTCAAACACTGCACACTGCTTCGTCGGAGGCATATTTCGCGGAAACGGCTTATCATGCTTTTGCCTTAGGTCGATCAGAGCCTATTGTAATGAACTCTGAAGGCAAGGCTATGAACGTGTTACCGCTGATCAAGGGGGAGAAAAAAAATCAAAAATCGTGGAAGTGTGGTAGTTTGTGTAAAATAAAAGATTATGGTACTCAAATGATAAGTCATTTGAAGGGTTTCTTCAACAAACTAACTACATGTAAACTATTCAAAATTTTTGGGTTCATTGAACGGACTCAAAAATGTTCTAATCGAACAACTGATAACAAACTCGGCCACTCGCATGGTTGTTACATTGATCCAAAGAGTTGTTCCTCACAATTTTTGTCACTACAAGTATTATCACCACATTTCCCAATGATACGGTGTATCAAAAGATTGACATATCAACTGATGAACTTGTATACGAAACTTTGCGATCTAGATGCTCAATTGAATAATAGCAATGCTGAAACGCTTCGAGAAATTGCAGACCAAGCTCAACAGAAAGCACAAGGGTTAAAATCGGAAGCTTCAGAAATCAATCTCGATGAAACTGAGATAAGATCACAGTATAAAGCAGCATTCAAAGCTTTGGCCAAACGGACTCTAGATTTACCACGGTTTGCGTGTATATCGTGTGAAAAACTTTGCGTAAAAAAAAATCTTTTACCCATTAAAGTGTCTAAAGTATCGAGATATGGTAACACTTGGAATGAGCTAAAACAATTTCTCTGTAAATATGCAAAAATTCCGGAAGAAAGCTACATTTGCCGTTATTGTGATGCCAAATTGAAGGAAGATAAGATGCCTCCCACGTGTGTTCTTAATGATCTTTACAATCCTAAGGCACCACCAATAATATCGGAACTCAATACGTTTGAGAAAATATTAATTCAAAGAGCTAAAGCTTTTCAAGTTGTTCAGAGATTGGGTACAGTCATGAACAAAAAATTGCCGCAGAAGCATATGATTCCAAAAGCTTCAGGTAATAATTTCGTACTACCTTTGCCATTGGAGGAGACACTGAAAAAGATTTGTCTTCCCACCGATCCGATTAATATCAATCACGAGTTGTATATTTTAGTTCGTGGTATTCCGACAAAATCTAAAGTGGTGTGGGAACGATTGGTGGATAAAAACAAAGTATTCAAAGCTTTAAAGTGGCTAAAATCAAATAATCCTCTTTATGAAAAAATTAAGTTGCCTACGTGTCCTGACGATTTACTCCCCAATGACATTCCTGATGTCGAATTTAAGGAAGCTCTCACCCAAGCCGGAAATAATGAACCAAAATTGAACACGGCCATAGATGGAGTTGGAAAAAAAATGGCTCTTTTGACTCAGAAGTCACAATCCGATCCTTTTTATCAGCCATATACGATCCTTCCAATTCACGAAAAAAGAATTAATGCCACTGCAACAGATCTTTATCAAATGATTAAAGTCAACGACGTTCCTTTAGACAAGAATCTTCCCGATTTGGATTGCCAATGTTTTCCTCATTTACATGCTTATGGCAAAAACGGGCAAAATCAAAAAAGATCTGTACGTCTTACGGATTTTGAGTATTGGAAAACTAGGTTCATGTCCGCACATAAAGAATATCGTTCCGATGTACAATATCTTTTTTATGCTTTGCACGATAACTACAAACGACAGTTGAACGCTGGAATCTATCACAAATTGAACATAACGAATCCAAAAGAAAAGTATACGGCAGCTAGTTATCTGGATCAATTGTCTAAAGACCAACTAGAGTCGAACTTGAATTCGATATTTTCTAGGTTACGTAATACGGAACAATTTTGGAAAATACCTCGAAGTAATTTGAAAGCCATGACTCGCGAATATGGTCCTGCCACGTGGTTTCTGACCATCAGTCCAAGCGAATGGTTATGGGATGATTTATTTGAATATCTTCGTGAGGTCAATGATATTTCGATTGATGATAAAATTCATCCGATGGAGTTGGTCGTGAAAGATCCAATATCGGTAGCACGATTCATGAATATCAAATTCAAAGGCATGCTAGATTTCATTTGTTCCTCGGCTAATCCTTTGGGTAAAGTTGAACATTACTTTTGGCGGCTCGAGTATCAAACAAGGGGTGCACCGCATTTCCACCTCTTGCTTTGGGTGAAGGACGCTCCGATAATTGGTAAGGCATCGCCTGAAGAAATCACTGCCTTCATAATGAAATACGTTACCTGTAGGATGCCTGACAAAAATGTTTCGCCCGAGTTATATAGACGGGTCAATGCTCATCAGAAGCACGTTCACAACAAATACTGCTTGCGTAGTAAAAAAACCAAGACTGGATTTACTCGACGGTGCAAATTTGGTCATCCACGTCCTTTAACGAAAACTTTTCAGCTCAGAGACGTCGCCATGTCCATCGTTGGTAGGAAAAAGTTGAAAACGCGTAGTCGATTATACGATTTGCCACGGGATGTAGCTGAAGCTAATATAAATGATTACAACCCAGCGATACTTTGTGCTTGGGAAGGAAATATGGACATTCAGTTCATCGGTGAACAATCTACCGTACTTACGGCTTATGTTACAAAATATGTTTCAAAAGCGGAAAAAAGTAACTTCCAGACACCCTTTGATATAATCAATTCCTCAAAATCTCTAGTCAGTTGTCTCTGGAATTGGGCAATGCGTTTGTTGAATCACCGTGAATGCGGTGCAGTTGAAGCAGCGGATAGTGTTCTCGGACATTCCTTATGGGGGACTGATCCGAAGACTACCATCAAGTGGTTAGACGTCAATATGATTAGAAGTCGTAGATTGAAAAATCGTAAAGAAATTGAAACATTAGATCCCGAATCGACAGATTTGTTTTATCCGTCCGTTGTCGATTCATACTATCCAAATCGGCCCACAGAATTAGAATCTGTTAATCTTTTTGATTTCAGTAGATGGTACGATATAACGAAAGTAAAACCTAAAAAAAATCCGGAGGTTTACAAAATCGGTCCATCGACGTTTTTGAAAAAACGTTCGCGAGCGTGTCTCGTAAACCATTACATCTATAATGTGAAAACCGAACCAGAGCGTTATTATTATACATTGCTATTACTCTTCAAACCATGGCGAAATATTGATGATCTCAAAAACAATAAAGATACTTGGGGTGAGGCATTTTCGTCATTGCAGACAGAACTTGCCGATGCTCTGCGATATCACGATAAAATAGATGAAATTCAACAAGCTATACAGTATGTGAATGAAGACGTTGAGAAATTACTGATGAAAGATAGTCCTGAAAATGCAGATGAATGTCTTGGTAATGACGACGGTGTATTAGAATGCGTACCGATTGAAGTAGAAGAGGCTGTGAGAGATGTTCAAGATATTGCAGATATGATCGATGTTGAGAACGTGACGCAGATGGTCGATGCATTGAATGCCGATCAAAAGCGTGTCTTCGATAAAGTCATATCTGCTATAACTTTGGATCAAGAGCCACTCCGACTTTACGTAAGCGGACCGGGAGGAACCGGAAAAAGTCATCTTTTAAGCGCTATTAGAGCACGGCTCAAGAAGAATTTTGGAAAAGATACTGCAGTAGCTGCTCCAACAGGAATAGCTGCATTCAATGTCAATGGTTTGACAATACATCGATTGCTTCAATTACCCGTTGAACATGGGCGCACTGCAAAGTATAAAGAGCTTTCCGATGGAGTACTCAAGTTGTTACGAGCTGAACTCAAAAATGTTACTTTGATAGTAATTGATGAAGTATCCATGATTTCCAATGTGACCTTGATGTATATTAATTTGCGGTTAGCGGAAATATTCAATACCCAAGACTCTGAAAATGGTTGGTTTGGTCAGAAACATGTACTCCTCTTTGGAGATTTGTTGCAGCTTCCACCTGTACATGAAGATCCAGCTTTCGTTATGTTATCAAGTGATAAAACGGAAAAATATATCGGAGGGATAGGATCATTTCATTTGTGGTTCGAGTTATTTTCCTATGACGAATTGACAATAAACATGCGTCAAAAAGACGATAATACGTATAGGGATTTGTTGTCTAGAATTCGTATAGGCACAATTATCGATTCGGATACCAAGATCTTGGAGTCACGAAAATTGCAGTTCAAGGAAGAAACAGTTGATGGTCGTTTATACGAGTTATGCGATTACATGTCTAATTTACCTCCAGATACTGTTTGTTTACTTCCGACCTGTAATCAATGCGATGCATTGAATTCAGCCATGTTAACGCGACTCGCTTCAGAAGAGATACGGCTCGTGGCAAGGGACACTGTAGATTGCCCGAATTATATTAAGAAAAAAGTAACGAAAGCTTTATGTAACGATGATGAAGGTACCTCCAGAACAGCTGCATTAGCTAAAAACATTATCGTGAAAATCGGAGCAACGATAATGATTCGACGAAATATTGATGTAACTTTGGGTCTCGTGAATGGTACAATTTGCAAAATTGTTTCGTTCGGGCGAGATGTTAAAAGTGGTGATATTGAAACTATCCGAGTTTTGTTGCCAACAGGGTTGGAATACGCATTGGAACGTTGTAGCGTTAAATTCGAAATTATGGATCGAGCATTCGTTGTTAGGAAGCAATTTCCCATATGTCTGAGTTACGGCATGACCATTCATAAAAGTCAGGGTCTCAGTTTAAAAAATGCTATAGTAGAAGCCGGAAATTCTATCTTCATCTGTGGGCAAATTTATGTTGCTCTATCGCGCATCACTACTTTGCAAGGTTTGCATCTCATCAATTATGATCCAGCCTCCGTGAAAGCTAATACAAACGCAATTGTTGAATACAATCGTTTACGAAAATTGTATAGACCTGATCTTATGGCTTATAGCGTTGCTAAACAGCGTCCTGCGAAGGTATGCGACAAGGTATGGGCAGTAGCAGCAAGAATTGCAGAATGTCAAGAGGAAACAGAGAAAAACATTGCGAATGATCCTATTCCAATTCACGTGAGAGGGCTTATTAATGATGATGATTTATCGTGTTATGCGAATTCAACCCTCCAATGCATCATACATTGTGAGACCATCCGAGAAACTATGTTGCAGGATTGTAGTGAAATCTTGAGTATTCAGTCTGTTTTCAAAGCATACATGAGTAATGATATGAACGTTGACGTTTTCGAAGTGAGAAAATTCGTTGGTGAGCCCTTCATCAACAAAGCCCAACAAGATCCAAGTGACTTTTTCATTTCTCTTTGCGATAAATTGCGTGCCCTAAGGAATGCTGTTGAACATCAAGTAACTTTAGTCACATCTTGCAATTCCTGCGGTTCCACAACAAGTAGTGTTCGTTCAAACACTATTATTTCGCTCATTGTGCCCAAATTACGAAAAGCGGCCTATAATCTCCAATATATGATTGACCATAGCATAGGGAAATCTTTACGATGTGACCGGCCCTGCATGGTTTGTCATGCACCAGATGTTTATGAAAAGTTTGATATATCCGCATTAGAAACGATTGTGGTTCTCAAATTGTTAATTTTTGAAATGAAGAACGGTAAAATAGAAAAGAAAAGGTGCAATATTAAAGAAATACCGACTACAACTGTACGGATTAATCGGGATAGTTATAGAGTTCTCAGTGCTATTTTCCACCATGGTGACGATATTCAGCATGGACATTTTACGAGTGTGTTGCGAAGTCAAGGCAAAAGTTGGATTGCCGTCGATGATTTGAAAGTAGAGAAGCGGAGTTGGCCACGTAATGGAAAAGACTTATACATTATGTTCTTACAACGAGTCTAAACCACTTATTTTCATGTTACCAAGTATAAATATCTCGTTCTAATAACCGCTTATTGTATTGTAACTTTTTTACGATTTCAGAAAGTACTTAGCCGCAGCTTTAGCGCGTTAAAGCAACTGTGCATCCAATGTCCCGTCATCTTATTGAATCGTCATTTTTAAACCTCATTAATCATTAATTTCTTTTGATATATTCCTTGTTGCTAAAATCGATAATTATCCCCCATTTCTCAGGATCCTCAAATTTAAGCGCCAATGATGAAGAATCTCTTGTTGTTCAGCTCACCGCTGAACACTCGAGTTCTGAGGCACTCTTAAAAAAAAATTTTTTAAAAACCCATTTCATTTGTTTTCTTGTCTCTTCTCTAGCCTCCCTAAAACCCCCATGTTCCCATAATGTCCCCACAATTGTTTTCCACCATGGTGACGATATTCAGCATGGACATTTTACGAGTGGTTTGCGAAGTCAAGGCAAAAGTTGGATTGCCGTCGATGATTTGAAAGTAGAGAAGCGGAGTTGGCCACGTAATGGAAAAGACTTATACACTATGTTCTTACAACGAGTTTAAACCACTTATTTTTATGTTACCAGGTAAAAAAAATCTCGATCTAATAACCTCTTATCGTATTGTAACTTTTTTACGATTTCAGAAAGTACTTATCCGCAGCTTTAGCGCGTTAAAGCAACTGTGCATCCAATGTCCCGTCATCGTATTGAATCGTCATTTTTAAACCTTATTAATCATTAATCTCTTGTGATATATTTCTTGTTGCTAAAATCGATAATTATCCCCCATTTCTCAGGATCCTCAAATTTAAGCGCCAATGATGAAGAATCTCTAGTTGTTCAGCTCACCGCTGAACACTCGAGTTCTGAGGCACTCTTAAAAAAAAAATTTTTAAAAACCGATTCAATTTGTTTTCTTGTCTCTTCTCTAGCCTCCCTAAAACCCCCATGTTCCCATAATGTCCCCACAATTGATAAATATCACTCTTTCCAAAAAGAAGGGAAATCCGAGGGAAAATACTTTCAAAAAGTAAAAAAAGAACGCCAAGTTTAAAAGATCGCAACCTCAGTTGAACCTTTGGAATTAAAAATCTTCTTGAAAATTGTTAAACTCTATTGAGACAAAAAAAAAAGTGAAATCATTGCAACATAGCCAAGCATCCATGAATGAGTGGCTAAATTCTACGGGAAACGAAACATAAAAAAGGGCACGTTTGCGTACAAGGGCACGTGTACACGTACACGTACTTACCGGACGAATTCACTGCAAAGATCATACAAAAACTTGGCGTGCATGGTTTTCAAAAATAATTTCGGCGAAGGAACGTCTCATCCATGTTTACCCGTACTGCGGAAGCCACTAAGGGGGAACATTTTTTATATTCACCTCGGTGTCTAGCGTACCCACCTAGCCTCTCGGCTTTTTCTTTATGATACGGCACTCATGTTGCGAGGGGCAGAGATCGCCCTGTCAGCACGCCGCAGACTCGCGTGGCTGGCGTGAGCCAACCCGGTCGAACAGCTTCCAAATCCACGACTGATAGATCAACACAAAACATGGCCCTTTGGTGGGGGGGAAGCACTTTCTTACACCTCCTTACAGGGCTGACGACCCAGCTTTCGAGTTGAGAGTGCAACTTACATCATTCCACCACCTGGCCTCGCGAGTTCAACCCGATGGCCAGGAGTGGTGCAAGCACCACTAGGCTCCCGGCCCTCGCGATACCAATCAACGCCATTGGTCTAACGTTCGCGGTCCATCATGTTCCGCTAAGGCTTGGTCTGCTAATCCAGATCGGGCCCCTGCACCCAGCTCGGGTTCGCGGGTTCACCAAGCCCGAAAGAGCCGGAGCAAGCTCCGGCCCTCCCCTGCGATACCGTTCAATATCAACCCACGGAGGTTGAAAGTCGATGTGACTTAAACAACCCTCGTTCAACAGACAAGAGCAAAGGCTTTCGGGGCTGGGTTGGCTCATCACCGATCGCCGAGCTCACTTCTCCTCCCTCACCACGGGGGCGCGGCTGCGGTCTCTGTAAGATGTTACCACCCACATTTGGCACACAACACACGACCGTACGCCCGCTTTACGTCTGGGACCAGACGACTCACTCCCTCTTTCTCATCCGCTATATGTTGGATAAATGGTGTCCTGACATTCATTCACAGACAGGTTACTTTTTATCCAATTTCTCTAGAAGACTGCATCCAGCATAGACCAATAGTGATCGGTAAACGCTCTTCAAATAGCAGTCTCCGGGAGGGGAGGGGGGGCAGACGGGATTCATTAAGGAACAAAGAGACAAAATGGCACATTTAACGCCGAACGCGGTGTTTTCAGGACGTTTCGTAGCCACGGTCTTACATACAGGTCTGGAAACTCCCATCGCGCGGCTGATGCGCTTATTGAAGCCACAACGCGTAGTTCATGAAATCGCCACTACAGTCGCTGCGATCTAAGCTCCGAACGCTCCGAACAAGGGGTTAACCTACAAACAAATGCCCCAAATGTCTTTAAATAGCATATCATTGATGTTTAAAAATAGATAACTGAATATGTTGTAAAAAGCTAAGTTCGTAACAGACCACCACCAAAACTTTGACAGTTTTGAGGTTATGTTCTTGTTTGCAATCGGAGAATAGATCGCAGCGACAAGTAGTGACGGCATTGCGAACTAGTCCGGACTTCATTAAGCGGTTCCTACCCCTACGCCTTGATTTTGTGCCGAGTTTCCGGACCTGTATGTAAGACCGTGGTCGTAGCCAAGCGCACGAGGCGGAGACGAGGGCTGAAAAGACCGCGTTCGGCGTTGACTGTCCTTCCTTGGTCCATAGGATACTTCGCAACAGGAGGTCCGGCGGGCGATATTCAATTGGGGGAGAGTTCGCGACATTCAACTACACAACACTGTCGTTTTTCACGTATAGTTTGCCTTTAATAGTCTTTAATACAAACTGACATGTGCTATATAAAAATCAAAATTCTTCTATCATCGACGGAAACGAGATGATCATTAATCTGGTTGGTACGTTCGTTCATCTTTTATCTTCCCGAAATTATTTTTGAAAACCATGCACGCCAAGTTTTTGTATGATCTTTGCAGTGAATTCGTCCGGTAAGTACGTGTACGTGTACACGTGCCCTTGTACGCAAACGTGCCCTTTTTTATGTTTCGTTTCCCGTAGAATTTAGCCACTCATTCATGGATGCTTGGCTATGTTGCAATGATTTCACTTTTTTTTTTGTCTCAATAGAGTTTAACAATTTTCAAGAAGATTTTTAATTCCAAAGGTTCAACTGAGGTTGCGATCTTTTAAACTTGGCGTTCTTTTTTTACTTTTTGAAAGTATTTTTAATGCATACAAAATGTTATTGGATGGACCGCTGATTTCAGAAATAGTGTCGGGAAAAAATAATGTGCTGCAGTTTACGCTGTGCAGATATGATTTCACGATGATTTATTAAGCATATTCGCTTGATCTTTGTTCGCGCGATCACGCGTTCACATAATTGAGTTGGAAAGAAACAGAAAAACACTGAAATTAATTTTTGCACTTTTGCAGGCTGTTTCGTACGAAGAACAATTGAACACGTTATGGTTCAATCGGACAAACAAAAGTCGAGGACTTTTCAATTACAAAGGACTCAACTCGAACTATTCACAACTCGTCGACGGCCTGCGTCGTTCTGGGATAATCTGCCGCGTAAACCACACACGATCTTCAACCACTTCAACGCTCGATCCATCTTTCTTTCCTCTCCTTCTTCTTCCAATTTGGCTGGACTCACGTAGCGCCGTGGTGCCAGCCTGGCCACTGGTGTACCCGCGTCGGCCCGTTGGCCAAGTCCCGTGGCGACTGGCGTCCACAAAAATTCACGCTACCTCACAATCACAACGCTAAGGGAGATAGCCATAGCATAGAGGAATAAAAGAAGAAGAAGTACCTCACAACGCAAACAGGTGTGTTTTCCGAATTCGACAATCAATTTTATCGTGTTACAGTGTTTGCAGAGATATTAGTTATTCATTGATTAATAGAAAAAAAAATTGGAATATCCGCAGCAAAAAAAGACGCGAGTGCTCAAAGAGTCGCGCGTAGACGCGCGAATTTTTAGGTTAGCAAAGAGTTGAGCAACGTTTCTAAAAAACACCAACAAATCCTCCTACACAACGGAAAGTCTCAAGCGTTCGATCAACGACGATCAGGAGCCTGTGTTGATTCAATTGGACAAACGAAATTCGCCATTTCCCGATATACGTGTCGACAAATGCGAGGTTTGTAAGAACGTTTCAATTTACGGTAAAAAAAAAAAAAAAAACTTTTTTCTAGTTTCGAAAACACTCACTTGACACACAGGCCTTTTTCTTCGTTCTCTCGGAATAAATATATCTCATACGAAAGACGCTCGTAAAAATAGCATAAAAATAACGGTTTACTTTTGCAAAGTTTGCTCCGCGTCCATTGAAACATCAAAATTTAGTTAAAACGAAATTCCATTTAAATTTATGTTTCTAGTTCGAAATTGACAGAGCAATAAACAGGAACGCGATAATTCCGAACGTTTTTATGTCGCGCAATCACGCCATTACAAAATTGGACAAAACCGGCAATTAGACGTTGACTCATTTGGAATTGGACGTGCCCAAAAAACTGTGTCCCGGTGACATAATACAATTCAGCCTCCGAAAAGTTCGGATACGTTTTTCAATTGCATTCGAAATGCCACGAGGACAGTAAAAGATACAAGCTCAATTAATGTCAACATTTCAATATTTCAACAATTTTTTTTCATTATTCCAAATTAATATGGGTCGTTACAAAAAAAATATTTCGCTGAACGAGGAATTAATGCAAAAATTAATAACAGCTTTGGCTGATTACGACGATGTTTTGGCGAGGGGCAGCGGGAATTTGCCGGTGGCAATCCTTCGCGCGGTTGCTGCAAAAATCTATGTTGCACCAACGCCCGATCGGACGGAGTATCTCCGAGTGCACATCCGGCAAAAAAGACAAAAATTATTGGCACTCGTTCGGCAATTCAACGCTGAGAGACAATCACCGCTTGCCGAACCCAGTGCCTCATCACTGCCTGCTGCGACGAGTGCCTTACCGCCGCTTGCTGGCCCCAGTGCCTCACCAGCACTTGCTGACGTCAGTGCCTCACCACTGCCTGCCGAGCCGAGTGCCTCAACACCGCTCGCTGGCCACAGCATAACAGAAACACCATTACAACGGCCACCTGAGGCTCTGCAGCCCCGAAAGCTTAAAAGAAAAAGGTTTGGAGAGCTCGCGCTCCTCCTACTCGATTCTCCACCCAAGCATTGGCAGTAAGTAACAAATCAAGAGACTCGGCAGAGTCTCGGGACAAGTACATTTGACAGCGTCGTCTGCTGGCCCGAGACTCACCCGAGTATATTATTTCTAAGAAAAGCGATTTCGCCGGTGGGGGCAGACACTTTCTTGAATTACGAAGCTCAGGGGTAATTTCATGATCTGAAATTTGAACTGGAGACTAATTCCGTCATCCCCCCTCGATTGAGCCATAAATCAACCCGATTGATACCGTAATTGCTGAGAAAAAACTTTGCACGGGCAAAATTATGCGCTGATCGAAGTGTGCGTGCGTGTATGTATACGACACAGAGAAAGGGCCCGTGTGGCCATCGTGTTTCTGATTGGTCGTGTCTGACGACATATCCAGCTGTTCCCATCCGAGGAACACCTGTTAGTTGCCAGTTCACGAATACATCTTTATACATGTGTCGTTCGATTTCACGGTCATAAATATAGATATAGAAACATTCGAAAGTCAGATTGTCGAAATTAGAAAATCATAATCTAAAATTCCGCTAGCAATCGTGTATATTTTGACGGCCGATATTGACGCGAGTGTGAGAGAGATAGCTGGAAACGGGTTGATATTTTTTGCCGACTTTGTGATGAATAATGTGCTAAAAGCTCTGACAGCTCGCCATAACCTCACTAATGCCAATTTTCAGGTAGCATTAACGACATGCTCCAGTGACAGGAGAATATGCTTCAGGAATGAATATGCTTCACAACCATTGCCCTATTCCTAAGCCCACAATTTTATTCATTCACAGCATATCTGAAATCGCCGCTGGCATATTATATCGATTGCGGAGCGACAATAACTCTCAGCGACATAAAAAACTTGTCGCTGAGCCACATGAACATCTTTCCGCTGAGCCACGTGTAATACTTATCGCTGCCAGCTATCCGAAAGCTCCAGATATAACTCTCAGTGGCATAAAAATCTTGTCGCTGAGCCACATGATAATTTTGTCGCTGCGAGTTATCCGGAAGCTTTGGATATCTCGCAGCGACAAGTTTTGCTTCGAAAGGAACCAATTATTGTAGAGCATAACTAACATCGCCGCTGGCATATTATATTGATTGCGGAGCGACAATAACTCTCAGCGACATAAAAATCTTGTCGCTGAGCCACATGAAAATCTTTCCGCTGAGCCACGTGTAATACTTATCGCTGCCAGCTATCCAGAAGCTCCAGATATAACTCTCAGTGGCATAAAAATCTTGTCGCTGAGCCACATGAAAATTTTGTCGCTGAAAGTTATCCGGAAGCTTTGGATATCTCGCAGCGACAAGTTTTGCTTCGAAAGGAACCGATTATTGTGGAGCATAACTAACATCGCCGCTGGCATATTATATTGATTGCAGAGCGACAATAACTCTCAGCGACATAAAAATCTTAGCGCTGAGCCACATGAAAATTTTGTCGCTGCGAGTTATCCGGAAGCTTTGGATATTTCTCAGCGACAAGTTTTGCTTCGAAAGGAACCAATTATTGTGTAGCATAACTGACATCGCCGCTGGCGTTAGATTAATCGCAAAGCGACAATAACTCTCAGCGACATGAGAATCTTGTCGCTGAGCAACATAAAAATCTTGTCGCTGAGCCACATGAAAATCTTTCCGCTGAGCCCCATGAAATTCTTATCGCTGCCAGCTATCCGGTATCCGGAAGCTCCAGATAACTCTCAGTGGCATGAAAATATAAATTCTTCGCGACAAATTCATGTTAAAATATTTATTTTTTCCAACTCGTAATCAAAAGTTGAAAATTGCATTCCCGCGATAAATTGAGACTTTGGCACGTGTTTTCTCTTATTTTCAGCGTATCAAACTGAGTGGCTGGAAAAAAATGCATAATTTATGCGAATTTTACTCGGAGAAGAACGATTTTCGTTTGAAAATTGTCGAAAAATCGACATTTTCGAGCAAAAATCATGCTCGTGAGCAAAAAATCATATCTCGATGAAAAATCGAGATAGAGACATGACTCTGGGCTTAGATTGAGCTCCACAGAGTATATTTGAAGGGAAAAAATCAGCAGTCCATTCCCATGGAGCCAAGCAGAAAAATTCTTGGCAACAAATTCATGTTCAACCTCTGATTTTTTCCAACTCGTGATCAAAAGTTGAAAATTGCATTCCCGCGATGAATTGAGACTTTGGCACGTGTTTTCTCTTCTTCTTCGCGTATCAAACTGAGTGGCTGGAAAAAAATGCATAATTCATGCGATTTTTACTCGGAGAAGAGCGATTTTCGTTTGAAAATCGTCGGAAAATCGACATTTTCTAGCAAAAATCATGCTCGTGAGCAAAAAATCATATCTCGATGAAAAATCGAGATAGAGACATGACTCTCGGCTTAAATTGAGCTCCACAGAGTATATTTGAAGAAAAAAAATCAGCAGTCCATTCACACGTGTGACGTGGGACGTGTGAATAGTGGGACGTGTGAAAATAGTGGGGTGGGCGTTGAACATCTCGGGATGTGTGGGCGAAATAGTAGGACTGGTGGAAATAGTGGGGTGGGCGTTGAACATCGCGGGATGTGTGGGCGAAATAGTAGGATGGGTGGAAATAGTGGGGTGGGCGTTGAACATCTCGGGATGTGTGGGCGAAATAGTAGGACGGGTGGAAATAGTGGGGTGGGCGTTGAACATCTCGGGATGTGTGGGCGAAATAGTGGGACGGGTGAAAATAGTGGGGTGGGCGTTGAACATCTCGGGATGTGTGGGCGAAATAGTAGGACGGGTGGAAATAGTGGGGTGGGCGTTGAACATCTTGGGATTTGTGGGCGAAATAGTAGGACGGGTGGGAATAGTGGGGTGGGCGTTGTGCATCTCGGGATGTGTGGGCGAAATAGCAGGAGTGGTGAAAATAGTGGGGTGGGCGTTGAACAACTCGGGATGTGTGGGCGAAATAGTAGGACGGGTGGAAATAGTGGGGTGGGCGTTGAACATCTCGGGATGTGTGGGCGAAATAGTAAGACGGGTGGAAATAGTGGGGTGGGCGTTGTGCATCTCGGGATGTGTGGGCGAAATAGCAGGACGGGTGAAAATAGTGGGGTGGGCGTTGAACATCTCGGGATGTGTGGGCGAAATAGTAGGACGGGTGGAAATAGTGGGGTGGGCGTTTTGCATCTCGGGATGTGTGGGGGTAAGGTGCATGCGAGTTTTCGCAAAATATACAGATGTACGATGTTTTTACCATTTTTCTCCGACACAACTGGGTTCATGCGGAAAACATACAGAACAAAATTTTTTTATCTTTCTACCGTCTACAAACTTTGTTTGAAACATTTTTCTCTAACAACTATGTTTGTTGTAATAAGCGCGAAAAACCATTAAAAAATGCATTTTTTAGCAATTTGACCTTGAAAATATTATTTGCGGGTGTTTTAAGTATGATATTCTTGAGCAGCGCATCAAAATACATAAGTATACCAAATTTCAGATCGATCGGAGGTATGTTCTAAACGGAAGTACACCCTTTTATTCCTGCAGAGAAGAACAATTCAAATAGTTCTACAGGCGACAGTGAAGCTATTTTTCTTTTTGTCGCATCGGTCAAAAATATTTGATCATTCACATTCCCTGAACAAACTTTTTCGCTATTACTCCATGAAAAGGTATGATCAGACTCCAGTTTTTTTTGAGTTTCCGTGTAGCTGTTGAAAACAGACCTATACGACACATTTGGAGCGGAAATTTCCCATTCAGAATTTTCATCTGACGGAGCTGAATCTCCATCGGAGCCAGAATAATCTGAATTGGGTACCATACACTCGTCACTTTGATCAGAATCTAGTTGCTCGTGCTGAGTCGATGTTAAGCGATTTTTTTTTTGAAATTTCTGAGGCCTCTCGTTTCGGCATCTTTCGCGCCGTTTGGTTGGATACAAAGTTAAAAAAAAGATTTTCCAAAATAATTTTGAAAATAGCAACTGTTAATAGTACTTCCGTTGAGTACTTGCGTGAGGTAAGAGGTGAGAAGACGTTCACCTATACTATGTACACGAGATCAGTTGCGCAACACGAACTTGAACAAATCTGATTACTACTTCGAGGAACTATTATTTCAAAATCTACATTAAAATGTCAAAAACTGAATAGTGAATTGATAACGCAGAGTGAAATGATTGCAATGATTTCCGACTACTGCTGTTCTGTTGTAAGTGACGATCTGATAGCACTGTTGTGCCCGTGCGAACCGTCACGTGGGGGCGAGTTTGCTTGGGACTGATTTATTCGGGATATTGCCAAGGTTGAGTTAAACTCCAACCCAATACTTTCAGTTTTAACGTCTAAGGTTTATTGTGGATAAGTTCGTTACAATTGAGTATAAAATGCCTCAAGACCAATCGGTGTTATTAATGATTTGATAATTTCGGTATCTGATCGCAGAGTGCCTCATTTGGGCGTTGCGTTCCCTTTTTATGAACTAGGGGTTTTCGAATGATTGTGGAGGTGGTATTAATTGGAGGTGGTAATTAATGGTGGTGGGCAGTCGATCGTTCGATGCCTTGGGGTTATTGTACAGGTGCATCGCGACGGTCGAGTGCTGAGTTTAATTGTCAGCGTTTTTGGTTTGGCCTCGAAGTTGGAGCAAAGTCCACGAGACTTGCTGAGGGATGCGTTTTTGAACGGCACGTGCACGACTTCCTGTCGCTGATTATAATATGATGGTTTTATGGAATTGGTTGCTATGCGGGCGCAACAGCACTTTGAGCTTTGGATTTTTTTTCTTGAAAATAATGCACTTTTTTGGAAAATTGTCACGAATAAAAAGTTTTTGAAATCGCTTAAAAAATGTACTCTAATTTTTTCAGAATTTTTTGAACATTTTTTTAAATTTTGGCAAAATTGACCATTCTCAAAATGAAAAAAATGCTCAAAATATTTTGAAAAAAATCGGGTGCATTTTTTGAGTGATTTTAAGAACTTTTTTTCCCTGACAACTTTTCGAAAAAGTGCATTATTTTTCCATAAAAAATTCATGAACGTGTTCGTGAAAATTTTACGGTCTAGGCGCCATTTTAAACCCAATAAGGGTTCAAATCGACTTTAAAACCCCCATTCATTTTAGTTCAGACATTTATTCCATCGGTCAAAGAGGTTCCAGGACCATTGCAGACCAGGAACCTGCTTAAAATTTGATTTGAAAAAAAAGTGCGAAAAATTGGTGTTTTTTTAGCGTTAAACGACTTCTTTTTTCATAATAACATTTTTTTTGGAAAAATTTAATATCCACCATTCGAAAGGGCACATTTCAAACTACAAAAATATGTACTTCCCGATTTTTTTCAGACGCGAATAGTATGAGTTATAGGCCGCTAAACAACGGTGTATGGAAAGTGGCGTTTTGGTCCGAAAAGGGTTAAAAATATATTTCACAGCATATTTATCATGGAAGAAACCCACTCGTTGAATATAGAGTTCAGGCAAAAGTTGTCTTTACATTATACGATTTCCAAAAACGAGAAAAATGTTGATAGAAATTTTTTTTTTTCTACACTTAGCAAATGGAAGTTTTCTACGTCTCATTGCAAAAAATCTGAATAACGGAGTTCCGTCCATTCGGTGTGAATTACTGGATAGCCAAAAATTCGAAGGTGAGAGATTATCGTTAATCAATTTAAACATGACATTTCGTTATTGACGCTTTAAAAACTTTTTAACTATACAGCAATATTTTTAATTGGAAAATCATGATTTTTGATGAATTAATAATGGATAATTGAATTAACTGGCCCTCATAAAATTTCCCTTGACGCAAATTTCTGAAGAGAATTAACCCGTAATATTTTTCATGTCAGGTATACCCGCCACATCATGTCACCAGGATGGTGAGTCCGAACAAGTGACCGGGATAAATGATGAACCACTTTATCTGTCAAACGATGACGTCAGCTGTTATGAGACCGTGGAAACATCGATTATAGCGGAAGGTCCCGTAATAACGGGAGGTGAAATCAGCTCTCTGACCCGTAATACATAACTTTTACGAACTTAATAGAGAACAATATCTCGCGCAGAACGATTTATTGCTACCAATGAGCAGGTTAAGAAATGATACTGGGAGCAGTCGATACATTTTCACTCGGTATTTAAGAATCATAATTTGTGGAGAAATGTTGAGAACAGAGACACTATTTTCAGTTAATCACAAAATCGTAAGAATCTTTATGGAAGTTCTTGCGTAGAAGATCAGACTAGTATTCAAGACAAGACCATGATAAACATTTCTGTGCTATGGAATAAGAAATTGATAAGATGATAAGTTAATATACCGGTACTCGAGATCAAAGTACTAAAATTGTCTCGCAATTTTGGAGAGGAAGGGAATATTGTTAACAAAAATGTATTGCCGATGTGTTTCTAATTTATAATCTGAGTAGTTAAAACGTCGCTTCAAAACTGTATAGTATGGATGAAGAAGAACAATCATATCTGCCGAGTGGTCAGGAATAAAAGTAATTATTAACTATTACTAAAGTAATTAACTAACGCTGCTAAAACACTCCAACTTATCTTACAACAGAATTCATCCGCCCCTCATAAAAAATGATACTCAAACTTTTTTATTAAAGTGGCTAGATAAAACTCCGAATTTTCAATGGTACATAAAAAACATTGAGCAAATAAATTTAGAAAGTAACAAATTTTTCCAGTAATAGTCCAAATTAATAAAAAAAAAATTATCAAAGATTACGCACCACGATTGTTCTGGATATTAAACTTATTCCGAAAGTTAATGAATTGAGATGTATTCTACCAAAATTCACCCGGTAAAGACGTCAATAATCGTCGGAGATACTACTGGTATCCTACAACTGTTTTTTTTTTTAAACCAATAAAAAGGAATTTGCAAAAATAATGGTAGTTTGTGTAGGAATGATAATGCGAGATTGATATTTCAGAAATACTGGACGAGAATGAAATGGAAAACCTTGGCATAACGATGTTGGTGGATTGCATAGATGTTTTCAATCCTGGTATGGCTTATAAGCAACCAGAATCGGTAAAAGCAGAAGCTGGTGACGGACGTCATGAATTTCAAACGACCCCCAATTGCGATGTCAATGGGAACACAACAAATATCGAATTCAGCAACATCGACGATTCGAAAACAACGAAATTTGAGAAACTGGAGACCATTGTAACGGGTACGATGAATTATATCAATATTTACAATTAACCCAGTAAACTCTTCTTTGTGAAGTGAAATCTAGGTTTTCATGCTACCTGTACGTGTAAAAAGGTCCTGAATTTTCGAAATTCGCACATTGAGTTTCTCTCTAATAATACTAGGTTTGATACAGAAATAATGAGATGACTTTTTCGTTTCAGAAATGTGTAAATTTGATGGAGTTGATCAGAATGACATTGAAACAGTAAATGATCACGTTCCGAGCTCGTATGGCGAATCGCCTTATGATCAATCTGTATTGCAGAGAACTAACGACAATTGTTACGGAGTTGAACCAGCAATAATCACTCTACGAAATGAATACTCTCCAAATACCGTAATCAACGTCGTTCAAAATTCAGAAATTATAGATTCTGATGAACAAAACAACAATTTGGCGAGTGAGTTTTTCTTCAATTATATTTGTATTCAACTTATCAAACTAAACGAAAGTTAGTTCCACAAATTATCAACAAACGGAAAGTCATGATTTTTCTGAGCAAGATCAATTTTGCTCGTTTTGGTATAAACTGTGACGATTTTTCTTATCACCTAATTGCCACAAAACTTCACTCGCTTCGTTGTCAATTTATATTTAATTATTAATGGGCGCCAGTCGCCAAAGCGACTTGACAACGAAACGCGTAAAGAATATTTTGCCAGCCGGTCTCAGCGGGATAGGGGGGGTTTCACCGAAAATAATCGAATCCAACACAAATTACAATTCCCGTGGAATATTGCTTTAATAATAATAATAACAAGAAACGGACCGATCGCGTTAATCGGGAAAAACGGGAAGTACACGATATTTTACAATTGAAAAGAAAGAACAAGATAAATTCGGGACAAAGAATTCGCGTGTCTCTAATGGAACGGAGGAAGAAAGACCGCGAACACTCACACAAATTACGCACGCTCACACTCACACAATGGTCGGGACCCTGCACACTTTTTACACGTTAAATCGCGAGCTCGTTTCCGAATGCCGCGGTTCTACTCGCGAGCAACGGAAATGAATATTTTAATCGATCGAAAATCAAAAACCGAGCCCCCGATAATCGGTTACTCGGCCGAGCTTTCAAGGTCTCGAACGTTCGTCGTCCCGACCCAATCACTCTCTCTCTCTCACACAAAATTCGCTCACTCAATCACACTTTTCGCGATTTCTCTTCCCCGTGTCTCAACTTACGCTAACGGGGAACAATTATCTTACACGAAACACAAAATTGAGATTTTCGCGGCCGGCCACGACTGGAATCTTTCGAAAATATAAAACCACGATTCGCCCCGCGGGAACGAAGAAGTTCGCGGAATTCTTTACAAAAGGGCGAGCTCAAACTCTCGGAGAGCTGCCGCCGCAACCTAATTTCTCGATTAATAACGCGACAATATCGAATCGAACAATATTTTTTTCTAAAGATGGAAAAATGTAAATGCGGGAAACTCACGACCAAGCCGGAAAGAATTGAGAAGGAGAAACTTACGCGTTTGCTACGATCGACCGCCTCGCTCGATACTTCACGAAAATCTAACGAATTCGGGAATCGACAATGAGGTCCTCGGCTATCCCTTCCGCCTCCCACTTTACTCGAAAAATCCCACCACGATAATTGACAGGTCCGTCGCTTCGCGAATTTTCGGGAGCGTTAAACGGGGTTCCAATTGATTTTAATTATCGGAAAATCTTATGACGATAGACCGAGCCCGATTCCCCTAGCTCACAAGCGAAAATACAATAAGAAAGAATCGCGGGACCTGCAACGGGCATTATGACGTCGCGTTAACATTGCAACAGTTTCGGGAAATTGCGAAACGATGACGATTGTTCCTGGGATAGCGACTCGGTGAGAAAGCGTGGAGTGCCGATAATTTCCTCGCGCGTTACCGCCCTGGAATTTTGAACGGGACGAGTGTCGACGGTGTCAACCGAAATTCCGCGCTCTTCTCGAAGATTTCAGAATTTTCGAGGCTCAATAATTTTCTCCGATCGAGTCTCCGACGGGACGAATTCGGCCATGTTGTTTTCCGAGTTGTAACGTCCTTGAAACCAAAATAAAGAGAAGGACAGCCAAACGTATGAGCCCTGCTCGAAATACGTTAATTCCTCGATGATTTGGCTTCCTTCGAACTAAATGGAAAACGCCGGGATACGTAATTTCTCCCTCCTCTCTCCCCTCAATCCGATACGGCTCAACATGAAAATGATAAAAATGATATTCGGGACGCGATTATTAATTAAATTCAATAATTATTGTTCTAACGCAAGCCCTGTGAGATCAACGTGTGGCCGGTGTATCGAGCGAAAGGGCCAAATCGTGCTCGCTCCCAAAAACTTTGGGACGGATAAAAAAAACCGTCACAAAACTTTATATAAATTTGGTGTATAATTTAGTATATTTCAATTCCACATATTCATTATAACTTGCATATTATAATAGTCCAACATGCTAATAATGATGGAACCATTGTGTTTTAGAAATGTCGCAACCTAAAGAAATCATTGTGACTAGCATCGAAACATTGAAAGATCCCATCTCACTTTCACATCTTAAGGAACCTTATAACCAATCAGAATTAATAAATTCGAAAGCTGACAACTGGCACGAAGAAATTGAAAAAAACGTGCCTGGCAAGGTAGAATGGAATCCAGCAACTGATGTACCAAGTGACGCAAACCCCATGTTGGAATCACCCTGTTTCGAGGAATTAAAGGATAACGTGTCTGGTACGATTTGGTTACCATCGTGTTTAAAGTTGAAAAATATATGATAATACTAGCCTTGGGTACGCCCGCTTCGCTGGGCACACACTGGTCTCCAATGACACTGGGACCCCAATGAAATTGATTTCTTCATTGGGGTCTATATGATCAAATTTGGAAATTTGATTGACTGACTGACTGACTAATTGACAACGAACATCCTAAACCACTGAAGATAGGATCATGGTTCCAGGCAGTCCTTCCAGTCAGCCAGTCATTTTTTTTGTGTGTCAGTCAGTGAGTCAGTCACGCAACAGTCGGAAAAAAAATTGCGAACATTTTTTTTTGGATAAAGAACGAACGAAATCCTTTCTTAGTGAGCGTCTACGATGGGAGAGAAGTATCTGTGACAAATTTCATAACCGTAACAAATTTCACGATCCTATCTTAAGTGGTTTAGAGTGTGCGTTGTCTGTCAATCAATCAGTCACTCACTCAGTCAGTCAGTCAGTCAATCACGCAATAGTTATATGTAAAATGATGAAAAAAAAAATTCTTGCAATAATTTTTTTTGGGTAGAGAACGAACAAACCCTGTTCTTAGTGAGCGTCCATGATGGGAGAGGAGTATAGAAAATGAAAAAAAAATTGAAAAGAAAAAAAAAAAATTCGATAATTTTTTTTTGGATAGAGAACAAACGAAATCCGTTTTTAGTAAGCGTCTACGATGGGAGAGGAGTAACCATGACAAATTTCACGATCCTAACTTCATTGGTTTAGGCTGTGCGTTGTCTGTCAGTCAGTCAGTCAGTCAGTCAGTCAATCAGTCAGTCAGTCAGTCAGTCAGTCAGTCAGTCACGCAACTCTTTTATATATATAGATTACCATGGCAGTGGTTGCTAAGGAAACGATTACCATGCCAACCGTTGCCATGATAACCGTTGCCATGGTAACCGTTGCCATGCTAACCGTTGCCATGGTAACCGTTGCCATGGTAACCGTTGCCATGGTAAACGCTCAATTTCTCTAACGGATTTTTTTTTCAATTTGAAAAAAAAATTTTTTTTTTAGAATTTTGTTCGTCCTCTATCTAAAAAAAAAATATCTAAAAAATCTAGATAATGATCTAAAAATGTATCTAAAAATTGTCTGGAAAAAAAATTCGCGATCATTTTTTTTTGGATAGAGGACGAACAAAATCCGTCCTCAGTGAGCGTCTACGATGGGAGAGGAGTACCCGTGACAAATTTCACGATCCTAACTTCATTGGTTTAAGCTGTGCGTTATCTGTCGGTCAGTCAGTCGGTATAGAAAAAAAAAAAAATTTCGATAATTTTTTTTTGGATAGAGAAAGAACGAAATCCGTTCTTAGTGAGCGTCTACGATGGGAGAGGAGTGACCATGACAGATTTCACGATCCTAACTGCATTGGTTTAGGCTGTGCGTTGTCTGTCAGTCAGTCAGTCAGTCACGCAACTCTTTTATATATCAAGAGTCGCGGCAGCGGCTCGACGCCAAGTTTAAAAGAAAAGCGTAGCGCGCGAGCCGGCCGTACTCTTATATACAGTAAAATAGGCATTTTATGACGTCACAGAAACTTTAAATCGTTCTCACAGGAGAACGGGTTGAGGGAAAAATCTCATATTAGATTTGAATTTTTTATGATTTTTTATCTATCGAATGGTCCTTGGTAGAACAAAATCCGTTCAGCCAATCCAGAGAAATCTAACATTGAAGATTTTGGACGCGAGGTTTGGGATCCCTTCTGTTTCTTAGAGTCAGAAAGGCGTAAGTTATGTGCGCAGGCGCTTGGACATACGCCCTTACGTGCCTGGTGGACATTTTCGGCCCGTGACGTCACCCGCCCCGCTAAACGTGGTATCCCCACTCTTTGCGCGCCACTGAGCGAGAGAGACAGACTATATCGGGCCTCTCTTTCCGTATGGTTTTCGTTGTTTAGCTACCATGGTTTTCGTTGTCTAGCTATCATGGTTTTCGTTGTCAAGGTACACGGCTCAATGGTTTTTGTTGTCTAGGTATATTTCTCCATGGTTTTCGATGTGTAGGTATATTTCTCCATGGTTTTTGTTGTCTCTGTATATTTCTCCATGGTTTTCGATGTCTAGGTCGACGGCTTCATTGTTTTCGTTGTCAAGGTACACGGCTCCATGGTTTCTGATGTCTAGGTATACTTCTCGATGGTTTTCGATGTGTAGGTATATTTCTCCATGGTTTTCGTTGTCTCTGTATATTTCTCCATGGTTTTCGATGTCTAAGTATATTTCTCCATGGTTTTCGATGGCTAGGAATGTTTTTCCATAGTTTTTGATGTCTAGGTCGTCGGCTCCATGGTTTTCGGTGTCTAGGTCCACGGCTCCATGGTTTTTGATGTCTAGGTATATTTCTCCATGGTTTTCGATGTCTAGGTCGTCGGCTCCATGGTTTTCGGTGTCTAGGTCCACGGCTCCATGGTTTTTGTCGTCTAGGTATATTTCTCCATGGTTTTCGTTGTCTCTGTATATTTCTCCATGGTTTTCGATGCCTAGGTATATTTCTTCATGGTTTTCGATGTCTAGGTCGACGGCTCCATGGTTTTCGTTGTCAAGGTACACGGCTCCATGGTTTTTTATGTCTAGGTATGTTTCTCCATGGTTTTTGATCGCTAGGTTCATGGCTCCATGGTTTTCGATGTCTAGGTCGACGGCTTCATGGTTTTCGACGTCTAGGTATATTTCTCCATGGTTTTCGATGTCTAGGTCGACGGCTTCATGGTTTTCGATGTTTAGGTATATTTCTCCATGGTTTTCGATGCCTAGGTATATTTCTTCATGGTTTTCGATGTCTAGGTATATTTCTTCAAGGTTTTTTGCTGTCTAGGTATATTTCTCCATGGTTTTCGATGCCTAGGTATATTTCTCCATGGTTTTCGGTGTCTAGGTCCACGGCTCCATGGTTTTTATTGTCTCTGTATATTTCTCCATGGTTTTCGATGCCTAGGTATATTTCTTCATGGTTTTCGATGTCTAAGTATATTTCTTCATGGTTTTCGATGTCTAAGTATATTTCTCCATGGTTTTCGATGTCTAGGTCGTCGGCTCCATGGGTTTCGGTGTCTAGGTCCACGGCTCCATGGTTTTCGGTGTCTAGGTCCATGGCTTCATGGTTTTCGGTGTCTAGGTCCACGGCTTCATGGTTTTCGGTGTCTAGGTCCACGGCTCCATGGTTTTCGATGTCTAGGTATATTTCCCCATGGTTTTCGATTTCTAGGTATATTTCTTCACGGTTTCTGATGTCTAGGTATATTTCTCCATGGTTTTCGTCGGCTTTGTATATTTTTCCATGGTTTTCGATGCTTAGGTATATTTCTTCATGGTTTTCGATGTCTAGGTATATTTATTCATGGTTTTTGCTGTCTAGGCATATTTCTCCATGGTTTTAGTTGTCTCTGTATATTTCTCCATGGTTTTCGATGTCTAGGTCCACGGCTCTATAGTTTTCGATGTTAAGGTATATTTCTCCATTGTTTCCGATGTCTAGGTATATTTCCCCATGGTTTTCGATGTCTAGGTCCACGGCTCCATGGTTTTTGATGTCTAGGTATATTTTTCCATGGTTTTCGATGTCTAGGTTCACGGCTCCATGGTTTTTGATGTCTAGGTCCATTCCTTCATGGGTTTCGGTGTCTAGGTCCACGGCTCCATGGTTTTTGATGTCATTTGTTTTTCATCTCAAAAATCAAAATCTTCTTCAGTCAAATTTCGGCAACATAAAAAATATTTATCAGACTTTATGATTGAAGGGGTTGACCGGGGGTTGCCACGGAAGTTTTTGACCTTTGCACGGTAACCTTATTTTATTTAAACTTTCCGGTGACGTGGGGTCATAAATCACCCCAGTTTTAAAAACTCCCTGTCTCTTCTAAAATTCAATGAAAATGATCCACCTTGGGCTTATTCTTTTCGTTTTTTAATGCAGGATCACGTGAGCCTGGGGCAATTTCGCTCGGAGTCAAAAAATAAGCCAAAAATGCAATAAAACGATTAAAAAACGGGAGAACGAAGGGAGAAAGGGCACGAGGGAGAAGGGTGAAGTCTCGTCAGGACTTTTTGAGGGATTGACGAAGAGTCTTGACGGAATTTTTTAAGGCGCTCACCAGTGGTCTCGAACGTGGTTTCTTAAGAGTTAGTTAATATTTACTCAGATTATTCAGTTATTACTGTATATTATTCAGTATATTACTCAGTTAGTTAATATTAAACTCAGAGTCTCGTCACTATGGTTTTAAGGGATTAACGAAGAGTCTGGACGACAATTTCGAAAGGGTTAACCAAGGCTCTTAATGGGAGTTTTTAAGGGATTAACCACGAATCTCGCCAGGACTTTTTTAAGGGATTGGTCAAGAGTCTGGACGAGAATTTTGAAGGGGTTTATGATGACCCTCGCCGATATATTTTGAAGGGATTTGCGGAAGCGGTGTCGACGGAAGTTTTTCAAGGCATTGAGTGGAAGCGTCCAGAGACTTTTTTTATGGGATTCATAAAGAATCTCGCCGCGACTTTTTCAAAAGATTCATCGAGATTCTGGTCGAGACTTGTTTCAACAGATCGACCAAGAATCGTGCCAAGACTTTTTTAAGGGATTAGTCAAGAGTCTGGATGGGATTTTTTAAAGAGTCGACAAAACGTCTTGACGAGATTTTTGCAACAGACTAGCCAAGGGTAGACGAGCTTTTTTAAGGGATTGACTAAGGGCCTCACTGAGGTTTCATTGAGAGATTGACCACGAGTCTCTTCGTGGTTTCCTTGAGGGATTGAACAAGGTTCTCGATGAGAGTTTTTTAAGTCTTTGATCATGACTGTTGTCGAGATATTTAAAGGAATTTACCAGGGGTGTCGACAGAAGTTTTTGAAGAGATTTATTTTATTTCAAGAATAACCAACCAGAACAAATAATGCCTCTATAATTACAAAAAAATGTTGATGAATATTCCGCTTTTCAAAAAGAAGAGAAATCCGTGGAAAAATACTTTTGAAAAGTAAAAAAAGAACGCCAATTTTAAAAGATCGCAACCTCAGTAGAAAAATAATTACTCAATTTTCTTCATATCACTTTGACATAAAAAACAATTTAGATTTACAAAATGTAATGCATTTTTCCTTCCCTACGAACGATATTTTGAAATTCCCCAAAATTTTCTCAAAAACTCTCAAGCTCAATCGACAAAAAGAAATGAAATCATTGCAACATAGCCAAGAATTAAAAAAATAATGAATAGCTACATTTCACAGGGAAACATGTGCACCCTCAATACATTTTGTGTATTTAAGGGTCTGCAAAGGCTCTACAAAAAAATGCAAAAAATTGGCGTGCATGGTTAACTAAAAAAGCCCGGAAAGATAAAGAATCAATTTAAGGGAGAGGCGGACAAACTTGAACAACTGCCTAAAATAGAATTTCCGTTTTTCATCTGAAAAATCGAAATCGTTTTCATTCAAATCTCGTCAAGATAAAAAAACATTTATCAGATTGCATGGAATGAAATTTTTTTAAAGTTTCGTTCCCCTTGGCTCTCCAGACTTTGAAAAATGATTATTAATTGTGCAAAGAGGAGAGATTTTTGTTTAATATGGAAATAGGAAATATCATCGCGGAAAGAGGAATAGGATAAACAGCGAACATTTGGAATAATATGGAATTATCATCGCGGAAAGAGAACAGAAAAAACAGCGAACATTTAGAATTTCGGAGGATGTTCCATTCCCCATTACATGACGTCATAATGCTACTTTGCGCGTGCATGCGGAAACTTCTCATAAGAACAGTGACGCAGGTCTTCGCCGAACTTTTTTAGTTAACCATGCACGCCAATTTTTTGCATTTTTTTGTAGAGCCTTTGCAGACCCTTAAATACACAAAATGTATTGAGGGTGCACATGTTTCCCTGTGAAATGTAGCTATTCATTATTTTTTTAATTCTTGGCTATGTTGCAATGATTTCATTTCTTTTTGTCGATTGAGCTTGAGAGTTTTTGAGAAAATTTTGGGGAATTTCAAAATATCGTTCGTAGGGAAGGAAAAATGCATTACATTTTGTAAATCTAAATTGTTTTTTATGTCAAAGTGATATGAAGAAAATTGAGTAATTATTTTTCTACTGAGGTTGCGATCTTTTAAAATTGGCGTTCTTTTTTATAGATTACCATGGCAGTGGTTGCTAAGGAAACGATTACCATGGCAACCGTTGCCATGATAACCGTTGCCATGGTAACCGTTGCCATGCTAACCGTTGCCATGGTAACCGTTGCCATGGTAACCGTTGCCATGGTAAACGCTCAATTTCTCTAACGGATTTTTTTTTTCAATTTGAAAAAAAATTTTTTTTTTTAGAATTTTGTTCGTCCTCTATCTAAAAAAAAAATATCTAAAAAATCTAGATAATTATCTAAAAATGTATCTAAAAATTGTCTGGAAAAAAAATTCGCGATCATTTTTTTTTGGATAGAGGACGAACAAAATCCGTCCTCAGTGAGCGTCTACGATGGGAGAGGAGTACCCGTGACAAATTTCACGATCCTAACTTCATTGGTTTAAGCTGTGCGTTATCTGTCGGTCAGTCAGTCGGTATAGAAAAAAAAAAAAATTTCGATAATTTTTTTTTGGATAGAGAAAGAACGAAATCCGTTCTTAGTGAGCGTCTACGATGGGAGAGGAGTGACCATGACAGATTTCACGATCCTAACTTCATTGGTTTAGGCTGTGCGTTGTCAGTCAGTCAGTCAGTCAGTCACGCAACTCTTTTATATATATAGATTACCATGGCAGTGGTTGCTAAGGAAACGATTACCATGGCAACCGTTGCCATGATAACCGTTGCCATGGTACGACTGTTGCGTGACTGACTCACTGACTGACACACAAAAAAAAAGACTGGCTGACTGGAAGGACTGGCTGGAACCATGATCCTATCTTCAGTGGTTTAGGGTGTTCAGTCAGTCAGTCAGTCAAATTTCCAAATTTGATCATACAGACCCCAATGAAAAAATCATTTTCATTGGGGTCCCAGTGTCATTGGAGACCATTGTGTGCCCAGCGAAGCGGGCGTACCCAAGGCTAGTTATCTATAAAATGTATCTAAAAATTGTCTGGAAAAAAAATTCGCGATAATTTTTTTTTGGATAGAGGACGAACAAAATCCGTCCTCAGTGAGCGTCTACGATGGGAGAGGAGTAACCGTGACAAATTTCACGATCCTAACTTCATTGGTTTAGGCTGTGCGTTATCTGTCGGTCAGTCAGTCGGTATAGAAAAAAAAAAAAATTTCGATAATTTTTTTTTGGATAGAGAACGAACGAAATCCGTTCTTAGTGAGCGTCTACGATGGGAGAGGAGTGACCATGACAAATTTCACGATCCTAACTTCATTGGTTTAGGCTGTGCGTTGTCTGTCAGTCAGTCAGTCAGTCAGTCAGTCAGTCAGTCAGTCAGTCACGCAACTCTTTTATATATATAGATAATGAGAAAAAAAAATTTTGATAAATTTTTTTTTTCATTTTTTTTTTGGTGGAGAACGAACAAAATCCGTTCTCGGTAAACGTTTATTGAGGTAAAAGAGTATAGAAAAAAAAATTGAAAAAAAAAACTGAAGAAAAAAAAAATTGAAAAAAAAAAAATTTCGATAATTTTTTTTTGGATAGGGAACGAACAAAATCCGTTCTTAGTGAGCGTCTACGATGCGAGAGGAGTAACCGTGACAAATTTCACGATCCTAACTTCATTGGTTTAGGCTGTGCGTTGTCTGTCAGTCAGTCAGTCAGTCAGTCACGCGACTCTTTTATATATATAGATTCTAACGATCACAGACTCAAACGATCCATGGTAAAATTTTAATATTGAGAGGCAAATTGTAAAATACTTGAAAGGTTTAAGTGAAAACCGAGTGATTTATTACAGAAATTACGGACAGTGATGGCATTTCGAACATAACGGAGTTAGATGAGCTGGACGACGGTCTAATTCCAGACGTCGAAGAGAGTTGTGTTCAATCTGTTCAACAATTAACGTCTCCAGAAAAGATTCGAGAACCACGAGATTCGTCGGTGGAGTTTGACGAATCTTGTGTTTTTGGTACGAATGAAGGAAATAATGCAGAGGCAGCGGAAAAACAAGGCCCTCAGAATGAAACATCAATCGTATCGATACCAGAGATCAATACTAGTGGAGTACAGTATTCAAGTAACTATAAAATAATTTAATACGAGCATTTTCGTTTTTTAGATTCGAGTAAAAATAATTTGGCACATCAAACACATCCTATATGGGCGTTTATATCAGTATAGCCAATAGGCTATACTGATTTGGTCGTTTCTCTCTACTCTCAAAAGACGTAGGTTATCGCCCCACTGACGATGATGATTCTCAGCTGGAGCGATCCGATGAGCAGGACTGCGATGAAACAACTTTACCAAGACGTTTGCTTGACGTTTCGGATCTGACCATTGCGCGTGGGGCAAAAGATGATGCTGACATGTTTGTAGTGAGCTCCGATGCGAAGCAAAAGAAAAATTTCTGTTACTATTGCAAAACGTTGCAGACAGTTATAAGTCGGCACTTGGAGACTGTTCATCGTGATGAAGCTGAAGTACAAAAATTCGCAGTGTTGCCTAGAGGTAATGGAATCAACATGCTGTTTGAAGCGCTGTGAAATGTTTATTGAAAGTTGAACATCGCCATGCATCTGAATGTATATGGATTACAGAATTGAAATGATCCGCAATACGAATAACCGTAATCGCATGCAAAAATATATTCTTCTGTTTTATTTTGTCTTCAATAGGGAATGCCGAACGAAGGAAGATAATAGAGACCATTAGGTGCCGTGGAAACTACATTTTCAATACAAACGCTACTTATAACACAGGAGAACTTTTGGTAGCACGTCGCCCGAATCCTCGCATGAATCGTCTGGCAAGTGATTCCATTATGTGCCATAACTGCCGGGCCGCTTTTTTAAAGACAAGTATTCGACGGCATAGACAACGCTGTATTGGAGTCGACAGCAAGCATAGTCGGACTTTCCTAGTATTGTCACGAAGAGTGGGCGGACGGCTTCACGCTGCAGCGAATTCGCAACTACGAGATGTCGTATTTCCGATTTTGCGAGAAGATCCGGTTGTCAAACTAATACGGTATGACGAATTGCTTGTCATCTTCGGTAATAAGTTAGCGGACTTATACAAGCATCAACAACAACATGATATGATCCGTTCAAGATTACGCCTCCTCGGCCGATTACTTCAAAACGTGCAAACTCTTTGCCCTGAAATAAAAAGTTTCAGCGAGATATATCGTCCAAAACATTACGACACCGTCGTGGTTGCGACAAAAAAGGTTGCGAAATATGATGAAAAAACTCAAACTTACGGTACACCATCGAACGCTACGTCTCTTGGAACCTACATTACTAAAGTTGGGAAATGCTTTATCACTCAGTGCATAAAGCGAGAAGATAACGTCTCAAAAGAACATGCTGAAAATTTCTTGAAAATTCACGAAGAAGAATTTTGCGCACAAATCAGCAAACTTGCAGTTGAAACCCAGCCGGAGAGAACTCGAAAAAATAGTAAAACTCTGCCTTTGAACACTGACATCGTCAAACTGTACAATTTCCTCGAAGACAAACAAATAACATATCGTGCTTCTCTCTCGAAAAAGTTTTCTTACGAAGTATGGTTGAAATTGCTGCAAGTGATGCTCATTTCATTGTAATTGTTCAATCGTAAGCAAGCAGGAGAAATCAAGCGATTATTAATTAAGGATCTGTATTGTTACGAAAAGCTGGATGAGGCGTCAGACCCAAACTGGTATAACACGCTTGATGAAGAGGAGAAAGGCTTGGCGGGAACATATGTGCGTGTAGTTATACGCGGTAAACTCGGGCGTAATGTGCCGTTTTTGACTTCGGCAAAGTCGCTAGAGACCTTGATACTACTCCTCAAGTTCAGACCATCGCCCTGCTCAGCGAAAGAAATCGATGGGCCTCTGGATGATGCCGAACAAAAGAAAAAGTTGGCTGAACAATCAAAAGTTAAAGTGCATCCAAAAATCCGTTCGTTTTCGGAATTCCCGGCTACGACCAGGGGCGATTCAAACACTTGAGAGCAACGAACCTCTTGCGCAATTTTGCAGAGGAATGTGGCGCCGAGTTTCCTGGAAGAATCACTGGAACGAATTTAAGGAAGCACATGGCCACTCAATGTGCATCGAAAGACGTTGACGAAACCAAAATCCATAACGTAGCAAAATTCTCGGGACACAGCGAAACAATACATCGCCAAATATACCGTCAACCAACAGCCTACCACGATGTGTGTACTATTTCAAAAGTATTGGAAAATGCAGTTGGATTGAATAATGCAGATAATTCGAAGGATATCGCTGAAAAAACAGGAGATCAAAAAACAAGGAAACCTGCACAGAATCAAAAGCAGCAAATACGCCATCAAATTTGGATGGATAGTAATGACAGCGATGAAACTTCAACACGGTTGTCTCCGAAAATTTCGAAGCACAAGGGCGCGCCTCCAGGCACCACAGAATCCTTAATAAAGAAAACGCAGCAGGCAGTTCATGAAAATTTAACGGATTGTGACCATCTCGGAAAAAGTGCAACAAAGATCCCGCAGAAACATGTTAAGCGCAGGCGTGTAGCACTATCAGACACTAGTAGCAGCGATTCTGACAGCGATGATTCACCGAGAAAACAACTTAGAGGTAAGTTTTTATCGGAATTGACTGGCATTTTCATAAAACAATGCAAATTTATGCACGTTGTTTCAGGAGAAAATCGGATAAAAATGCCGAAAGTTCGTTGGACGGAAGAAGAAAAACGCGTAAGTTTAGGGGCATTCAACCATCACATTAATAAGTACAAATTGCCGAGCACTGCGGAAATGAGGGAGCATAAGCAGAAAAATCCATGCATCAAACGGACAATCGCCCAAATTCGGACCTGGATAAGCAACCAAATTAGAGATAAGAAGAAACATTGTTGAAACAGAAGCGCTGCATCTCAAGAAAGTGCCGGAACGCTTTCAATTAAATTGAACTAATTGTTCTTACGTTCAAGGGATCAAACCTATTTTTTGTGCCAATTATACTTTATTTTACTTTCTACTTAATTTTCGAATCTAATTTGCTTATACTGGAGCTTCTTGACACACTTGCTTTCATAATAAAGATATTTTCATGTTTTTTCAACTGTCGTTTAGAATCTTCGTCTTACTCCACAAGATTATTAACATTCTAGAATATTGTGTATTCACAATATTCTAGAATGTTAATAATCTTGTGGAGGGTTTCGTTCTCGGATAATGTCTTTTGGTCACGTGCAAATTAGCTGATTAAAGTAATAATTCGATACTCCGCGGAATAAGTAGAGCCGCAGAAGCATCGCCTCGCATGAAAAACGTCTTAAACTTCTATATTTATCTCCGCCGTGATCCAGTAGTGAAATTCAACCTTTCTCTGCTCGAAAATTCAGCAAAAAAATATGAAGTCACAAAAAGATTTAATATCGAGTATTATTCAAAATAACGATTATTCGTGGGAAAAGGTCGACGAGATTGTAGCGGTGTAAATAATTCATATAATATTTTTTTGTGCGGCGTTTCTCTTACACGGTAAGCGTCTTAGGAAAACTTCCATCTAGATCGATTTCGTCACCATTACCTGGTAATCAAAATTTTGACTTCAATTTTGTTCCTACTATCTGGGTAATTCCATTATTTAGTAAATCCTCAGTCCGCAGTTTACGTGAATTGAGGATTCATCAGTGGATCAATAAAAAATACAAAGATAATTCACTAGAAAAATTAATGAAATAATAATAAACTGGAAAAGAAATTTGTCTCTACGTACGTCGACCACTTCGAGACGGCAAAACGTCGTAGTCAAAGAGCCGACGAAATATTGACCGTTGGAAAATTTGCAGCTTACGCCGTGAGTACATTGCTTGTTCGCATGTCAAACAAGATGTTAATAACAAAATTATAATAATTTGAATGAATATGTATTATAAACAAATAGAATTTCCGGTGTTGGTTAATCTTTGCAGTGTACGGAGATCTTGGTTAAATTGTCGCCGTAAGCTGTGCCAGGTGTGTCAAAAATTTATGAGACGGATATCGAATCACGCGCGCATGAAAGTTCTCGTTCCCGCCACACGTTCTCACGGCGCGACATCCAATGGGGTGTTCACGTTCTCAAAGTTCGTCTCGAATACCATAGATTTTATTCGCTTTGGCTCATAACATAACACGTATCTCATAGCACCATCGCTGTACGAAGAGTGCGTTGGAGGAAATCCCTTGATAGGAAGACCGAGGAAGGAGGTTCAAGAAATTTACAAAATACACAGTTCCTCCACCCGAAAATCCAACAAAATAACAAGAAGTGACAGTTCCAAACCGCTATAGTGACTTGCTTTCTACCGAGATTGAAGATCGCAGACCGTTCTCAATCTGGTCTATGCCGCGGATTTATCCAACTACTTCGTGCACGCTCCGCGGACAAAGGATATCTCCAACATCGAAAACGACAGAAGTAAGTGGATAAAAACTTTCTCCTTTATTTAAACGACTGAAATCAATATTACAATGTTCAATAAAATAAGATGTGTGATAAACGTGGAATTTACGTCCATAACCTTCAATCAAGAACGAGGGTGCATCACCGTGGGCTTAACCTCCATCAAATGATAATAGAATGAATAACTCGTTCAGAAAATAAAGTTGTTGGAAAAAAAAATGATAATTTAACAAGAACGTGAGCACCAAATCTTCTGTAGACTGACTTTTTGCAAGGAAAATACTTTGAATTTTCCGTTTGAATGCATTGTAATCACTTCCTGAATGAAATTATCCTTCCAGAATCACCTACTTCGGACTAAACATAAAAATAAACACCAGTGAACTGATGGCTTGCGAACCCTCACCGCTTGAAAACCACGCTGATACTTTTGATATAAGTACGTAGAATCCATAACTGGAACCAATGTATTCCATTATGATCTTATAATTCAACTTTTATATTATCAAATTAACCTTTGCAACAGTTTTAAGAAAATTGCATGAAGTATGTTTCAATGGTCTTTTCAATTTTATTTTTCACTGGACGCAGCTGAAATGATTTCGCCATCCACAATAACTATCACCAGCAAGGCCGCACAAGAGGAAGACAATATGCTAATTGATCAGCGTACGACAGATTCTGATTTGATCGACAAATTCTTGAACTTGCGCAGTAAGACTGACTACGTATCGTCGGGCGGAAAATCTTTAAAGGAGCAACTGGCCACGCGGTGCATAGTTTCCGTCGGTCCACGAGCAGATTTTGCAAATTTATCCAGTTTCCAAAGCCATCAGAAGGCGATTCATTGTCCAGTCGCATCGACGCTAGTTACAGTGATTGAGCCGATTGATGATGGGCAGGATTGCAAGATTCTCAACACTGACAGAGTTGCAACCGCTCAAAACCTTCCTTCCTTCGTCGATACTATCAAAGAAAATTGCACATGTAAGAGTGGCAAATTGAAATTCTTTCCTATCTAGATACGGTCTCGGAAACTGATAATTCCATTGCTGAAATGGATACCAGGCTCACTCGAAACCGTACGTATAAGATTTTAAAAATAAAACCGCAGTCAGCCGAAGAATCAACGTCAAATATCTCCATATCGCGACGTCGTTGGACCGTTGAAGAACAGAATGAAGCACGGCGTTGTTTCGCGTTCTACATTAAAAATAAGAAACTACCGTCATTGATCGAAATCGTTATGAAACAAGAAAACAATAAGCACCTTCGTAAACGTGCTCCGGCAGCTATTAAGTCATGGATTCAGCATCAAATAAGCAAGGGATGTTTTTACGAAAAAAAAAAAAATTTAGTCGTTTGCATGGGGAACATGAAAAGACGAAGCGTTTTTGATTATTTTTATTTGACATTTTAATTCGTTTTATTTGACATTATCAAGGTTTTTTCGGGAAAATATTTAACATTTGGTCAATAACCGGTGACGTTATAATGATTGACAACTCTATTCAATTACTTCAACAAAAATAAACTCGGCTATTAGCAGTTATTATTGACACAGAATTTCATGTTTAGGCAATGGTTTATTACTTATTCGTCATGCTATTGTATTAAATGCAATCATATTTGGTGGATATTGTGAAAACATGTGTTTCTTGAGTTTAACCTAATTTTATATTTCTTCATGTGTGTGATTATAATTTCAACTGTTCTCATTATCTTCAATGGAAAAAAGTTTCGGGATGTTTGAGTTCCGTGATTATCTATGGTTAAAATGATTTTGATATAATCTCTTTGATCCGAATGGGGTCGGTTTCCTTTGAAATCTGTTGTAATGTCTTTTATGTGTTTCTTTTAATAAATATTTTTGTATGCATATATTGGATGAAACTTAATTTTTAATGATCCTTCAAACAATGCTATTATTTTTCCTTTGTAGATTATAATACTTCGAGAATTTATAATTCTGATTGCTTATTCTTGCTATAAAATGACCGCTAACCAGCATATTGCTTCTTATTTATGCTCGAATATTCGGCTTATAAAATTTTCAATGTGCAGACATATATTGAAAGACATAGGAAGAAAAATAAGAATACAGAATTTTTCGACCCGTCATAGTGGAGCGTGCCTAAAACGTTCTATTAACAGTATGAATGCGAGATAGGATACAGAAAATCTCTTGAACATGGTTTCGGCAATTGATATGTCGAGAAAATTGGGAGTGACGGGAGTTCTGAACGTAAGTGAAACGAGGTGGGTCTTGGACGATTCTTAAAGTGGCGAACCTTTCGAAATGAAAAGTGCACTAGGATAGTCGCTGACCGGTATCCGTCTAGGCGTTCAGGGAGTTCATAATTTCTCGTAGCTCTCCAGTTGAACCCCAGATGGCACATAACCGCTCTTTTCTTTGTTGCTATTCGAGTTTTGAGATCAAAGTTCGGTTCTGCTCCCGCAAGAGTTTTCATGTCAAGATTTATCAAGAGCGCGAAGACCTTGAGGATGCAAAAGTCAATCCTACACCACCGGTGTTACATTGAAAGTGCAATTCTACTGTTCGAAGGGTTTTCATTTTTGCTTCCGCTAGAGTTTTGTTGATAGATTGAACTCTCAAATTTCAAGTACCTCTCTGCTGGATCCGGTTAAAAAGGATATTTCGTTCTTGATTAGTTATTTTATTAATGACTGGAATCCTTTCCAGTTCACGTCACCAAAGTTATCCATTCGTCATATCTCAATAGTCATCATAGTTTGCAATGTATCGGGAAACGTGAACTTCCGTAACACTATTTACGCGTCACGAAAGTATCCTCTGCCTCATTGAGTGGCTATTTCGTTGACTCTTATATTTACATCCAACTGCAACGAAATGCAGAACCGATGCCTACGCATCACGACTTACATCGAGGGCTCGAAAGTCGTGTGATTTTTCGTTCGTTTCTAAACACAACGAAGCTACAATTGAAATTCATCTCCGCTGCTGAAAGATTCGTCGCCGAATACGTCTAAAGTCTCTCCATGTTTTCATGCTGGTGCAACAATGACAGTCTGTTTTCGCTGCCGAGACAATTTCTTGGATGACACGTTTTGGGAGCTTGGAAGAAACCAGGTTTTGGAAGTTCAATCTTACATCACCGGTGTTGCAATTAAGATGCATTTTCACCATTCGAAGAATTTTGTTCCCTGCGTGTACCCTGCTGACCCTGAAAAGTTGTCTACGCTAAGTGCAGAGGTATGAAATTATCTATTTCTCTCGTATCTGGATCTGTCGGTGTAACAATCAGCAATAATTTTGGCTGGCTGCCGCTGGAGTTTAGTTACAGCATGTGCTCTTGATTTCAACATAGCTCTTCGCTTGATCTACGGATGGCAGATATTCTCCCGTTTCTTTGTCGCTATTAGAGTTTTAAAATCAGAATTCATTTTTGCTGCCGCAAGAGTTTTCATCCCAAGACTTATTGAGAGCGCAAGGACCTTGAAATTTCAGAATTGAATTTGACACTGCCGCTGATGCATTGGAAGTACTTTTCCACTGTTCGAAGGGTTTCGCTGACTGCGTAGATCCTGAAAATCATCAGTCGTCATCGCCAAGCCCTCTGAGGCACCGGATGAATTTTTTTACTGCCTGAATACGCTAGCCTTACAAATCAAATTTATTTTGGCTTCCGCTAGAGTTTTGTCCATTGATTGAACTCTGAAATTTCAAATACCTCTGTGCTGGGTCGCACTGAAAACGATATTCCATTCGTGATTAGTAGGGTGGCTGCAATTTAGGTCGAACTTGAATTTTCGAAGTCCCCACGTAAAAACACAATCAACATTTAAAAAAAAATGTGTGCAAAGTTTGAAGGCATTAAAAAAATTTTCAATGGTGCCTGTGAGCAGTTGAATTTTAGATGGGAAAACACATGTATTTTGCTGAGATATAACTAATTTATTTCTCAAACCCGTAATAGTTGTGGAAAAAATCTAAAACTGGGCACACATATTGTACATATATCAATGTTCAAACATAATTTTTTAAGATTTTTGCAGCAATAATTTCCACAATTTCACGCTTCATGAAAACAGGCTCGATTTCATATTTTCGAACAATTTTCGTGAAATATTATTATTGATTTTGTGATGTAATTTTCAACTTAACTAGAGCCCAAATTAGACTGGACTAGACTGTACTAGACTACGCTAGACGATTAGAACCAAAAATTCAGCAAAAGAAGTTTTTTTCCTATGGATAGTAAAACATTGACTTAGAATTAAATTTAAACTTTTAATTGCTTCAAAGCCATAAATTCATTGCACTGAAATAAATCGTCATGATATCTAAAATTATCGAATGGAAAATCGAATTCCATCGAAGAAAATTCGATAGAAAATAATGCGGTAAATTTTTATTGGTGGAGCTGTCGAAACAAAGTATTTTTATTGATGTTCGGATACTTTTTGTGATATTCACGGACAATTTGGATAATATTGTGACGAACCGTCACTCTTTTTTGCATTCAACATGCTGCTGCGCCTTCAACGGCTGCGCGATTAGGGAGGAGAGCGATAGTCTTGGTTGGACATTTGCGCATTTACGCAGCGTCTAATCATATGTTCAAATTTTTCATGTTTCGCCGAGATTTCTCGTCACCACGCGCTCAAGCGCGACGATAGCGGCTCGACCCAAGGCGCGTGAACTACGCGTAGGGCGCAGGGATCTCGCGCACTTCGCTGCCCCACTTATCGATTTTGGCACTTCCCCTGACCCGAGATCAATGCGGAAGAATCGATGGGACAAGCGACAGCACTCGATACCCGGATTCCGATCGATAGCGATCGATAGAAGAAACGGCATTCTGCCCTCACAAAGACGCTCGAGTAGATTCTCTGAGAGAGACAATTTTGTTTGATAGAGCGCACATTTCTGTAAACGAGTTTTGTATTTTGACGGTCTAGGCGCAATCGTCCTAGACTACGCGGGTTTTTAGTTACATTAGCGTTAATAAATAGAATTTATCAATTTTATAAACGACGTCTTATCGCGCGTTATCACGACCCTGAGCGCATTCCTTTCCCGAGAAGGCAACGAAGACGGGGAGCACAGGCCAGGTTGGAGGACGCAGAAAGCGGTAAGTTTGGAAGCCTTTATTATCGCGCAATTAGCGCTGATCAATTGATTTTGTAATTGTGTCCGCATGAGTGAAATCGTCGTAACGAAAATTAACGCTATTTGTATACCGAATCCCGCGAACGCGCGCAAACGTTTCACGTTCTAAGACGCGTATTTCTATGTGGCCATTCCTCGAATAAAATATCGAGTTTGAAAGAGGAATTGCGCCACAATATATTGTTTTTCTTTCTCGTTGTACGTAAATCTATTATTGTACTCCGTAATAAGCTTGATTTCTCTAAGCTGTGATCGATTTGGAAACTTTCGAAAAACTCGAGCGATCGGGGGCTTGTATCACGAGCAAGCAGCTGGAACATGTAACAGAAATCAGAGTGTCCAAACGCTATGAAGTTCATCAATCGAACGTCGCTTCTCTGTTGGGTCAAAACATTGATTTTTTCGTAAGCCCAAAATCGCTCAAGTTTTCCGAATGATTCCAAATCGATCACAGCTTTCTCGATAACGACGTATCGGAGTGGAACTTGAACAAAAACTATCAGTTTGACTTGCAAATTGTCAAAAAAGTTAAGCGTCGTTAATTGATGTCGCAGAAAGGGGAATCAAGCGTATTACGGAGTACAACAATAGATTAACGTACAACGAGGAACAAAAACAATATATAATTCAAATTGTCCGTGAATATCACAATCCGAATAATACTTTAATAATACTTGATAAAAATACTTTCCTTCGACCGTCTCCACTCATGAAAAATTACCTTGTGATTTTCTATCCATTTTTTTTCGATTGAATTAGATTTTTAATCGTTTTTCATTGGATAATTATATTAGATATTATGACGATTTATTTCAGTGCAACGAATTTATGTCTCGCAAGCAATTTAAAGTTTAAATTTAATTCTAAGTCAATATTGTAACGGCACGGAAACGCGACAGCTGACGATCCGCCCAGCGCGGCGTCCGTCGCTCGACTACGGTGGCGCCAAGCGGCCGATAGCCGAACCATCTCGCGGCTCGCGAAGACGCGAGCGAACAAAGTGGGGGAAAGTGATAACGAATACGAGCGAAGGATGAATGAGTGGGAGAAATTGATCTCCAATAACGTTTTGGCAAGCGCCCCACCACAAAGAACTCGAGCGAATAAGACGGCGAGTTATTTTTAGAATGGAGAACAAAGGATTCTGACAGTATAAAAGCCGGTGCAGAACAGCACTCGGCACTCATTCTTCTCGAAGAACTCGAGGCAAAACCTTAGACTGTCAGCACAGGGCTCTCTTCGCTCCTATAAAGAACACACATAACCTTTCCAAATCTTTCTTTTGTCCATCGGCCACGGAGTAGTTCGGTTTCGTTTGACTCCCGCAACCGGTAAGCATTCCCAACCTCAATCCCTTTGTGCATCGGCCACGGAGCAGTTTGGTTTCGTTCGGCTCCCGCAACCGGTGTGCATTTCCTAAAAACAACTCTTTCCTGTGTGCATCGGCCACGGAGCAGTTCGGTTTCGTTCGGCTCCCGCAACCGGTGTGCATTTCCTAAAAACCTCAAGGGAGTTTCGGCCACGGAATTGTTCGGCTCCGTTCAATTCCCGCAACCGGGATTTCCAATCCTTACTTTTCATTATCCTTCCAACCGCACAATCACTCATTTGTAGGAGTAAAGGAGTTCAACGCGATTAAATTATTAGAAAACAAAAATTAATTGTCAGAATCCTAATGAAGAACTTGTCCAAAATCAATTAAAGCTAATAAGCCTGCGAAAACTTGTCCAATTCAATGAATTGAATTGTAAAATCGAAATAAGCGTGCGTTTTCAAATAAAAATTGTCCAAATAGATTACAAAGCAGAATTAGTGCGTTTTATTGTTAAAATTAATTAATTACATTGTTGAACAAAAACACGTGCGTGCGTGCGTGCGTGCGTGCGTGCGTGCGTGCGTTGCATAAGTTAAAAGCGTAGAAACAGATTCAAAATCAGCGTCATGTCAAATAAGCGTTCTCTGCACTTTTCTAACCCTCTCAGACCGAGACCTATTTCCTGTTGAGGGAAAATTTTTTCCTTCCTAGTTTTATCTTCAAATACTTTGCACTCCATGAATCGATCGCGACATTTGATTTTTCTTGTCCGGAAATACGAATTTTTGAATATTGCGTCCACGCAACACCAGGCACTTGGGGGGTAAAATCAGGAAAATTTATATAATGAATGATTCATACTGTAACATATAGGAAACATTATTTATTGAATCGAGAAATTTATTGGATGAAGATACAGAGCGAAATTAAATTAACAGAAATATTTGACTGAAAAATAAAACTTAGAGCTCATCGCTGATGGTACGCAGTGAAACAATTTCTGCTGTTATTACAACATAAAGCAACTCCACATTTCTCGCATTTGGAAATCACGATTCCACTGATATACAATTTGCATCGTGAACGGGTCTCTCCGAAAGATGGCCAGTGACCTACACCGTCGTATCTTACATCGTCGATCGGAGCAGAACTCAGACGTTTGCGTGGGATCTTTGAGGCACTGGCGCTAGGGCAGCCCCGTTTGTTTTTCCCGCATTGAATAAGCCCCAAACCAATATGCGTCCGAAATTCTTTCAAGCTGAGTTTTTTGCCGATCGTCTCTCTCTTATATAAGAGCCATGCGTTTGTCACGCATAATTCAAGAACGTAGAAGAAAATCGCGAGGTACCAGCGCCCACTTCAGCAATTGGTTCTGTATAAGGATACTAGGTGATTACTTTTATCAACCCCACCCATGTTCTTGTTGTATTGGTGCACGATATTCGGACACGGAATTTTTATTCTTCTGCCTTTTTCTTTAGACCATCGAATAATGGACGTTTGTGGTTCGATTCCGTATACAGTGCTGCCTAATATCACGCCTTTGTTGTCTAAGTACTTCACGAAAATTATTCCCGTGCTACATTTGCGAAAATCAAAAGCTCCTCTTCCCAATTTCATGAGCTCTTTGTCTGATTTCAAGGGGCACTTTTCAATCCGGTTGCTTCGAAACGTGCCTACAGCAAATATTCCCAAAGATTCTTTCAAAGCCAAGAAAAGTCGCGTACTTGAAAAAAAATTATCGCAATGTACAACGGATCCTTGGGGATCTTTGATAGTTTTGCATAGAGCCAAAACTACTCCTGCTCCGAAACCAAGCGTAATTTCGTTATCCGACAACTCCATCACGGTCCCTTTGAATTGTGGGAACGTCGTTTTCCCTTGATACGGAAAAAAGCATAAAACTAATCCATCAGATGCTGCCAAGACATAAAATTTGAAGCCCCATTTGATCGGTTTCATTGCAATATATTGACGCAAATTACCGGCCATGGTCCCTTTATATGGAACCATCGTTTCGTCGACAGAATATGACCGTGTGTGATCGTAGAAAACCATGCAACATTTCAAAATGAAATCGAGAAGGGGTCTCACTTTGAAAAATCGGTCTGTGTTAGTTGCATCATAATCATTGTTATCCACAAAATGTAAGTTGCGGCGAATAGCGAGGAATCTGTCTCGAGTCATGACATCTGCAATTTCAGCTATACGGAACGGATATGACCAGTAATCACGAAACGCCGGTAATCTAATTATGCCCATTAGAATAGATATTCCCAGGAAATCTGTCAACTCATCGTATGTGAGATTGATGCATTTTGCAGTTTTTTGAGTCGAATATAGGTTTGTCTGTAGAAGTATATGTTCTATACACTCCTTTGAAAAGAATTTGAAAAAATATTCACACGGCGTAGCGGCAGATTGATTACTCGCGGAAGAAATGGGCTCAAATTCGACACAGAGGTCTGAGTTACTCCAACGCAAACAAGGCTGATCATTCTTCTTTTTCTTTATCTTCTTCGGCGGTGCGCTTGCCGATTTTTCGTCTAACTTAGATTTTCTTCTGCGCTGACCTGAGCTGCCTGCCAGGGTCCCCGAGGGTCGCTTTTGATTTTCCACGGAAAGCTGATCCTGCTCTGCAGTTTCAGGAAAAAACTCTTCGGGTTCGGGCTCAGGCGGGTCTTTCACAGTCCAATGAGTATCAGCTTCATCTGTATCTTGTGATCTTCGATACAGTGCATCATAATCTCCCTCGTCGTCGGTGGATGATAATTCATTGTCAGAATCGTAGGCTCCGGAGGAGCGACGGTTTGCATCTGCAGCCGTGAGCTTCTGCGCGGTTTCATTTCACCTGAAAACGTTTTAAAAATCGATAAAAATCAAGATAATATGATTATCAAGATTTTCCCGAATTATACCCCACCGAGCCTAGTGTTGCGTCCACGCAACACGTATATTCGCATGCATAGAAAGCCATCAGTTTTTTGTTAAATCTAACAACTAACATCGCAGATACATCATATCACCTCCCATTCAAACAGATATAACGTTTGAATTATGAAAAACAAATGTGTACTTACTTTTTTTTTTCGATCACCTAACCTCAACGCGACAAAACGCCAAATCGTCGCGAGACGTTCTCGCAATATCGATATATCGATCGGTAATCGAACTACGCAGTAGGGGTTCTACGCAGTTAGAACCCCTACTTTATCGATCGATTCAGTTTATTGGGGCCTTGAAGTGGCGTGTTGCGTAGACGCAACACACGGTCCGAGAGGGCTAAGAAAAATGAAGTTATCCAAGCGTTATTAATTATCGAAAATTTAGTCTAGGTTAAAAATATAACTTAAGATTGTATAGAATTAAAGAGTTTCACTCGAATTTTACCGAAATTCAGTAAGAAAAGGCTAAATTACCGCAAATTACCATAAATTACCACGTGAGCGGTAAAATGACCGCATAAATTTCCATCGAGATTTTTGGGTCAAAAATTTCATTTAATTTGTGCCGTTCGATTGCAATAAAGGAAACACATGCAAAATAAACAGAACACCTAGAAATTTGTAAAATAACTCGTAAAATTTGAATAAATCGCTTTTTATTTGTTAAACCTAAATAAAACTCTCGTTTTTCTTCTTCACACCTGCTCCTTTCTCTCGAAGCTCGAACTGACGCGTAACGCGAAGCGTCTTTGAGCGATTTCATACCGTTACAATATTGAAAAATATTGAAAAATAAAAAAAAAAACTATTGAGAAAAATATATATAACGAACGCAATTGAAATAAATTATAACTAAATAAGGGCAGGAAAAAGGTATAGGAACGAAGAAAGAAACAATTTTTAAACACAAATTGAATTTTCGAAGTATATTGTTACATTCAAAAAAATTAATTAAGAAATTTGAGAAAACTTAAGAAATTTAAAACACAAAACTTAAATTTAAACGGAATTCTCAATATCGTCGAAAACGAAAGCGATCGGGGCCAAATAGCGCCCACAATTCGTCGTCGCAGGGGCCCGCCACTGGGCCCGGAAACGCCGGCATCCTGAACAGCCGACGCAGCCCCAAAATATCCCCCGGAACATCATCCGGGTTCCATAGGTCGATTTCCAGGGACCACGGGTCTTCCCGCCATAATCGCGCCCACGCCAGGGCGCAATCCCGACGCCGGTTCCTCGCGACTTTAACCGCCGCGATGAACGGCGCCATCCATACTTGGCTAATCGGCCCTTGATACTCCGATTTGGGAACTTTCTGAAAAACAAAACGAAAACAAATCATTATAAACAAAATAAAATAATAAAAAAAAAAGAAACAAAAAATATTACATATAATAATAATAATATTTAATAATAATGAAAAATACGACACTCACCATCCACCAAAACTTGCCGTCCATCCAGCAATGCGCTATTGCGCCGTACCACACCGTGCGGTTCCGTTTTCCCAAGGAAGACATTTTTCTGAAAAAAAAAAGAAAGAACAAAATAAAAATGAATGGGAAAATAAATAAACGGAAAAATAACCAACGAAAAGACAAAAAAGAAAAGAAGAAAAGAAAAAAAAAGAATTCAAATTAATAAAATATAATAAAAATTAATAAAATATAAGAAAAAATATAATATACGGAAATTTCAAAAAATTTATAACAAAAAATAAAATAAAATAAAATAATGAATGGAGATTTAGAAAAAAAATCATAACAAAAGAAAATAAAATAAAATAAAATGATAAATAAATAAAATAAATAATAAAAATAAATGAAATCAAATGAAATTGAAAAAACTCACCGTTGGTTTGAAGACGACGTGACAGCAACGACGATAGAAGTGGTAATGGAGCGACAGACCACTGCGCGAGATTTTATAGAAAAAAGATTAGCAGACAGAGAGGACAGATCGTAGAAAAAGACACCCCAAACTCCGACCGTGATCCAGAAAAAGACAGACGAATTCACGAGTCAAACTCGCAGCCCAGTGCAAATGCACCTAGGCGGATATAGCGTCAGCAAAATCCGCCACAGGGCAACAGCGAAACACAAAATGATAAGAAACTTTCCCACGAGCTAGAGAAAGAAAGCTAATAAAACGCACCATTACAGGTATCCGATCTCGCTGTCCTTGACAACAGCAATGGACCAATTCCACGTGAAAAAATTAAGAACCACCCCTGGAATTTATTACGAAGAAATAGGAACTTTACACACCATCAAAGAAGTTTGGAATTTGGCAATTCAATTGGACCTATTACCGATCCAACTCCGAACATCTACATTGGAAATAACAATGACAACGTTAAAACAAATCTGCAACAACACACAACAGGACACCCTATGCTCGAAGCTATCCACCGGCATGGACCCAATGATCGATTCAATAAAAAATGAACTACAAACTATCCACGACCTCGTCGGAAAAAAGAAACCAAGACAAAAAAGAGGCCTAATAAACGGATTAGGATCAATAATAAAATCGATAACGGGAAATTTGGACGCAGACGACGCCCAAAAAATCGAAGAAAAAATACAACAAATAAATAACAGACAAGTAACAGACGAAAACATATTGAAAGAGAAATTACAAATTTTAAAATCATCGACAAATCTTTTTCAACACAATTTAGCACAAGTTAATGCAGAAATAAACGCCCTAGGCAAAGCAACAAAAAATATAGAAAAAGCCTTTAACGAACAGACAGACCTAGTACGACAAAGAGAAAACCTAGACGAAAACATAGACGCAATAGGTTTCGTAATCACACCATTATTAAACGACGTACGACGAATTTCAAATTTCCTAGTAGGAATCCAAAAAGGAATAGTAGACCCAACGGTAATTTCACCTAGACAACTCATAGATTATTTAATGAAAGCACGCGGAAGTATCCCGCCTGGATTAAGCTTCCCAGTTGAAATAACACCAGAAAAATTCAAGATATATTAAAAACATGTGAATTAGGATCTTACAGCATGGAATCACGAGTAGTGATCGTAATAAAAATACCATTAATAGAAAACACCGTATTTACAATAAACAAAGTCTATCCGTTACCAGTTAGAACAAAAGCTAACACATTCCAATTCGTAGAAACGAAAGAAAAAATCATTACGGTAGACACAGACAACGGAAACTATCTCTCATTGTCACAGGAAAATCTAAAAGAATGCAAAAAATTGGAAAAACAATATTTTTGCCAACCAAAACAGGCAACGCAAGTAATAGGAAAATCAATCCTTTGCGAAGTATCCGTATTCCTAGGCAGTAAACCAGAAAAAAGTAACTGTACGCCACGAATAGTAAAATTAGAGGAAATCATGTTAATAACTCTAGAACAACCCGGAAAATGGCTCTACGTAGCCCCGAACCCAGAATCCCTCATAATAAAATGTAAAAACGAAAAAACTGCGTACACAACGATCATCGATACTGGAATACTGGTTTTGGACGGGAAATGTTCCGTCACTGCCGCCGATTTTAAATTAACAACTATTGTAGAGAATACACAACGAGAAACCGTAATTTTTATACCACCACACAATCTAACATTCGAAATCGGAGAACCATTTGTCAAACATTTAAAATTGAATCTCAATACTCCGAACAAAACCATTACAAATTCGCTCGAAGTAAACAAACTTGGCGAAAGAATTGAAAATCTTCAAAATAAATTAAACGAAGAACCTGACATTTGGTCAGATCCATACCTTCACATTTTGGGAAATTACTCCCTTCACGGTATAACAATAACAGTATTAATAATTTCTGCAATAATCATTATCATTCGAAAATTCTGTAAAGCGCGATGCGCTCGGACAATTTCCGACATCGAGCGCCCGACGACAATTTCGCCAACGCGAGCAAAAAATGAAATACAAGCTACGGATCGAAAAGTCATATATACACCGACACAGCAACGAATTCAAACAGATTCTTTGTAAAAAATACACAAACCTGTAACAATCACAAAAAAAAAAGCATGTAAACGTAAATTGCAAGCCAAAAGACCAATTTTACGGAATTTACGTTGCTAAAGTAGAAAAGTCGAAACCAAGTTTCGTCTTGCCAAGGGGGGAGGATTGTTGCGCCCGCATAGCAACCAATTCCATAAAATCCGGAATATTATAATCAGCAACAGGATGTCGTGCACGTGCCGTTTCAAAAACGCATCCCTCAGCAAGTCTCATGGACTTTGCTCCAACTTCGAGGCCAAACCAAAAACGCTGACAATCAAACTCAGCACTCGACCGTCGCGATGCACCCAAGGCATCGGACGATCGATTGCCCACCACCAATAATTACCACCTCCAATTAATACCACCTCCACAATCATTCGAAAACCCCTAGTTCATAAAAAGGGAACGCAACGCCCAAATCAGTCACTCTGCGATTAGATACCGAAATATCAGATCATTATTTACACCGATTGGTCTCGAGGCAATTACACTCAATTGTAACGAACTTATCCACAATAAACCTTTAGAAGTTAAAACTGAAAGTATTGGGTTGGAGTTTAACTCAACCTTGGCAATATCCCGAATAAATCAGTCCCAAACAAACTCGCCCCCACGTGACGGTTTGCACGGGCACAACACCAACAAATGGACTTGTCCAAGCTTTTTTCCCCGTGGATATTAGATTTCTCTGGATTGGCTCAATGGATTTCCTTCAACCAAGAACCAATCGAAAGATAAAAAATCATAGAAAATTCGAGTCTAATGTGAGATTTTTCCCTCAACCCGTTTCCCTGTAAAAACGATTTAAAGTTTCTGTGACGTCATAAAACGCCTATTTTACTGTATATAAGAGTCCGGCCGGCTCACGCGCTACGCTTTTCTTTTAAACTTGGCGTCGAGCCGCTGCCGCGACTCTTGATATCTGAACTAGACCCGCTCTGCCGCTCTTTCTCTCTCTCTCTGCTATGTTGTGCCGTGTAATTAATGTAATTATTATAATTGTAATTACCGTAATCAACATTGCAAAAAAAAAAAAGTTGAAACGAAAAAGTGATACCAAGTGCGACTTATTTATTTAGTATTTTACCAACAAAAAGGAGTGATATCCGGCCAAAATCCTCTCCCAGGGAAAAAAACTTGGACAAGTAGATTGTTTGGTCCCATAGCCGAAAAAAATCCTCCATTCGTGCAGCTGTGAAATTTTGAATATCAAAAATTTGATAAGTACTGAACAGAGATCGGCTATAACATGTGAATGCAGCCGAACACAAATAACTGTTTACATCCAGCCTTAAACTTTCTGATATCAGTGACAGGACAAGTATTGAATTGACCACTAGGTATCAGTTAACGAGAATGAAAAAAAAACATCAATCGTTTCTTCGAAAGTATTGCTAGATTATTTTGAAAAAATAATGATCTTTTGAATTCAATGAATTGACCACGGCTCAAAAGAGACAAAAGTAATGCGCCGGCCAAGTACTCTGTGCGCATACGCGCTCTCCATTTTTTAAAAATAATCCAGCAATACTTTCGAAGAAACAATTGATGTTTTTTTTTCATTCTCGTTAACTGATACCTAGTGGTCAATTCAATACTTGTCCTGTCACTGATATCAGAAAGTTTAAGGCTGGATGTAAACAGTTATTTGTTTTCGGCTGCATTCATATGTTATAGCCGATCTCTGTTCAGTACTTGTCAGATTTTGATATTCAAAATTTCACAGCTGCACGAATGGAGGATTTTTTTCGGCTATGGGACCAAACAATGTACTTGTCCAAGTTTATTTTTCCCTGGGAGGGGATTTTGGCCGGATTTCATTGTTGCCGAATAAAACATTAAGGCTGCAATGAATAACAAGAAACAGGACATAATAGACCTTCCTCAGAAGAAATGAAAAAAAATGGTTCAAAATTCTTTGATATTCTTTGCTCATTTTTTTTTTACACGCGAAAGATTAACATTTCGTCCACTACATTGTAGAACAACTAGTCTTTCGACTATTGTTCCGTCCCAACATAAATTTCTCATTCCTTTTCCCCGAATTTGGGAATAATAAATTTTTGGGGCAAAGTGACCACCATCTTCAGTGCGGTGGGAATCTCAAATTTACAATTCTCGCTATTTAGACATTGTAATTTCACTGTTCCCGCAAGAAATATGAAGGCTGCGATAAAAATTAAATAAAAAAAAAAAAAACAGGACATAGTGGACTCTCCCTCGGATGAAATGAAATAAAAATTAGCCAAAATCCTTCGATTAGCTTTAATTTTTTTCCACGCGGAAAATAAGCTTCGAGTCCACCGCATCAAAGAACGAATGATCGTTCGACTATTTTTCAGTCCCTAAATCAATGCCCCTTTCTTTTTTCCTGAATGTGGTTGATTAATTTTTTATGGGGTAAAGTAGCCACCCCTCTCCAGATGCGGTCGAAAGCCACTATTGACAAGTCCAAGTGACTAACGATCTCGCGTTGCAATGAACTTTGTACAGAATACAGATTCGCAATCGGGAAAGTCTGCATGCAGGGTTTTGACTTTACCAAGACAACGTAAGACCCCGGTCTGCATCAAGTTAAAAAAACATTCGTCCAAGAACGGACAATTACAGTAATTGTCGTGCCTGGGTTTGGCTAGGTTTTTTTAAGCCAAAACTTGATTTCATGCATCAAGGTCATGATTGATGTTGATTGCATCTTTTGCGATCAACATTATTCGCATTCCATCGAAGACAAGACTCGCTGTGGCGCATGCGCTAAATGCTCACACACCTTGTGCGCACGTGTAGATGACAATAGCTTCAGTTATAGGATGCAATTTTCGTCAACATTTGAAAGCAAAATGAACGGTTCCTTGCAATTGGTACAATGATTTTCAACTTTGTAAGCTTATAGACTGACATAAGTTTGTCGCGAAAACAACGAATTTTTTGCGGGCCAACGTGTCCTAGACATGAAAATTTAGTGAGGGGCCACTTTGCCCCAAAAATCGCATTCTCGTGAGTGGCCACTTTGCCCCATGTTCCCCTACAAAAATTTTTGGGCCGGACAAGTACTCTGTACGCATCCGCTCAACTGCTCAACATGCGATGGCAAACTTTAGTTTTCCATCGCGGCGCGCAAGTTTTTCTGTCGATTCGCCATTGTGTATTCAGGGGTTTCTTTTTTTTGTGCCATGTTTTTCTGGAACTCTTGCCTTTTTCTCGTTAATTGATTTTCAGCTATCAATGGAATACATGTCCTTTTATGGATATCAAGAATTTTTAGTGCTGAGCGAAAACCATCAATTTTTTTTCTACCATTTTTACATTCATTGTATTTTTTTCAATTGTTTTGATTTTGTTTTGGGGGTTTTCTCCATTTTTTTAGGAGCCATTTTTTCCGAGGGTTTTTTTCTATTCTTCATTTTATTTCAATTTTTTTTCAGGGGGGTTGGATTTGTCTGTGAAAACAATTGGAAACGGGGGTCACGAACAAATGGACTTGTCCAGGTTTTTTTCCCCGGGAGGGGATTTTTGGCTAGGACATCACTTCTTTTTTCTGATTGAAGGTCTCCAATTTTTTCAGTCCGGTGGGAATAATTTGCTGATTATTTCCCTAGAAGTGTACTCTGTGGAGCTCATTTTGAGCCAAGAATCATGTCTCTATCTCGATTTTTCACTGAGATATGATTTTTTGCCCATTTCTATGATTTTTGCGCGAAAATGACGATTTTTCATCAATTTTCAAACGAAAGTCGCTCTTCTCCGAGTAAAAATCGTATAAATTGTGACTTTCTTTCTAGCCACTCAGTTTGATACGATGGTAAGAAGAGAAAACATGCGCCAAAGTCTTAATTTATCGCGTGAATGCAATTTTCGATTTTCGACCTTGAGTTGGGAAAAATCAAAATTTTAACATGAATTAGTGGCGAAGAATTTTTATTCTTGGCTCCATGCGAATGGAATGCTGATTTTTTTCCTTCAAATATACTCTGTGGAGCTCAATTTAAGCCAATAGTCATGTCTCTATCTCAATTTTTCATCGAGATATGATTTTTTGCTCACGAGCATCATTTTTGCTTGAAAATGACGATTTTTCGACAATTTTCAAACGAAAATCGCTCTTCTCCGAGTAAAAATCGTATAAATTATGACTTTTTTTCCAGCCACTCAGTTTGATACTGTTGCGTATAGCCTTGAGTTGCGTGGAAAAAATGAAGCAATTCGAAGCCCGGTGATTCTCTTGGCTTTTGGGTGTGTTTTCAGCGTGAGAAAGAAAGACAGGTCTCGTTCGAAACCGAAAGAGTAAATTCCTTAATAGTTTTTTAATTCCGATAATAAATTAGTTCAAAATACACAGATTACAAAATAAAATACCGACAATTATTCGAGGATGTATCTCGTGGAAAACCGGCTCATAGATAAGAAAAACCGAAGATTTACAAGTAGATTTATATGACCGCCTTGTGCTACGTCTTCGAGAGAACTGATTTTCGAACGGCCAGATCGATGAAGGGCCGAACGAAGTAATCGAAGAGGGGGAAACCGAGGGCGAGCCACCGCGTGCTCGGCCGGGTTTTTACCCACGGAGTTTATCCGTGAATACTTGCTTGAATCCGTAAAAGATACGCTAAAAAGGAACGAAAACACGCGCGAAAGTCTCAATTCACCACGTGAATGCAATTTTCGACTTTTGACCTTGAGTTGGAAAAAATCAAAGTCTTAACATGAATTTTTTGCGAAGAATTTTTATTCTTGGCTCCATGCGAATGGAATGCTGATTTTTTTCCTCCAAATATACTCTATGGAGCTCAATTTAAGCGCAGAGTCATGTCTCTATTCTAATTTTCCACCGAGATATGATTTTTTGCCCATTATCATGATTTTAGCTTGAAAATGACGATTTTTCGTCAATTTTCAAACGAAAATGGCTCTTCTCCGAGTAAAAATGATATAAATTATGGTTTTTTTCAAGCTACTTAGTTTGTTGAGCTGAAAGGAAACGTAAACTCGTGCCATAATCTTAATTTTTCTCGAGAATAGTATTTTTGCATATATATATCGCTCCATAATATTTGGTTTCTTCCGTAGCAACAACTTGTCGCTGAGAGTTAGCCAGAGCTTCCGGATAACTCGCACTGACAAGATTTCCATATGGCTCAGCGACAAGATTTGTATGCCACTGAGAGTTATCTGGAGCTTCCGGATAGCTGGCTCCGACAAGATTTTCATGTACCTCAGCGACAAGATTTTCATGTACCTCAGCGACAACATTGTTATGTGCCTCAGCGACAAGATTTTTATGTTGCTCAGTGACAAAATTTTTATGTCGCTGAGTCGAGCGAGGTCGCTAGCTCGAAGCCCTCACCTGGAGCCGTCGTATCTCGGGATGCGTCAAGGAATATCGGATGGTCATCTAGTCTCTTCATTATCGACGTTCGCTGTCAACAATCAGTGAGTGAGGCGAGGAGTTCCGATCCAAATTTCGAATTAAATGGCTGGAACTCTCCAGAATTTTGGAGAGAGTTCTTACGGCGCAGAATTTTCGAGAGAGTTCTTACGGCGCTAGAATCCACGAGTAGGCGAAGGGTGGGGAGCTAGGACCCTAATCGAGGGCAGACGTCTTCTTCCGAGCCGTGGCCGTTCCGACAAGAAAGCGGCGGTCCCGGAAAATTCGAGGGAGTTGCTCGAGGTTTTGTACCGAGAACTTGCCTGCTGAAACTGTAGCGGTGAGCCGTCGTTTCGCTTCGTTTTGTGTTTTTTCGGATTCAGAGTTAAAGAGCGATATTGTTCGGGTACGCGCGCGCTGGGAAAAAAGGTTAAATCACGTTTGTCTTGCGATTTTCATGTTTTTCGCGAAAATTTTCGATGTTAATTATTTTGAATTGCCGAGAGGAATTCCTGAAGTCCGTACAGGCGTAAGTTCACCTTAGTTTAAGAATTTCGTATCGTATTTGTCGGGAAATTATTTGAGCTGCGTTGGTCGATTGTTCCAAGTTATTTTGAATTTCAATTTTTGTTATTATTTTGTAATTGCGTAATTACCGAAACGTGTGTGTCTCGGTGAACTTCCTGTTGCGCGAACCAGAGCGCTGGTCGTTCGGGGCAAAATGGCGGCACCCTGAGTCTTGCGGAGCTCGGGCCTGGCGACGGGGGCGGCGGTTGGACACCCGGCATTTCGTCTAGCGTTGACTCTCCTTGGCTCGGTTCTTGGTGCTCTTGGTCTTCTTCCGGTTCTGTTTCTGAGTCTTCCAGAGCGTCCTGGAAGAACATTCGCGTGTGCTTTGCACTGTAGCACGAGAGGGGTTTCACTCACTGGTTAAGCACTCAAGGTGTCTATGAATTCACTCGCGCAGCACAGCGTCTCTTGGTGCTCAGCAATGCGCGAGCGGTGAGGAAACACGCGGTCACTCGTGAAAAGTAGCGAAAATAAATTTTATGCGCACACTACCGCTTGCAGTCTCCGTACTTGCGGTGGGAGCGAATAATAAGCGCGACGAAAGATTTTGGAGTCGATACGCGTTTTCTCAGCGCGCTAAGGGCACACTCGGCGTGGCACGCGAGCGCGAGAAAAGAATCGCGAAAAACCGGCGGAAATAATTACGCGAATGCAAAACGTTTTCAACTCACGTCAGGGTCACCAATGTGGGATTTGAGGTATCAGGGATCCTACTAATTTAAGCGTGCGATGTCAAAAATATAAACGGATATTTATTGAAGCGTTTTACATGTGCGCGATTACAGAGAGCAATTGTTGCGTGGTTCAGGATATCGAGATTCTCGCGTGTGTCCGGAATATCGATCCGCGATTGACTGTGTGGCGAAGGATCTTCGCTCTAGTTTGGCGCGCTGGAGTGGGGAAAACGCGCTGGCGATTATTCCCGAAATTGGGCGATAAGCGCCAAGCATTGTCTCGCTGTGATACTAGTGCGAGTGCGCGTATGTGGCAGGCGCCACATATATACCGATATCTATATTAGTAGTAGGTGGCACACTATGGCGACCCCCACTCCTATCCCCACTCCTTTCCCCCACTAGTCGGCCGTCGTGAGAGCGGTCGGCGTCGTGGGCGAGAGGGCAGCGGGTGTGCGGAGGGGGGATGGGTGGTGTGTCGTCATAGTGTGCCACCTTTTTTTCTTTTTTTCTTTTTTAGATATATATTTCATTTCTTCTTAATTTTACAATATTGGTTAGAATATGGCACATGGTTTAAAATATTATTTTTTTATTTTTTTTTTCGTTCGTTTTCACGACGGCGTCGATGACCATGGGGCGGTGGTTGGCGGGTGTGTTGCTCGGATGATCGGGCGATGTTTTAGCTGGGGGGTGAAGAGATACATGACGTGAGAGTGGCACGCGTGTATATGGGGGGTTGTTTTCGATGGTTCATAAATGATTTTTTTCCCACATACCTGTTAATTATTATTCTTTAGCTGGTTTGAACTCCAGTTTGTTGAATTTGGTGCCATGGTACACCATGATTAATTTTTTCTTCTCGGCTGCTTCGCACATTTGTTGGAAGAGCTGGGTCGCGTCTTCGAAGGCTTTGACGAATCTTGTCGGTAGGAAGCACGTAAATGCGCTTTCGACATCCACGACAACCCGCGTGCCCCATTTCGTTTCGATGATTCGCATACCGGTGATGTAGTAGTCTTTGCCTTGTTCAAGATCGGCCAATCTTTTCACAGGACGGACGGTGTCCAAGAGGCCCACTTGGTTGATGAGTGCGAAATCCATTGTTCAGATCGAGTTTTTTTAAATTCACTGTTGGAGCGCGGAGTTCTGATATGTCGCGTATTCTTGCTTTGAACGTTGCAATATCGCGCAAAAAAATATCTAAGCGTACTTTCAATTCACGTCGTTTACTTCTGCGGTGACTTGGGAGCACTGTCTGATCATCAGAGAGTTCAGATGGTTTAAACCTCCTGTTTGGTAAAGCCATATCCCTACTCCGAATGTAGAAAAGAGCTGACAACAACAATATTTTGATACAGCATCTCCCACCGTTGTTACAAGCTGTCACCTTGGTAGAGGTATAGGTTTACCATGACCCTGGGCGTCGCTAGTATGTCAGCATTTATAAAATGACGATATGCGCTGGATGAGATTAGCGACAATACGTGTCTTTACGAGGGAGATTTTTTGACGCCGTCTGCTTTTCCCTCTTTCCGACGCTGCACAGCTAATAAGCTAACATTCCAGGACGTGGTGGTTCTGTACACCCACAAAGAGCTGGAACGATCGTCATGAGAAAGCCATTTTTTTATTCTCACAGCGTTATTGAGAGCACATTTGAACGAGGCGTTTTTGTGTAGTAAACCGTAAAATATGCAAAAAGTGCTGCTCTCGGGAAGATCACCAGACGGTGGTGTCTCGTCCTCCTCTAGATGTATAACGAAGCAATCTGTTAGCTGTGTTAAATATGCAGCTGCATCAGGCCCTCTTGTAAAGAGGCGATCGGATTGCACAGCGATTTGCTTTAAAACAGTGTTACGTCCCAGGTGGGAGAATTTAGTTTGGAATGCGCAGTCGTCGATTTTGAGCGCGATGCTTGATTTGAAAGCTATCACCATTTGACTTCTACGCTATTCTCAGACACGAATTACTAACATTTGGATTTTAGAGATTTATGCGATGGTTTATTTTGGTGATACTCTTACCCAGAGTGAAGTTTGAACACTCGAATAAATTTTGATAAACTCGCGTTCACTAATAACTGTTTGTTTATTTACACTCTTAAGTACACTTTTGAATATTACAATTATTCAATTATTCTAAATTATTCAGTTGATTATTCGTTTAACCCAAGACGGTCACATGGGGTGTGACACACCCCAAGCCATTTACGAGCTGGAATTTTACCTGTAAAATCCCCAAATCGACACTATTACCCTTCCCTACAGTTAGATCGAACCTTCCTCCCTAGGCTCAGGTAGCGGGGACTAATTCCGGCGCGTTAGTTTAGCTCCTGCAGTCGCCCGAAGCGGACGATCGACAATTCTGGGGTGTGCAACACTCCGAACCCACAAAAACTATTATCCTCACCAGAAAGAGAATGCTTTCGCAAATCAGACCCTGCTTGAATTTTGTCGATATGTCGAAAAACAAAAAAAATACAGCATTTTTTGTAAAAAAGGGCTTTTTCGCCAATTTTTTTTCAATAATTTTTTAAACATACTTCAAACTAAAATTTTCGTTCCATTCTTGGATAGAATAATAGAGGAACGTTTGAAATATGTTCCCAAATTTTCTTGAGCCCTCAAAATCATTCTACGAAATGCTACAGCGCTCCAAAGTGCTTGGGGTGTGACACACCCCATGTGACCACCACGGGATTCTCATGAGGTGTGACCGTCTTGGGTTAATGTTCGATTGACTGATTTCGATCGGAGTTAGAGATTTAGGATTATTTGTCGGAGTTTGACGATTAGATATCAGTTTTAATATCTGAATTTATAGTTGAGTTCTTTTAGTTTTTAAGATTGAGAGACTCTTGCCCACAAGGGAAGATGACCTCTTGGTTTCGATGTTAGTTTCTAACTGAAGATTTTACGACAGCATTTTCAATGCTGGAGTAAATTTGTTGTAAGGGAGAAAAAGTGGTGGAAAAGGCTCAACGTTGCTTTTTCCAATCGGTTAAAAGAAGATGATAAGGAATTCTGATTTTTGGTTGGAAGTTGAAATGTAGGGGAGTTTTCTGTAAGGTTGTGATTGGAGAATGTGATCTCGCTTTCTTAGAAAAGGAGGCTGTTCGCATTTATGCATTAGGTCTGATTTTGTGTTATGGGAAATGTCAATCATTTTCCTAGTTCTTGGGATTTCAATATGTTATCTTGCAGCTGTGTTTAGGGCTAAGGAGTTTGTGTTTCCTCGAGAATATTTTCCCAGGATTCGAATGTTTATTAATATGCTATCTTGCAGCTGCGTTTGGAGTTCGTGTCTAAGATAAAGAGTTCTGTATTTCTTTCAGAACATTTGGAAGATTTTTGTAGAAAACGGACCATGGGAAAATTGGTTATCTTAGTCTTGCGTTTCGGATTGAGCGCTGTCCAAGGGACACGTGGTCTCTTGTATATTATTACGTATTCCGTTTAGAAGGATATAAGGGACGTATTTACGCAACTGTTCGAGGGCTTAACGCTACTATATACTAATGCTGACGAGTATGTGTTATTCAAAAGATGCACATACTCGTTTGTAAAAATTATTATTAGAATGATTAAATTATCGACAAAAGATGACGTTTGCGAATTTACCTGTTGATGGTAAGCGATTTGTGATGAAAAAGAGAGAGAGATAACAGAAAAAAAAATTATGGGGTGCTGGCAAGAATGCCAGGACGTAACACAGTTTCGACAGCGCGTAGAGACGATTCACCCGTGGACCACTCTATCCCGTGATGATTGCACTTTAGAGACGTGTTTTGTCGTTTCACACTAGGAGGCAGAACGTTATAAGCGTGAGGCGGTGATATGATCCAGTGTGCTAAGTAAGATGTTTTTACAGAGACCACGGCTATTTCTTTAGGCACGAAATTGTTATATTTATCCTTCAGACCCTGTATATCAACGACGATGTTCATGATACCTCCAGACCGACGTAAAGTATCAAACCTTGAGTGCTGACTGACGAGAAGTGTTGAGCGATCTGCAGCGCCATTAGAGATAAGAGGGTTGATTCGTCAGCGGAATCTGACACCCCCCACGTCTCACCGCTCGTATGATTTTCGCAGAAAGAAACGGGATAGGAGACGGGGCACAGCGTTTTAAAACCGCACGTGTGGTTCTTGATGAAAGAAATGAGACAGGAGTTAGACACAACATTTTAAATTTTATCATCATATAATTACCGAGAACGAGAGCAGCAGTGCTGTATACAATGTAGATGTTTAATTCTATAACCCCCGCCGATGCAGCCAACTGTATCGGAAACCGTGTCCTTCGATTTACCATGCTTATTTATATACGCGTTATAATACTCATGAACTATTTTATCGTTTCGTTGCAAATCGTGTGAAAATACGTCTCTAAATCGTTGAATACCAAGGCCAGTAGCCATATAATGAAGAAACATAACGCAATACTGTCCACAACACTACGAATTAGGGCCTTGGAGCTGGACTGTGTTGCAGCGGAAGAGTCGACAGGTTCTTCGGAGACGCGCGAGATGCTGTGGGATGATTGGCGGTAGGCCGTAACTGTCGAAGAACCATCCGTGTCCATTTCGATCGACGTACATGGCGAGCCAGTGGGCCCCTGGTCATTTGTATCCATCGGTGTTAACAACGAACGCCGTCGGTTTCGTCCACACTTTCGGGATACGATCGGCTGGATAGACGCCTATGGCATGCTCTTTTAAGTTCTTGAGAGAGTGTAATACCTGAAGACTGTTCATGATCCGAGGATTCGTTTTCCTCCTCGGTCTTGGTCTCAGATATACCAATACTCCACGACGTTGTAGTTCTATACTCCCATAAGGAGGTAATCTGCTCGTTTTGACGGAGCCAGGCTTTGATTCTGGAGGCGTTATTCAGGGCGCATCTGTAGGCCTGTCTGTGATTCGCGGCACAGTGGTACATACAACGTGCATCGCTTCAGGGTAGGTGACGTAATGGAGGCGCATCTTCATCATCTTCCAAATTTATAATAAAATATCCCGTGAGCTGTGTTAGATACGATGCTTTCTCAGAACCACGCGTGAAAATCCGTGTCGCCTGCCCTGCGATTCTCTTCAGATTTACTTCCAGCGATTGCAACGATGTGTCGCCTTTAGACCCTGCTATGCCGTGGATATTATCACATAACCATATATTTAGGCTCTTTGTAAAGAGCGGTAAGCTGTCATCGGTATCAAGAGACTCGGCAGAGTCTCGGGACAAGTACATTTGACAGCGTCGTCTGCTGGCCCGAGACTCATCCGAGTATATTATTTCTAAGAAAAGATTTCGCCGGTGGGGGCAGACACTTTCTTGAATTACGAAGCTCGGGGGTAATTTCATGATCTGAAATTTGAACTGGAGACTAATTCCGTCATCCCCCCTCGATTGAGCCATAAATCAACCCGATTGATACCGTAATTGCTGAGAAAAAAGTTTGCACGGGCAAAATTATGCGCTGATCGAAGTGTGCGTGCGTGTATGTATACGACACAGAGAAAGGGCCCGTGTGGCCATCGTGTTTCTGAATGGTCGTGACTGACGACATATCCAGCTGTTCCCATCCGAAGAACACCTGTTGGTTGCCAGTTCACGAATACATCTTTATACATGTTGTAACGTTGTGAATTTTTAATAGAGCGTATTCCCGTCGAGGTGAGAGTCACTGCAACGCTCACCGACAATAATCACGTTTTATTCCAGAGAAATTTTCCCTCCTCCCCCGCTAGCCCCGATTCCCTCCCCCTTTTGCCCTTCTAGACGCGGAGAGGCTCAGGAGAGCCGAACCAGCGGAGGCGGCGAGGTCTCCGGCGATCTGTCAAGTCGCAGGGCTCGTCAAATACTCCATCGACTTCGATTCCGGACGAAGTCTTCCGGATCGACAGTACAAGAGAGCCCTGCGGCGTCGAGGCAGCAACAACAACGTCGTCGTCATCGTCGGAGACGCAGGAGTCACGTAGGACAAGTCGGTCCGTCGAACGACTCCTGCTGACTCGCCGTCTCACAAGAGATTCGAATTGGCCGGGCGAGACCATCTCGCCCGCGAGCTTCGGTATTCCGAGGACAGCGCGGCGCCAGCTGACAGGCGCTGACAGGCTGTCAGTGCCCTCTTTTCGCTAGGATCTCGGGATATCGAAGCTCGATAACGCGAACGCCCAATCCGCGAGCCACAGTCCCGGAATTATTGATTTAATTGGTCAAGGAACTCGGGAGCCAGCGTAGCCTCGAACCGGGCCTCGTGGCCCGGCAAGGCGCTCGCGAGGATCCCGAGATTCGACACTCTTACTCTCGGCGCGAGAAAGTGAGCATCGACTCAAATCACTAAGCTAAATTTTGGTTTTCCCTTTTTATTGTGCCCCCCCCCCTTTTTGGATTTTTGGAGTATTTCTCTTGGCTTCGACCCGGCCTTCCACTTGGATAATCAAACTCGTCAGGACATAAAGAACACAAGTAAGTCCTTCGTTTTTATCGTGGCTCGCGACTCGGCGACACGTGCTCGCCGCACCCCCCCTTGCCCAGTTCGATGCCCGATTCCTTGCGCCTGCGACACTGAGCGTTGTGGTTTTGTCTTTCGCGCCGTTGTCTTCGATTCTTTTTATGGTCGTCGTCGGTATAATTTCTTAATTATACCGACGACGACCATAAAAAGAATCGAAGACAACGGCGCGAAAGACAAAACCACAACGCTCAGTGTCGCAGGCGCAAGGAATCGCCGTAAAATTCAGGGACCCTCTGTCCCCGAGGTAATAGCCCTTCTGCCCTCCCTGAACTAGCCCTGCAAAAATTCCTGTCACGGTTGCTGGACCGTAAAACCGGCTGGCGCCCAAGCACGGCTTTTCTGTCATTTTTTTTTTATCAATAAAGATTATTAATTTTCGTTTCATTTTAATCCGCCTCGTGTGTTAATTTTATTTCCCCTTTTTTTTTCCTTATTTCAGGGCGCGTCTTTTTCTTTCTTTGACAACGAAACCGTCACAATGTGTCGTTCGATTTCACGGTGATAAAAATAGATATAGAAACATTCGAAAGTCAGATTGTCAAAATTAGAAAATCATAACCTAAACTTCCGCTAGCAATCGTGTATATTGTGACGGCCGATATTGACGCGAGTGTGAGAGAGATAGCTGGAAACGGGTTGATATTTTTTGCCGACTTTGTGATGAATAATGTGCTAAAAGCTCTGACAGCTCGCCATAACCTCACTAATGCCAATTTTCAGGTAGCATTAACGACATGCTCCAGTGACAGGAGAAATGCTTCAGAAATGAATATGCTTCACAACCATTGTCCTATAATATGCCGCTGGCATATTATATTGATTGCAGAGCGACAATAACTCTCAGCGACATAAAAAAATTGTCGCTGAGCCACATGAACATCTTTCCGCTGAGCGACGTGTAATACTTATCGCTGCCAGCTATCCGAAAGCTCCAGATATAACTCTCAGTGGCATAAAAATCTTGTCGCTGAGCCACATGAAAATTTTGTCGCTGCGAGTTATCCGGAAGCTTTGGATATCTCGCAGCGACAAGTTTTGCTTCGAAAGGAACCAATTATTGTGGAGCATAACTAACATCGCCGCTGGCATATTATATTGATTGCGGAGCGACAATAACTCTCAGCGACATAAAAATCTTGTCGCTGAGCCACATGAAAATTTTGTCGCTGCGAGTTATCCGGAAGCTTTGGATATCTCTCAGCGACAAGTTTTGCTTTAAGACGGAATATTTCCTTCACCTGGCGCGGCCGCGGTCCTTTCGGCTGCCAGGGCTCTATGGCTTGATTTCATTTTATTTTATTTGAATTGTTGGGCGCCAGCTAGTCAGATTGACTAACAATTATATCGTTTTTGATTATTTTGTGGGATCTTTGATTCAGGGAGGGTACAGTTGGTGGACCAAAGATAATGAGCTGATGGATCGTGCTAAGAAAGCGAGACAGACAGCCTTAAAGTGAAAAATATAAATTTATTTTACTTACGTTCTCTTGAATGTCGTGTGAGATTTGTCGATTGCTCTTGAGCATGAAATTTGACGACACACGCGTTCACAAAACGATTTACAGACTTTATACTTGACAAAATTACAGAATTTGGTATTAACGCGACAAAACTCCTCGAGGGTTGACTTTTGATTTTAATTATTGTCTTATTCTTTATTCGACTTGTATCCTCCAGACGGAATAGAAGTCGAATTTTGTCCTAACTTTGATCTAATATGGATCTCCGAAATTGACAAAGAATAAGACAGTGGGGCTGACAGAGGGTCGATCCCCGAGAGTCTCAACGAGATGTACTCTCTTCAAAAGTCGATGATCTTCTGATTATCCCATTTCGGGAATGAACTGGCGATCCGGCACTCTCCCCACTTTTCGTAGCTGGATCCCCAGTTAATGGAAATCAATAATTTGGCGCATGCGTGTCAACCCTCGAAATATCGATTAATAGATATTATGATTATTCTTAAGACTAAGGACGAAATAGGTGGGGACAACACAATTGTGACGACACGATTTTACGCTCGAGGAGTTTCCGAACGTTGATGTCGAGGATAAATTATTTTCCTGTCACAGCTTCGAAAGGAACCAATTATTGTGTAGCATAACTGACATCGCCGCTGGCGTTAGATTAATCGGAAAGCGACAATAACTCTCAGCGACATGAAAATCTTGTTGCTGAGCAACATAAAAATCTTGTCGCTGAGCCACATGAAAATCTTTCCGCTGAGCCCCATGAAATTCTTATCGCTGCCAGCTATCCGGTATCCGGAAGCTCCAGATAACTGTCAGTGGCATGAAAATATAAATTCTTCGCGACAAATTCATGTTAAAATATTGACTTTTTCCAACTCGTAATCAAAAGTTGAAAATTGCATTCCCGCGATAAATTGAGACTTTGGCATGTGTTTTCTCTTATTTTCAGCGTATCAAACTGAGCGGCTGGAAAAAAATGCATAATTTATGCGATTTTTACTCGGAGAAGAACGATTTTCGTTTGAAAATTGTCAAAAAATCGACATTTTCGAGCAAAAATCATGCTCGTGAGCAAAAAATCATATCTCGATGAAAAATCGAGATAGAGACATGACTCTGGGCTTCAATTGAGCTCCACAGAGTATATTCGAAGAAAAAAAATCAGCAGTCCATTCTCATGGAGCTAAGCGGAAAAATTCTTGGCAACAAATTCATGTTAAAACTCTGATTTTTTCCAACTCGTGATCAAAAATCGAAAATTGCATTCACGCGGTAAATTGGGACTTTGGCGCGTGTTTTCTTTCCTTTCCAGCGTATCAAACTGAAAAGCTGGAAAAAAGGTCATAATTTATGCGATTTTTACTCGGAGAAGAGCGATTTTCGTTTGAAAATTGTCGAAAAATCGACATTTTCGAGCAAAAATCATGCTCGTGAGCAAAAAATCATATCTCGATGAAAAATCGAGATAGAGACATGACTCTGGGCTTAAATTAAGCTCCACAGAGTATATTTGAAAGGAAAAAATCAGCAGTCCATTCTTATGGAGCAAAAAATATAAATTCTTCGCGACAAATTCATGTTAAAACTGCGATTTTTTCCAACTCGTGATAAAAAGTTGAAAATTGCATTCCTGCGATAAATTGAGACTTTGGCACGTGTTTCCTCTTCTTTCCAGCCCATCAAACTGAATGGCTGGAAAAGAATGCATGATTTATGCGATTTTTACTCGGAGAAGAGCGATTTTCGTTTGAAAATTGACGAAAAATCTTCATTTTCAAGCAAAAATCATAATCGTGAGCAAAAAATCATATCGCGATGAAAAATCGAGATAGAGACATGACTCTGGGCTTAAATTGAACTCCACAGAATATATTTAAAGAAGAAAAATCAGCATTCCATTCGCATGGAGCCAAGAATAAAAATTCCTCGTGACAAATTCATGTTGAAACTTTGATTTTTTCCAACTCAAGGTCGAAAATCGAAAATGGCATTGACGCAGTAAATTGAGGCTTTGGCGCGTGTTTTCTTTCCTTTTCAGCGTATCAAACTGAAAGGCTGGAAAAAAGGTCATAATTTATACGATTTTTACTCGGAGAAAAGCGATTTTCGTTCGAAAATTGATGAAAAATCGTTATTTTCGAGCAAAAATGATGGAAATGGGAAAAAAATCCTATCTCGGTAAAAAATTGAGATAGAGACATGATTTTTGGCTTAAAATGAGCTCCACAGAGTACACTTCTAGGGAAAAATCAGCAAATTATTTCCACCGGACTGGAAAAATTGGAGACTTCCAATCAGAAAAAAGAAGTGATATCCTAGCCCTCCCCTCCCCTCCCGGGGAAAAAAGCCTGGACAAGTCCATTTGTTCGTGCCCCCGTTTCCAATCGTTTTCACAGACAAATCCAACCCCCCTAAAAAAGAATTGAAATAAAATGAAGAATAGAAAAAAACCCTCGGAAAAAATGGCTCCTAAAAAAATGGAGAAAAACCAAAAAAAAAAAATCAAAACAATTGAAAAAAATACAATGAATGTAAAAATGGTAAAAAAAAATTGATTATTTTCGCTCAGCACGAAAAATTCTTGATATCCATGAAAGGACAAGTATTCCATTGATGGCTGAAAATCAATTAACAAGAAAAAGGGAAAAGTTCCAAAAAAAACACGGCACAAAAAAAAGAAACCCCTAAATACACAATAGCGAATCGACAGAAAAACTTGCGCGACGTGATGGAAAACTAAAGTTTGCCATCGCATGTTGAGCAGTTGAGCGGATGCGCACAGAGTACTTGTCCGGCCCGAAAATTTTTGTATTAGCTTCCGCTATTTTTAGATAGATAGAACAACTCAGTTGTATTCATGTGAAAAATGATGGGCGTTATACAAACATCACTGAACTTTATACATTCAAATGCATTGGTACAAATTTAAAGTTTTCTCTCGATTGGATATACAATTATTTAAGAGAAACGCAGTGGCTAGTCGTCCGGATAGCCGGACGAATAATATTCGTCCGGACATGCTTTATCCAATGATTTCCGCTTTATCCGTACGATTAAGGGTTGCTTATTCGTCCGACCATGCTTTTTAGTGTATGAAATATCCGGACGAATAGCCACAGCCATTAATAAATTATTTGTGCAATATTTTACACGAGTATGGATACATAGAAAAATAACAACTAATGAATAATTAAGGTGCAGCGAGTTAAATTCAATGACCCGTAATGCATCGGAAAAATTGCACTCCTAGCCATTTTTTGTATTATTCACTTGAAATGTAAATCGGTTTTGGAAAGAACCTTGATTGACGCGAGATTTTCACCGACCATTCACGTGTCTTTTCTAAAAAGCTTTCTGAGACTAAACAATTACGTTATGTCAAGTTCAAAACCTATGAGCACTTCTAATAAAAAAATTTCGGGCCGGACAAGTACGGATAAAGCGGAAATCATTGGATAAAGCGTGTCCGGACGAATATTATTCGTCCGGCTATCCGGACGACTAGCCACTGCGTTTCTCTTAAATAATTGTATATCCAATCGAGAGAAAACTTTGAATTTGTACCAATGCATTTGAATGTATAAAGTTCAGTGATGTTTGTAAAACGCCCATCATTTTTCACATGAATACAACCGAGTTGTTCTATCTATCTAAAAATAGCGGAAGCTAATACAAAAATTTTCGGGCCGGACAAGTACTCTGTGCGCATCCGCTCAACTGCTCAACATGCTATGGCAAACTTTAGTTTTCCATCACGTCGCGCAAGTTTTTCTGTCGATTCGCTATTGTGTATTTAGGGGTTTCTTTTTTTTGTGCCGTGTTTTTTTTGGAACTTTTCCCCTTTTCTTGTTAATTGATTTTCAGCCATCAATGGAATACTTGTCCTTTCATGGATATCAAGAATTTTTCGTGCTGAGCGAAAATAATCAATTTTTTTTTACCATTTTTACATTCATTGTATTTTTTTCAATTGTTTTGATTTTTTTTTTTGGGTTTTTCTCCATTTTTTTAGGAGCCATTTTTTCCCAGGGTTTTTTTCTATTCTTCATTTTATTTCAATTTCTTTTTAGGGGGGTTGGATTTGTCTGTGAAAACGATTGGAAACGGGGGCACGAACAAATGGACTTGTCCAGGCTTTTTTCCCCGGGAGGGGATTTTTGGCTAGGATAAGGCGGCTCTATAACCCAATGACCAGAGTCTTCAGTTTTTACCGATACGGCAGCTACTTCTTTTGGTATAAACTGGTTATCTCTACCTCTCATACCCTGTACATCAATCACAACACTCATGATGCCGTTTTTTTTCCGACCGTCGCGCTTTGAATGATCAGCGGAAACTGAGGAGGGTTCTCTCTCTCACTAGCCGCTGAAATCTACGATGACCTGTCTGGATGAGTCGATCTCCAACACATTATCATATTCAGCGTACACAATACAATTAATCGTTGTTTGTAAAGACCCCGCGAAGCGTACTTCTATCCTCACGCTGCCGTGCCTCACCAGGTTCCAGTGGCTGTTGCTATTAGCCGAAAGATCGGGTGTCAGATCAAACGCAAAAAGACAATGGCCGTATGGGTAATTCAAACGCGAGATACAATTGCCGTCGTTGAGAAAGTGAATACCCGAGCCAGAAAATAATGTGTGATATGCATCCACATACATATTACCATCTTGGAAGTCTGTCTGTAGGGGTTTCGACGGTATCTGCTGGCCGTCTACATATAGAGAAAGATAATTGATCGCGTAATACTGGAAGTTGAACGGGTTTTTTCTATAATCACCGTTGAAGGCCTTATTATCGACAAACCCAATGATTATGCGTTTCGGCAGCTGGCCTAGTATGACGTTATCGAGAGTATCACCATGTATTCCTGCGTGCATTGATATAGCATTGACCTCGACGCGAGTCAGCGGATATTTTGCTGTAGATTTAGACAGAGCTCTCGCATGAGCCAGGAGTATACCGGGGGCTATCTTAACGCGGCGCACGATTAACGATGCTTCTGTAATGTGGATTTTACAGTTTTTTAAACTGGTCATGAGGCAGAAGGCACTATTGTTCTGTACAAGCCGCAGGCGCATCTCAACACCGTTTAACAAAAACCTTTCCTGATTGAAGATACCACAGTGCAGATGCCCGAGAAGATCGACCGTTCTATTCGGACCCAATACATTCCGTCTCTGTACAAGTCCTTTGTTACCACCGGCCTCATCATCCATCGCTTCCTCTGTATCGCTATACCATAAACCACTCGTAAGATGCGAGGTCTTCGTGGCATACGCGTAGTTCAAAAGAGTTTCAATATAAGCTCTGTAAGCTGTGACGTTGTCACCTTTTCAAGTACCGTGGCCAGCTGTCGAGCCGTGGCGAGAGCTACCGGATCCCAGACTGGGACCGGCCTTTCCTTTTTTATTTTTTTATTTCAGCCCCCCTGAGAACGAGGAGGACCGAACGAGACCGACGAACCCGAAGAGAACATCAAGAATTCTCCCAAATATCTCCACGAACGCGGGCGAATGACTCACCGATCGAGCGAACATAACATCCGCTCCAAATTCGCGTTTTTTGACCCACTTACGAACTTTTCCCTCCCTCCCACGCGTGTCGATATTTCGTTTCCACCCTCAGCCCCTTAGCCCCGCACTCACTCGATTTTCGCGGCAAGCGTCGAGTCGCGGAAACCGTGTCACCCATCGTTCCTCCGACAAAGGCTTGTCCGTCGAGTCGGAGGAAAATCAACGGGTTCCGCGGCGTCGAGACGTATTATCGACGATAACAACACGACTTTGCCACGGCTGTTTTGACAGCTGTAGGCGCCGCCATCTTGATTTGAGCCTCAGTCTTGCGAGGCAGACAGCGTGGCGCCAGCGCCCGGTCGCGAGGCCAGCGTCAGCGCCACCTGTGTGCGATCTCGCGAGGCCGGCGCTAAATAACGGATCGATAATCAGCCGGCTCTAAAGCCGCGTTCTGATTGGCTATCGAGACTTCGCGAAGCTTCGAAAGCGTCCCGAGGAGCTCGAGGAGACGCTGAAGTTCTCTCTCTTCCGCTTCGGACTCGGCACGGTGCACATCGCATCCCGTTTTTCGTGCTTTATCAAGAGACTCGGCAGAGTCTCGGGACAAGTACATTTGACAGCGTCGTCTACTGGCCCGAGACTCACCCGAGTATATTATTTCTAAGAAGAGCGATTTCGCCGGTGGGGGCAGACACTTTCTTGAATTACGAAGCTCAGGGGTAATATTTCATGATCTGAAATTTGAACTGGAGACTAATTCCGTCATCCCCCCTCGATTGAGCCATAAATCAACCCGATTGATGCCGTAATTGCTGAGAAAAAACTTTGCACGGGCAAAATTATGCGCTGATCGAAGTGTGCGTGCGTGTATGTATACGACACAGAGAAAGGGCCCGTGTGGCCATCGTGTTTCTGATTGGTCGTGACTGAGGACATATCCAGCTGTTCCCATCCGAGGAACACCTGTTGGTTGCCAGTTCACGAATACATCTTTATACATGTGTCGTTCGATTTCACGGTGATAAATATAGATATAGAAACATTCGAAAGTCAGATTGTCAAAATTAGAAAATCATAACCTAAAATTCCGCTAGCAATCGTGTATATTTTGACGGCCGATATTGACGCGAGTGTGAGAGAGATAGCTGGAAACAGGTTGATATTTTTTGCCAACTTTGTGGCGAATAATGTGCTAAAAGCTCTGACAGCTCGCCATAACCTCACTAATGCCAATTTTCAGGTAGCATTAACGACATGCTCCAGTGACAGGAGAATATGCTTCAGGAATGAATATGCTTCACAACCATTGCCCTATTCCAGAGCCCACAATTTTATTCATTTACAGCATATCTGAAATCGCCGCTGGCATATTATATTGATTGCAGAGCGACAATAACTCTCAGCGACATAAAAAACTTGTCGCTGAGCCACAGGAACATCTTTCCGCTGAGTGACGTGTAATACTTATCGCTGCCAGTTATCCGAAAGCTCCAGATATAACTCTCAGTGGCATAAAAATCTTGTCGCTGAGCCACATGAAAATTTTGTCGCTGCGAGTTTTCCGGAAGCTTTGGATATCTCGCAGCAACAAGTTTTGCTTCGAAAGGAACCAATTATTGTGGAGCATAACTAACATCGCCGCTGGCATATTCTATTGATTGCGGAGCGACAATAACTCTCAGCGACATAAAAATCTTGTCGCTGAGCCACATGAAAATTTTGTCGCTGCGAGTTATCCGGAAGCTTTGGATATCTCTCAGCGACAAGTTTTGCTTTGAAAGGAACCAATTATTGTGTAGCATAACTGACATCGCCGCTGGCGTTAGATTAATCAGAAAGCGACAATAACTCTCAGCGACATGAAAATCTTGTCACTGAGCTACATAAAAATCTTGCCGCTGAGCCACATGAAAATCTTTCCGCTGAGCCCCATGAAATTCTTATCGCTGCCAGCTATCCGGTATCCGGAAGCTCCAGATAACTGTCAGTGGCATGAAAATATAAATTCTTCGCGACAAATTCATGTTAAAATATTGACTTTTTCCAACTCGTGATCAAAAATCGAAAATTGCATCCACGCGGTAAATTGGGCCTTTGGCGCGTGTTTTCTCTTCTTCTCAGCGTATAAAACTGAGTGACTGGAAAAAAATGCATAATTTATGCGATTTTCACTCGGAAAAGAGCGATTTTCGTTTGAAATTTGTCGAAAAATCGACATTTTCTAGCAAAAATCATGCTCGTGAGCAAAAAATCATATCTCGATGAAAAATCGAGATAGAGACATGACTCTGGACTTAAATTGAGCTCCACAGAGTATATTCGAAGAAAAAAAATCAGCAGTCCATTCTCATGGAGCCAAGCAGAAAAATTCTTGGCAACAAATTCATGTTAAAACCCTGATTTTTTCCAACTCGTGATCAAAAATCGAAAATTGCATTCACGCGGTAAATTGGGACTTTGGCGCGTGTTTCCTCTTCTTTTCAGCGTATCAAACTGAGTGACTGGAAAAAAATGCATAATTTATGCGATTTTTACTCGGAGAAGAGCGATTTTCGTTTGAAATTTGTCGAAAAATCGACATTTTCTAGCAAAAATCATGCTCGTGAGCAAAAAATCATATCTCGATGAAAAATCGAGATAGAGACATGACTCTGGGCTTAAATTGAGCTCCACAGAGTATATTCGAAGGAAAAGAATCAGCAGTCCATTCTCATGGAGCCAAGCGGAAAATTCTTGGCAACAAATTCATGTTAAAACTCTGATTTTTTCCAACTCGTGATCAAAATTCGAAAATTGCATTCACGCGGTAAATTGAGACTTTGGCGCGTGTTTCCTCTTCTTTCCAGCGTATCAAACTGAGTGACTGGAAAAAATGCATAATTTATGCGATTTTTACTCCGAGAAGAGCGATTTTTGTTTGAAAATTGTCGAAAAATCGACATTTTCGAGCAAAAATCATGCTCGTGAGCAAAAAATCATATCTCGATGAAAAATCGAGATAGAGGCATGACTCTGGGCTTAAATTGAGCTCCACAGAGTATATTTGAAGAAAAAAAAATCAGCAGTCCATTCTCATGGAGCCAAGCAGAAAAATTCTTGGCAACAAATTCATGTTCAACCTCTGATTTTTTCCAACTCGTGATCAAAAGTTGAAAATTGCATTCCCGCGATGAATTGAGACATTGGCACGTGTTTTCTCTTCTTATCAGCGTATTAAACTGAGTGGCTGAAAAAAAATGCATAATTTATGCGATTTTTACTCGGAGAAGAGCGATTTTCGTTTGAAAATTGACGAAAAATCGTCATTTTCATCAAAAATCATGCTCGTGAGCAAAAAATCATATCTCGATAAAAAATCGAGATAGAGACATGACTGTGGGCTTCAATTGAACTCCACAGAGTATATTTGAAGAAGAAAAATCAGCATTCCATTCGCATGGAGCCAAGAATAAAAATTCCTCGCGACAAATTCATGTTGAAACTTTGATTTTTTCCAACTCAAGGTCGAAAATCGAAAATGGCATTGACGCGGTAAATTGAGACTTTGGCGCGTGTTTTCTTTCCTTTTCAGCGTATCAAACTGAAAGGCTGGAAAAAAGGTCATAATTTATACGATTTTTACTCGGAGAAAAGCGATTTTCGTTTGAAAATTGTTGAAAAATCGTCATTTTCAAGCAAAAATCATGGTTATGGACAAAAAATCATATCTCGGTGGAAAATTGAGATAAAGACATGACTTTGGGCTTAAATTAAGATCCACAGAGTAAATTTCTGGGAAAAAAATCAGCAATTTATTCCCATAAAGTCAACTAAATAAAATCTTCACTCTCAAGTCATGTAAAAATGGCGTTTTTTTTTCTAAGCTGATCGTGAAAATGCAAAAATACCATTCTCGAGGAAATATAAGATTATGGCACGCGTTCACGTTTCCTTTTAGCTCAGCAAACCATGTGGACGACAAAAAAAACATGATTTCACCGTCGTTGCTCGCAGAAGAGCGATTTTCGTTCGAAAATTGATGAAAACAAGTTATTTTCGAGCAAAACTGATGGAAATGGGCGAAAAATCATATTGCGGTGAAAAATTGAGATTGTTCGGGAATGACGCAATAAGCCGGTAACGCGAGCATCGGGTCGTGGTTCGCGCTCTGCCGGCCGAGGCGCCACGCGACGGTCCTGTCAATCAAAGGACCTCGCGTCCATCATAATTCGGGAATTAGTTATGCGCGCTGACGTCATTGTCGCCACCGCCTGGAGCGACACGCTTGATCAGCTAATTGACATGCGCGCAACTCGTCACTATCGATCGCCTATCGAGCGGTCCTTTCTTCTCAATCCAGACTCGATAGAGTAAAGACACGCGAATTTCGGGCTCCTTCGTTATCTTCGGGCTTCCCGTTTGTATCCGCGAGTATTGTACGCATCTCGTAACCGCCTTACAACCGGTTACGAAATTATCGGTCTCCAAGTTCCAACGAATTATCGGGATTTTCGGGAAGTCGGCATCGCGTCTCGCATCGCGGCCATCTTGACCACGCGGCTTACGGGAAGACGCTCTCGTGCACGTCGAGACTTACGACCTCGTCGTGTCCGGGATCGAGAGCTCGGGAATTAATTTATACAATCTTGTATCAAACACATTTTGTCAAATAAAATCGGGTTCATCGCATTGTTCGCTGTTTCGCCGTGCGGTTAATTTCTTTTCCCACCTACACCAGATCCTCATTACGCAACATTTGGTCCTTCGAGCCGGATCTGGTGGGTTTTCTGTGCGACGATTCTGTGAAAAGTGCGGTGATTAAGACTCTGTGACTGTAAAAAATTGGGGATTCGGGTTTGTGACTCTGCGACGGGAATTTATTTCCTCAGGACATCGATTTTCGACGGAGGATCGTGCGCGCGCGCCACGTGCAAGCGCTCCCCGGCCGGCCACTCGCACGACGCTTGGACTCTACAAAATCTTCATCCGGGAGCTTTTCGAGTTTATTTCGAACAAATTGGTGAGTCTCAAGCTTTATTTTCACTCGGGATCGAATTGTGAATCGTTAAATCGTTTCGAGTGTCGGCGTGTGCGGATAGCGCCTCGGTTACAAGACTTTATTCTCTCGAGCACGTGCCAAGCGCGTTCTTTTCCTCAACTTCCGGTGTGCCACGAGTGTCGGGTCGTGTGCATTGACTTTATCGATTTATCCATCGGTTCTCGCGGGTTTGGAGGTGTTTTCCGGACATTAATTCACCCCGTCGAGTTTTTTAAAGCGATTCTTCCGTCGAGTCAGTGAATTATTTCGAAACTTCGAATTTTTTCGCGACATCGGGCTCAGCTCACGGTTTGGGCGACGAGTCACTCGTATCGGGAATTCGCGTGAGTTAATCCCCAGTTTCGAAGCGCGTTTATCAAATTGTCGGACATTTTTCGCGTTTTTTCGGGTATCGTGTTGTACGGGCCGATCGCCCACGTGTTCGGATCACGCGTCGGCCGTTTTCGCAGCACATCCGGGTTTCGGGCTACCCTCAAGCCTCGTACTGTGATCTTTGATATTTATTGACGTTTTCCGGGTTATCACGCAGTGCGGCGCGGCGTTTTTCCGACATTTTTGAGCATTTCGAATCGCGTTTCGGGTTTTCACAGTGCGTCGGGACATTTTTTGTGAGCTTCTGGGTATTTTGGCGCGTGCCGGGCGCTCCACGGGGTTGATGGGTCGCCATGTCAGATCAGGAAGCATCGTTTAATTGGGCGGACATAAAATCTGACTCGGATTCGGTCACCGGTAACGAGCCTCCGGAGGGGCTCGCGGTTTCGACTACCGCGCCCAGCGGCCAGGCGACCACGCTAACGGTCACCACCGCCCCCTCGGCATCGGGAGCCGGGGGTTCGGGACGGGAAGAGAGACCGCCAGCAGCTTCTCACCGGGAGAAGTCTCCGGCTGTGCGGTCAAGGTCGCCGGTGGGGATTCGGGCCAGTGGTCGAGACTGCATCCACAGCCGGGTTCGTACGCCACGCCGCGGTGGATCACGGGTTCCAGGAGTTGCAGGATCTGCTTACGCGGTTCTGGGTCCAGGAGGAGGTGCCAATCGAAGCGGGCACAGAACTCACACCCGAAGAGCAGGAGTGTGAGTCTCATTTTGTCTCGACGCACTCTCGGGACGAGACGGGTCGGTACGTGGTCCGACTGCCGGTCAAGTCGGGACATCCGAAATTGGGCGATTCCTATCGCACGGCGCTGGCTTGCCTCCACCGGCTCCAACGTAAACTTTCACGGGATGAGACTTATTCGAATCTTTATTAGGGTGGTTCAAAAAAATCGACTATTTTTATTTTTTCAAAGCCCGGGTTTCTATTGTTGCAGTAAGGTGAAAAAAGATGCCTGACAAAATTTGAGCCCTTAAAAAAATTTTTTAGGGGTCGCTCATCGCAATTTTCTATTTCCCATTTAAATAACACGGGGCAGACTTTATTAGCTTCTTTTGAATTTTATTCCTCGGTAACGGATGAGGGCCCAACAACGCTCAAGGCGGTTTTTTGTAGGGATTTGAACGCTCTATAAAAAACGTGTCCTGACATTTTACGATCAACTTACTCCTACGGAAGTTATTCGACGTCAAAATTGGCTTTGAAGGAAATTTCGACTTTTTTTCACTTTTTCGGCAAAACTATCGATCTCGTCACAAAAATCTTTGGAAATTTCTTCGGAAATCACTTGATTTAGTATCATATCATCTTCCTGGATGAAAAAAATTGAATAATTTAGAATACTACTATTATACGGGTTATTCTTAGAGGAAAACTACGATTTCCGTCGATTGATTCGTTATATTAACAAAAAATGATAATAAAACGGTTATATATACATATATATACACACTATACATATACACAACAAAATATATTCAGTAAGGAAAACCCGATATTTATTTCAGATTTCAAAAATTTTCAAAAAGAAAAATCTGAAATAAATATCGGGTTTTCCTTACTGAATATATTTTGTTGTGTATCTGTATAGTGTGTATATATATATATGTATATATAACCGTTTTATTATCATTTTTTGTTAATATAACGAATTAATCGACGGAAATCGCAGTTTTCCTCTAAGAATAACCCGTATAGTAGTAGTATTCTAAATTATTCAATTTTTTTTAATCCAGGAAGATGATATGATACTAAATCAAGTGATTTCCGAAGAAATTTCCAAAGATTTTTGTGACGAGATCGATAGTTTTGCCGGAAAAGTGAAAAAAAGTCGAAATTCCCTTCAAAGCCAATTTTGACGTCGAATAACTTCCGTAGGAGTAAGTTGATCGTAAAATGTCAAGACACGTTTTTTATAGAGCGTTTAAATCCCTACAAGAAACCGCCTTGAGCGTTGTTGGACCCTCACCCGTTACCGAGGAATAAAATTCAAAAGAAGCTAGTAAAGTCTCCCCCGTGTTATTTAAATGGGAAATAGAAAATTGCGATGAGCGACCCCTAAAAAATTTTCTTAAGGGCTCAAATTTTGTCAGGCATCTTTTTTCACCTTACTGCCACAATAGAAACCCGGGCTTTGAAAAAATAAAAATAGTCGATTTTTTTGAACCACCCTAATCTTTATAGGTCTTTTCTTGCTGAGTACGAGACGTTACAACACATGGTTCGAGTTCCGTCCACGTTGCTCCATCGGGAACGGGCCTATTTTCTCCCACACCACGGGGTGTTCAAGGAGAGCAGTACAACGACGAAACTCCGGGTCGTCTTTAACGGGTCGAGCAACACGGATTCGGGCATATCGCTTAACGATATGCTGCACACGGGTGCAAAGTTGCAACGGGACATATCCGATGTCCTCCTTTGGGTTCGACGTCATCGTTTCGTATTCGCGACGGACATCACGAAGATGTTCCGACAAATTCGGGTTCATCGGGCTGATTGGGATCTTCAGCAGATCCTCTGGGTCGGAGACATCGGGAATGTCGTTCCGTTCCAGTTGACGACGGTCACCTACGGGACGAGACCAGCACCATTTCTTTCGGTTCGGGTTCTGCTACAGCTGGTGCAGGACGAGGGTGTTAAATATCCTCAAGCGGTCGCTCCCCTCACCAAGGGGCGATTGATCGGGATCTGCACGGCGGGCGGCTTTCCACTTGCGAAGTGGCAGAGCAATAACCCGGCGCTACTCTCGCGCATCGGGGTAAACGTCAGCAGCGAGGCTTCACGGGCAATTGAGGACTGCGAGACGAAGGTTCTCGGTCTCTCATGGTTGCCAAATTCTGACGTATTCACGTTTACGACGCTACCGTTCACGGACGTTACGAGTATCACCAAGCGCGTCATCTTATCGGAGATCGCGCAGCTATACGACCCCTTGGGATTCATCGCACCAGTCACAATCCGGGCCAAGATAATCTTACAACAGTTGTGGCTGGAAAACTGGCTTGGGACGATAACGTTTCGGCACAGGCCAGCAGCGCATGGATCGCCTTCCGTCAGGAGCTAACCCACCTCAGCTCCATTCAGATTCCGAGGTGGATCAACATCGCCACGGGTTCAACGGTCGAAATCCACGGGTTTTCGGACGCGTCACAATTGGCGATGGGCGCGGTCGTATACGTGCGGGTTACGGGACCAGAGGGCACAACGAAGGTGTCGATGGTGTGCGCGAAAACCAAGGTCGCGCCAATTAAACGGCTCACGATTCCGCGGCTCGAGCTTGCCGCTGCGCTATTGGCGGCGAAACTCACGCGGTACGTGCAGAAAACGTTGGAACTTGATGAGTCACGGGTCTATCTATGGACGGATTCCATGGTTACACTTACCTGGGTAACGAGTCACCCATCTCGGTGGAAGGACTTCGTTCGGAATCGGGTCTCATCGGCTCAAGAGCTCTTACCCCGGGCCCAATGGAAATTCACACCGGGACGGGACAATCCAGCTGATTGTGCATCACGGGGGCTAACCATCCCTCAGCTCGAGCAATTTTCAACGTGGTGGGACGGGCCTCACTGGTTAGCAAAACCCTCAAACCATTGGCCAACGCCTCGCACCGGGACGGAAACTTCAGCGGCGCTCGAAGAGCGGCCAGGTCTTACGCTTACCATCTCAACAACCAAACCACATATTTTCGACCTCATCCTCAAATATTCGTCGCTCACACGGTTGTTGAGAATCACCTCTCTACTTTTCAAGGCGATTTATCGCCTTCGAGGAGCGGGTCAAGGTACGTCGGGATCAGCCATCACACCGGGAGACCTGGAGAATCCACGGCTTTATTGGATAAAAGCCATCCAGGGAGCGTACTTCACTTCAGAGCTCAAAGTACTCAGTTCGGGCCAATTTCTCCCAAAATCGCACATTATCACGCGATTAACCGGGTTCATCGACCATCAAGGCATCCTCCGGGTCGGGGGAAGACTGAAGCATTCAGCCTTACAACCTGAGAGCAAACACTCAGTTATTCTCCCACGGGATTCGCCACTGACGGAGCTGCTTATTGCGGACGCCCACCACCGGACGTTCCACGGAGGAACGCAGCTCACGTTAGCATATCTTCGAAAGAGTTGTTGGGTCATCGGCGGACGTGCACCGGTGCGTTCGTTCATACTGCGTTGCGTACGCTGCGCTCGCTTTCGTGGACTTGAGGCTCAACAACTCATGGGTCAGTTGCCAATCGCTCGGGTAACACCGGCTCGACCTTCCCTCTTCACCGGGGTCGATTACGCCGGGCCAATCTCACTCAAGAGTTGGCGCGGGCGCGGGAACAGATGCTACAAAGGCTGGTTGTGCATCTTCGTCTGTTTTTCCACCTCTGCTCTGCACCTTGAAGTTGTTACAGATTCAACAACGGAGGCCTTCATCGCGGCACTTCGTCGCTTCACCGGGAGACGCGGGATTTGTCACACGATCTACAGTGACTGCGGGACGAACTTCCAGGGTGCAGCTGCGGAGCTACGACAGATGTTCATCGGTGGAACACGTGATTCCGAGAACATCGCGCAACTGGCAGCAAACGACGGGATAAAGTGGGTCTTCAACCCTCCGGGCGCTCCTCACATGGGAGGGAAGTGGGAGGCAGCGGTTAAATCCGTCAAGCACCACCTCAAAAGGATGGTAGGTGAGACGAGCCTCACGTTTGAAGAATTTACAACTCTTCTCACACAAATTGAGGCCGTACTCAACTCTCGTCCGCTGGAGCCACTATCGGAGGATCCGGACGATCTTTCGGTCCTCACACCCGGGCACTTCCTCATCGGAGAAGCGCTCACAATGATTCCTGAGCCTTCGCTACGGGACGTCAACACTGCCAGGCTCTCGCGCTGGCAACTGGTCCAGGAGCGGCTCCAGTTCTTCTGGGATCATTGGGCAACAGGATACCTGCAACGGCAGCAGGCCATTTCCAAGTGGCACCATCCGTCACATCAAATCCGGGTCGGGTCAATGGTCTTGCTGACCAACGAAACCCTGCCGCCAACGCGATGGCCTCTCGCGCGGGTCCTGGAACTCCATCCGGGCCAGGACGGCCTCACCCGGGTAGTCGCCATCAAAACGGCTACATCCACCTTCAAGAGGCCGATAACCAAGCTGGCCATCCTTCCTATACCACAGCCGGAATCAATCGACAGCACGGCTGCCGATGGCGGGCGGGATGTTCGGGAATGACGCAATAAGCCGGTAACGCGAGCATCGGGTCGTGGTTCGCGCTCTGCCGGCCGAGGCGCCACGCGACGGTCCTGTCAATCAAAGGACCTCGCGTCCATCATAATTCGGGAATTAGTTATGCGCGCTGACGTCATTGTCGCCACCGCCTGGAGCGACACGCTTGATCAGCTAATTGACATGCGCGCAACTCGTCACTATCGATCGCCTATCGAGCGGTCCTTCCTTCTCAATCCAGACTCGATAGAGTAAAGATACGCGAATTTCGGGCTCCTTCGTTATCTTCGGGCTTCCCGTTTGTATCCGCGAGTATTGTACGCATCTCGTAACCGCCTTACAACCGGTTACGAAATTATCGGTCTCCAAGTCGGGGAGCATCGAACGTCGGGCTTATTTTTCGGGCACGTCAGTATAATTAACGAATTATCGGGATTTTCGGGAAGTCGGCATCGCGTCTCGCATCGCGGCTATCTTGACCACGCGGCTTACGGGAAGACGCTCTCGTGCACGTCGAGACTTACGACCTCGTCGTGTCCGGGATCGAGAGCTCGGGAATTAATTTATACAATCTTGTATCAAACACATTTTGTCAAATAAAATCGGGTTCATCGCATTGTTCGCTGTTTCGCCGTGCGGTTAATTTCTTTTCCCACCTACACCGGATCCTCATTACGCAACAGAGATAGAGACATGATTCTTGGCTTAAAATGAGCTCCACAGAGTACAGTTCTAGGGAAAAATCAGCAAATTATTCTCACCGGACTGAAAGAATTGGAGACTTCCAATCAGAAAAAAGAAGTGATATCCTAGCCAAAAATCCCCTCCCGGGGAAAAAAGCCTGGACAAGTCCATTTGTTCGTGACCCCCGTTTCCAATCGTTTTCACAGACAAATCCAACCCCCCTAAAAAAGAATTGAAATAAAATGAAGAATAGAAAAAAACCCTCGGAAAAAATGGCTCCTAAAAAAATGGAGAAAAACCCCCAAAAAAAAAAATCAAAACAATTGAAAAAAATACAATAAATGTAAAAATGGTAAAAAAAAATTGATAATTTTCACTCAGGACGAAAAATTCTTGATATCCATGAAAGGACAAGTATTCCATTGATGGCTGAAAATCAATTAACAAGAAAAACGGGAAAAGTTCGAAAAAAACACGGCACAAAAAAAAGAAACCCCTAAATACACAATAGCGAATCGACAGAAAAACTTGCGCGACGTGATGGAAAACTAAAGTTTGCCATCGCATGTTGAGCAGTTGAGCGGATGCGCACAGAGTACTTGTCCGGCCCGAATTTTTTTTATTAGAAGTGCTCATAGGGTTTGAACTTGACATAACGTAATTGTTTAGTCTCAGAAAGCTTTTTAGAAAAGACACGTGAATGGTCGGTGAAAATCTCGAGTCAATCAAGGTTCTTTCCAAAACCGATTTACATTTCAAGTCAATAATACAAAAAATTGCTAGGAGTGCAATTTTTTCCGATACATTACGGGTCATTGAATTTAACTCGCTGCACCTTAATTATTCATTAGTTGTTATTTTTCTATGTATCCATACTCGTGTAAAATATTGCACAAATAATTTATTAATGGCTGTGGCTATTCGTCCGGATCAAGAGTCGCGGCAGCGGCTCGACGCCAAGTTTAAAAGAAAAGCGTAGCGCGCGAGCCGGCCGTACTCTTATATACAGTAAAATAGGCATTTTATGACGTCACAGAAACTTTAAATCGTTCTCACAGGAGAACGGGTTGAGGGAAAAATCTAATATTAGATTTGAATTTTCTATGATTTTTTATCTTTCGAATGGTCCTTGGTAGAACAAAATCCGTTCAGCCGATCCAGAGAAATCTAACATTGAAGATTTTGGACGCGAGGTTTGGGATCCCTTCTGTTTCTTAGAGTCAGAAAGGCGTAAGTTATGTGCGCAGGCGCTTGGACATACGCCCTTACGTGCCTGGTGGACATTTTCGGCCCGTGACGTCACCCGCCCCGCTAATCGTGGTATCCCCACTCTTTGCGCGCCACTGAGCGAGAGAGACAGACTATATCGGGCCTCTCTTTCCGTATGGTTTTCGTTGTTTAGCTACCATGGTTTTCGTTGTCTAGCTATCATGGTTTTCGTTGTCAAGGTACACGGCTCCATGGTTTTTGTTGTCTAGGTATATTTTTCCATGGTTTTCGATGTGTAGGTATATTTCTCCATGGTTTTTGTTGTCTCTGTATATTTCTCCATGGTTTTCGATGTCTAGGTCGACGGCTTCATGGTTTTCGTTGTCAAGGTACACGGCTCCATGGTTTCTGATGTCTAGGTATATTTCTCGATGGTTTTCGATGTGTAGGTATATTTCTCCATGGTTTTCGTTGTCTCTGTATATTTCTCCATGGTTTTCGATGTCTAAGTATATTTCTCCATGGTTTTCGATGGCTAGGAATGTTTCTCCATAGTTTTCGATGCCTAGGTCGTCGGCTCCATGGTTTTCGGTGTCTAGGTCCACGGCTCCATGGTTTTTGATGTCTAGGTATATTTCTTCATGGTTTTCGATGTCTAGGTCGTCGGCTCCATGGTTTTCGGTGTCTAGGTCCACGGCTCCATGGTTTTTGTTGTCTAGGTATATTTCTCCATGGTTTTCGACGTGTAGGTATGGTTTTTGTTGTCTGGGTATATTTCTCCATGGTTTTCGTTGTCTCTGTATATTTCTCCATGGTTTTCGATGCCTAGGTATATTTCTTCATGGTTTTCGATGTCTAGGTCGACGGCTCCATGGTTTTCGTTGTCAATGTACACGGCTCCATGATTTTTTATGTCTAGGTATGTTTCTCCATGGTTTTTGATCGCTAGGTTCATGGCTCCATGGTTTTCGATGTCTAGGTCGACGGCTTCATGGTTTTCGACGTCTAGGTATATTTCTCCATGGTTTTCGATGTCTAGATCGACGGCTTCATGGTTTTCGATGTTTAGGTATATTTCTCCATGGTTTTGGATGCCTAGGTATATTTCTTCATGGTTTTCGATGTCTAGGTATATTTCTTCAAAGTTTTTGCTGTCTAGGTATATTTCTCCATGGTTTTCGATGCCTAGGTATATTTCTCCATGGTTTTCGGTGTCTAGGTCCACGGCTCCATGGTTTTTGTTGTCTCTGTATATTTCTCCATGGTTTTTGTTGTCTCTGTATATTTCTCCATGGTTTTCGATGCCTAGGTATATTTCTTCATGGTTTTCGATGTCTAAGTATATTTCTTCATGGTTTTCGATGTCTAAGTATATTTCTCCATGGTTTTCGATGTCTAGGTCGTCGGCTCCATGGTTTTCGGTGTCTAGGTCCACGGCTCCATGGTTTTCGGTGTCTAGGTCCATGGCTTCATGGTTTTCGGTGTCTAGGTCCACGGCTTCATGGTTTTCGGTGTCTAGGTCCACGGCTCCATGGTTTTCGATGTCTAGGTATATTTCCCCATGGTTTTCGATTTCTAGGTATATTTCTTCATGGTTTTTGATGTCTAGGTATATTTCTCCATGGTTTTCGTCGGCTTTGTATATTTTTCCATGGTTTTCGATGCTTAGGTATATTTCTTCATGGTTTTCGATGTCTAGGTATATTTATTCATGGTTTTTGCTGTCTAGGCATATTTCTCCATGGTTTTCGATGTCTAGGTCCACGGCTCTATAGTTTTCGATGTCAAGGTATATTTCTCCATTGTTTCCGATGTCTAGGTATATTTCCCCATGGTTTTCGATGTCTAGGTCCACGGCTCCATGGTTTTTGATGTCTAGGTATATTTTTCCATGGTTTTCGATGTCTAGGTCCACGGCTCCATGGTTTTTGATGTCTAGGTCCATTCCTTCATGGGTTTCGGTGTCTAGGTCCTCGGCTCCATGGTTTTTGATGTCATTTGTTTTTCATCTCAAAAATCAAAATCTTCTTCATTCAAATTTCGGCAACATAAAAAATATTTATCAGACTTTATGATTGAAGGGGTTGACCGGGGGTTGCCACGGAAGTTTTTGACCTTTGCACGGTAACCTTATTTTATTTAAACTTTCCGGTGACGTGGAGTCATAAATCACCCCAGTTTTAAAAACTCCCTGTCTCTTCTAAAATTCAATGAAAATGATCCACCTTGGGCTTATTCTTTTCGTTTTTTAATGCAGGATCACGTGAGCCTGGGGCAATTTCGCTCGGAGTCAAAAAATAAGCCAAAAATGCAATAAAACGATTAAAAAACGGGAGAACGAAGGGAGAAAGGGCACGAGGGAGAAGGGTGAAGTCTCGTCAGGACTTTTTTGAGGGATTGTCGAAGAGTCTTGACGGAATTTTTTAAGGCGCTCACCAGTGGTCTCGAACGTGGTTTCTTAAGAGTTAGTTAATATTTACTAAACTCAGAGTCTCGTCACTATGGTTTTGAGGGATTAACGAAGAGTCTGGACGACAATTTCGAAAGGGTTAACCAAGGCTCTTAATGGGAGTTTTTAAGGGATTAACCACGAATCTCGCCAGGACTTTTTTAAGGGATTGGTCAAGAGTCTGGACGAGAATTTTGAAGGGGTTTATCATGACCCTCGCCGATATATTTTGAAGGGATTTGCGGAAGCGGTGTCGACGGAAGTTTTTCAAGGCATTGAGTGGAAGCGTCCAGAGACTTTTTTTATGGGATTCATAAAGAATCTCGCCGCGACTTTTTCAAAAGATTCATCGAGATTCTGGTCGAGACTTGTTTCAACAGATCGACCAAGAATCGTGCCAAGACTTTTTTAAGGGATTAGTCGAGAGTCTGGATGGGATTTTTTAAAGAGTCGACAAAAAGTCTTGACGAGATTTTTGCAACAGACTAGCCAAGGGCCAAGGGTAGACGAGCTTTTTGAAGGGATTGACTAAGGGCCTCACTGAGGTTTCATTGAGAGATTGACCACGAGTCTCTTCGTGGTTTCCTCGAGGGATTGAACAAGGTTCTCGATGAGAGTTTTTTAAGTCTTTGATCATGACTGTTGTCGAGATATTTAAAGGAATTTACCAGGGGTGTCGACAGAAGTTTTCGAAGAGATTTATTTTATTTCAAGAATAACCAACCAGAACAAATAATGCCTCTATAATTACAAAAAAATGTTGATGAATATCCCGCTTTTCAAAAAGAAGAGAAATCCGTGGAAAAATACTTTTGAAAAGTAAAAAAAGAACGCCAATTTTAAAAGAGCGCAACCTCAGTAAAAAAATAATTACTCAATTTTCTTCATATCACTTTGACATAAAAAACAATTTAGATTTACAAAATGTAATGCATTTTCCCTTCCCTACGAACGATATTTTGAAATTCCCCAAAATTTTCTCAAAAACTCTCAAGCTCAATCGACAAAAAGAAATGAAATCATTGCAACATAGCCAAGAATTAAAAAAATAATGAATAGCTACATTTCACAGGGAAACATGTGCACCCTCAATACATTTTGTGTATTTAAGGGTCTGCAAAGGCTCTACAAAAAAATGCAAAAAATTGGCGTGCATGGTTAACTAAAAAAGCCCGGAAAGATAAAGAATCAATTTAAGGGAGAGGCGGACAAACTTGAACAACTGCCTAAAATAGAATTTCCGTTTTTCATCTGAAAAATCGAAATCGTTTTCATTCAAATCTCGTCAAGATAAAAAAACATTTATCAGATTGCATGGAATGAAATTTTTTAAAAGTTTCGTTCCCCTTGGCTCTCCAGACTTTGAAAAATGATTATTAATTGTGCAAAGAGGAGAGATTTTTGTTTAATATGGAAATAGGAAATATCATCGCGGAAAGAGGAATAGGATAAACAGCGAACATTTGGAATAATATGGAATTATCATCGCGGAAAGAGAACAGAAAAAACAGCGAACATTTAGAATTTCGGAGGATGTTCCATTCCCCATTACATGACGTCATAATGCTACTTTGCGCGTGCATGCGGAAACTTCTAATAAGAACAGTGACGCAGGCCTTCGCCGAACTTTTTTAGTTAACCATGCACGCCAATTTTTTGCATTTTTTTGTAGAGCCTTTGCAGACCCTTAAATACACAAAATGTATTGAGGGTGCACATGTTTCCCTGTGAAATGTAGCTATTCATTATTTTTTTAATTCTTGGCTATGTTGCAATGATTTCATTTCTTTTTGTCGATTGAGCTTGAGAGTTTTTGAGAAAATTTTGGGGAATTTCAAAATATCGTTCGTAGGGAAGGGAAAATGCATTACATTTTGTAAATCTAAATTGTTTTTTATGTCAAAGTGATATGAAGAAAATTGAGTAATTATTTTTTTACTGAGGTTGCGCTCTTTTAAAATTGGCGTTCTTTTTTTACTTTTCAAAAGTATTTTTATTTCATACAATAAAAAGCATGGTCGGACGAATAAGCAACCCTTAATCGTACGGATAAAGCGGAAATCATTGGATAAAGCGTGTCTGGACGAATATTATTCGTCCGGCTATCCGGACGACTAGCCACTGCGTTTCTCTTAAATAATTGTATATCAAATCGAGAGAAAACTTTGAATTTGTACCAACGCATTTGAATGTATAAAGTTTAGTGATGTTTGTATAACGCCCATCATTTTTCTCATGAATACAACCGAGTTGTTCTATCTATCTAAAAATAGCGGAAGCTAATACAAAAATTTTCGGGCCGGACAAGTACTCTGTGCGCATCCGCTCAACTGCTCAACATGCGATGGCAAACTTTAGTTTTCCATCACGTCGCGCAAGTTTTTCTGTCGATTCGCTATTGTGTATTTAGGGGTTTCTTTTTTTTGTGCCGTGTTTTTTTCGAACTTTTCCCGTTTTTCTTGTTAATTGATTTTCAGCCATCAATGGAATACTTGTCCTTTCATGGATATCAAGATTTTTTCGTCCTGAGCGAAAATAATCAATTTTTTTTTACCATTTTTACATCTATTGTATTTTTTTCAATTGTTTTGATTTTTTTTTTTTGGGTTTTTCTCCATTTTTTTAGGAGCCATTTTTTCCGAGGGTTTTTTCTATTCTTTATTTTATTTCAATTCTTTTTTAGGGGGGTTGGATTTGTCTGTGAAAACGATTGGAAACGGGGGTCACGAACAAATGGACTTGTCCAGGCTTTTTTCCCCGGGAGGGGATTTTTGGCTAGGATTTTCGAGTTTTCTGTGCCAAATTATTCAAGTTAAAATATTTACGACGACCCGGCTTCCCGAAGGACCACTCTCTGGACCGTTTGAATTACGTTTCGTCATCGAGTTCTCCGATTTTCCTCTCAAAAATCGAGAAAACCGGTGAGTCCTTCGATTTTTACCGGGCGTGCGACGCCATTTTCCCCTTGTCGTTGACTCTTCCCAAACACCCAAATTTTCGTCATTTTCGTTCGAGAAAGAGATTATTTCGTCGATCAGTCGACGCGACGAGTGTTGTGCCATCGAGCTTGCCCCTGTTGATTATTCGTGAAGCCATTTTTGCCCCTTTTTGTCCGTCATTCCCTCCCGTGATTTTTCGAGTCAGTTTTTCGCGTTTTCGAGCCCCGTCGCGATATTTTCTTGCATATTTTTCGACTCCCATCGTCGATCGCCCCCCCTCGCGTCCCCTTTTCATTAATTCAGCCCCGTTTTTCGTGTTTTTGTGTGTGACGCGAGTGAGATTTCGCTCGATTCATTAAATCGGGTTCCGCCGGCGCGGCCCGGTTCGAGCGTCCGCGTGGTTCGTTCGATTGCGTGCCTCGCTCGCTCGTCGTCCCTTTTTGTCACTGGTATAGTAAGACGCCTGAGTTTCAGGGACCCTCTGTCTCTGAGTTAAAGATTTTCCAACCTCTCCCTGAACCAGCCCTTATGATTATTTTATTAAATTCAATAATTCAATATTGTTTTTATTTTGATATTTCGCGTTTCATTTGTAACTGTTGCTGGACCGATTCAACCAGCTGGCGCCCCTTATTTTTCTCATATCAATTCCTTTATTTTCATTGTATAAATTCCCGTTCAATAAATCTGAAATTTGTTATTATTATTTTAATTCATTTTTCGCCTTGTTTATTTATTTTTCTCCCATAATTTCTCTAGCGATTGTGAAGAACCCGTCACAAATTTTTGGTGCCCAACGTGGGGCATGAGTACCCCCCCCCCCTTCCCCTTTCAGTTCCCTCCCAGTTCGTTGAGTTTCGTTCGTTAAGTGAACCCACGTTACAAGGACGATTCGGGCTAAGTGTGGCAGCGACCTGGATAGCTCAGTTGGGAGAGCACTCGACCGGCAATCGAGAGGTCCCGGGTTCGATTCCCGGTCCAGTCCCTGCCGCATTTTTTTCGGATCGTCCTCTTCTCCAAAAACTCCCGGATCACAAATTTTTGGCGCCCAACGTGGCGCCTGAAAAACATATTAATTATCAACTTTTCCCCATTTTTTCACAATACCTTTCAATAACAAACGAAAAAAGTTCCAATTAATTGAATTCAGCCATTTTGAACAATTTTTCGACTTTTTTGACCTGATTTTTCGTGTTTCGAGGCTCGCCCGAGTGAATCGGTGCGAGAAAATTGTTTTTCGTTGTCCCATTGTTTTAGCGTGCAAAATAGTGCTCACCAGTGACCCTCCTCCCCTTTCGCGCGTTCGACGATTGCACAACGCTTCGGCGCAAGACTGCCGAGCGTCAATTCTCTTGTTTTGACGACCTTGAGAAATCCTATCCTATTTTCCTTATGTTTTTCGATATTTTGCTGACTTGTGGAATATTTCTGTGATAATTAAGAATAATTTTGTTCGATTTTTGAGTTTTTCGTGTGTTTGTCGAGTTTTGCGTGATTACGCTCGACGTGAATATCGCCCTTCCCCCCCCTTCAGCAATAACCCTCCGTGCCCAATATTCGTCGTAAAAATTCCCCGAAAAATATTCTCACCCTCCCAACGTGATTAAAAATAATTTTCGTGAATTCCGTGACGATTAAAATATTCCCTTTTGTCAATTATTCCCTTTTTGTCATTAATTTTTCGTTTTTCTTTGAAATTTCGGGTTTTCAACCGATAATTAAATAACCTTTTGCCCTTTTCATCCTCTAGCATAATTTTGGTCAAGTTTTCGGGCCAAATAAATTACGTTCCGTTTTCTGAATTTTTATTTTGCTCCCTTTTCTTATTTTTACTAGTTTTAATTCCCTTTTTGAGATAAATTCACTTCCCCTCGCCATAATTGCGCTTCGTGGAGTGCAATCGAATCCCCTTTTGATTGAAAAAAAAAAAAAATTTCCAAATAAATTTTATTTCATTTATTTTCGTATTTTCTTTGTATTTTCTCCCGTTTCGCGATGGATTCTTCGGTTAGCGTTCCGGTTTCGACCGTAACGGTAATCACCCCTATTTGTGCGGCCCCAACGACCACAACAGCGACGAGTAGTGGCGTAGGTCATACTCAGTATCGACCGTCAGCCACTGGCTCTTCAATAACGGCCCTGACTCTTGACATAGAGGGCCTTAGAAATTTCGCGGACATACTTTTTCGTGCCGATCGAACAGGAATAATCCTGGAGGGATCGATCGATGAAATTAAGGATCGGCTTTTGAGACACGAGATTCGGACTCGTTACCCCTACATCCCCGTCCCATGGCGCGAGGATTATGACAATCGAGTAGGTCTTCCGTACACGCTGATACATGCGTTGGAAGTTCCAGATCTCACCGACGTTTTGTGGCCTCAGTCGAGGCCAGCACCAGCCCCGCCTACACGGTCTTCGTCTCCCCCTCCCCCGGTTCCCTCGCCTCGAAGTCAACCGTCACAGGCCACCAATCCATTTATACCCCCCCACAGAGACCAACTAGCCCTCGACCCAGACTTTAGTTTGGAAGAAACGCCCGAAAATTTGCCCGAATCCTTAATCCCTCTTCCCGGACGAACCCATGGTCCAACCGTGACATTTGCCCTTCCCCCTTCCCCTGAAATGACCAGACGATCTCTCCCTCCTCTTCCCCTGTCCCACCGACCTCGCTTATTGATTCCTGATGCCCCGGAACCTCATTTTGACGACCCAACAGACTTTACGAGAACGTACACAGTTCCAACGACCCGACCCCAACACAACAGCATCCGCCTGCCCCCAGTAGTCCAGTCATTTCGTCCGAAAAAAAGGCAAATAAAAGAAAATGAATTTGCGCTTCTAATTTTTTAATATGTTGTAGGGGATACCTAGAAAAGCTTAACTTGAGATTGTCGACCAAGCTTTCCTAGGAGCTTTCGCCGCCATCTTGGAAAACGCTTAAAATTTGTTTTTCGGTAATAACTCGGCTATCCGATGAGATTCGAAAATTTTTGTAGGACACTTTTTGTAGCTTTCTTTGTGCTCTACAAAAACGCTCGAACCATTTTTAGCGTATCATGCATCGTTATCGAGATATCGATCGATAAAGTCAAAAATTTAGGACACAATTTTTGTTTTTTGCCTTTTTTTTCTTTGGGTCTTAATAAATATGAAAAATTGTGGAATTCAAACTTGTAGAGCATATTCAGACCTACAATTTCCTTCTTGGATTTTTTTATGTTGGACAAAAATTACGATCTCCAGCGCGCCGCAAAGTCGGTGAATCCACACTCAGCGTCGAGCGAGCTGCTCGCTCGGTTGTGTCTGGATGTCGAATCGAATGGGAAATTGTTCAGGAAATTGATGGGATAAAAAATAAGTACATAGAGCAACAAATTAAGGATCACACAATAGTAATTTATTAAACAAATAATTTGTTTGTGCAGTAAAAAAAATTATTTTTTTACAATACAAAATAAACAAAACAAAATAAACGGAAAGAAATAGTACATTATAACACAGGAAATAGAAAAGAAAAGAAAAAGAAAAAAGAATAATATCAGAAAAAGTTTTTCGTACGTGTATTATACGAAATTTTATATTACGAGTGTATATAAACGTACCGCGTGATATAAAATATTTTTTTCTGCACTCGAGACACGAACGATGGACTTTTTTTATGTCTTTTTTTGCTTGGATGGTCCAGGCTGAAGATCTTCGTCCTCCGTAAACTCTTCGAGTTGTTGTGTCTGTTGAAATCCAAGCGAAAAAAGACATGAAAAAAGTCCATCGTTCGTGTCTCGAGTGCAGAAAAAAATATTTTATATCACGCGGTACGTAAATGGGCGTTTTGCGTACACTTCGCGTACACAAAACCCCCATTTCCGCACCTCGTAATATAAAATTTCGTATAATACACGTACGAAAAACTTTTTCTAATGTTATTCTTTTTTCTTTTTCTTTTCTTTTCTATTTCCTGTGTTATAATGTACTATTCCTTCCCGTTTATTTTGTTTTGTTTATTTTGTATTGTAAAAAAATAATTTTTTTTACTGCACAAACAAATTATTTGTTTAATAAATTACTATTGTGTGATCCTTAATTTGTTGCTCTATGTACTTATTTTTTATCCCATCAATTTCCTGAACAATTTCCCATTCGATTCGACATCCAGACACAACCGAGCGAGCAGCTCGCTCGACGCTGAGTGTGGATTCACCGACTTTGCGGCGCGCTGGAGATCGTAATTTTTGTCCAACATAAAAAAATCCAAGAAGGAAATTGTAGGTCTGAATATCCTCTACAAGTTTGAATTCCACAATTTTTCATATTTATTAAGACCCAAAGAAAAAAAAGCAAAAAACAAAAATTGTGTCCTAAATTTTTGACTTTATCGATCGATATCTCGATAACGATGCATGATACGCTAAAAATGGTTCAAGCGTTATTGTAGAGCACAAAGAAAGCTACAAAAAGTGTCCTATAAAAAGTTTCGAAATCTCATCGGATAGCCGAGTTATTGCCGAGAAACAAATTTTACCCCTTTTTTCAACATGGCGGCGAAAGCTCCTCGGAAAGCTTGGTCGACAATCTCAAGTTAAGCTTTTCTAGGTATCCCCTACAACATATTAAAAAATTAGAAGCGCAAATTCATTTTCTTTTTTGAATGTACGTAATGACTGGACTACAGGTGTTGGCAGCCATATTGTCGGCGGCCATGTTGTTGGCTAGTGGGCGACGTATAATTTAATGCGGTCTACGTGTACCCGCATTGTACGTCGTCCGCGGTTGATAACGTAGTTTACGTCCGACTCTTTACTTTTTACCGTATAGGGCCCCGTCCATTTGGGGGTCAGCTTGGCTGATCTGCCTCGACGCACCGTGGGATCGTGTAGGAGGACTTTGTCGCCAACACGGTACTCTGGGTTACCGGCGGCTTTGTCCCTGCACTCTTTTGATTTTTCTTTAACTGTAATTAGCTGTTCCCTTGCGACTTGCCAAGTCGCTCGCAGCCGTTCCCTTAATTCAGCGACGTAATCGTCGTACGCATATGTTGTACGCGGGGGCTGCTTTAGGGCTGTCGGTAAATCCGCTCGTTTGCCGAAAACGAGTTCGTAGGGGGAATATTTGGTCGCGGTGTGGGGGGTGGTGTTGTACGTAAACATAGCGTACGGTAGCCACTCATCCCAATCCGCTTGATCTTCTTGGATGAAATGTTTTAAATATTCCGCCAAAGTGCGATGAGATCTTTCGAGCGCTCCGTTTGATTGCGGGTGATAAGCCGTCGTTTGTATTTTTTTGATTTGCAGGAGCTTGCACATTTCTTTGAACAGGTCGCTGAGAAAATTTGTCCCTTGATCCGATAAAATTGTTCGCGGGGTCCCGAATTTACAAATGATTTCGGTAATTAGGCCCTTCGCGACTTCCTTTGCCTCCTAATTTTTTAAAGGTACGGCGGCGCTGTATTTTGTGAGCGCGTCTTGGAAAGTAAGGATGTATTTATTTCCTCTCTCTGTTTCGGGTAAAGGTCCTACAATATCTACCGCACATTTTTCAAACGCTTGATCAGGGGTGTCGGTAATTACCATGGGTGCATCTTTTGTTCGCGTTAATTTATTTCGCTGACACTTATCGCATGCAGATACGTAGTCTTGGATCTCTTTTACCATTCCAGGCCACGTGTATTTCTCTCTTATTCTTTCTGTCATTCTTTTTATGCCTGGGTGTCCGCCGAGTGGAGTGTCGTGGTATTCTTTTAATATTATTTTTCTTTCCATCTCGCTCGGGCACGCTCGTTCGTGGCTGGAGTCAGATGACTCGTCTTCGCTCTCGCTCTCTCCTTCGTCTGCCTCCGGAGATGCATTTTCTGCTGACAGCTGTTTCTTCTGTTTGTTTTCGCTCTGTCCTTCTTTGCGATCGCTCTGTTCTTTCGTGACGTCTTGGGGGGCGGAGCCTGTAGCGCATGATGGCCGCCGTTCCGCGACCTTGCGCGGCCTTCCCCGTCCTCGCTTCTCGGCCGAGTCGCGTTGCTCGGCGTGAGTCAGCATTATTTGATAGATTCTGCTGAGTGCATCCGCATTTGTATTCTTTTTTCCAGCTTTATACTGGATTCCGTACGTATATTCCTCCAGTTTGATTCTCCATCGCATTAGCCTTGAACCTGGGTCTTTTACGTTAAAAAGCCAGGTGAGAGGTTTGTGATCGGTGACGATAATGAATTTCGTACCGTAAATGTATGGGCGAAATTGCATGACTGCCCAGATGATGGCTAACATTTCCCTTTCCGTGGTGGAATAATTCCTTTCCGCTTTATTTAGGGTTCGGCTGGCGTAGCAAATAGGTAAATCTTCTCCTATTTTTCCTTGTGACAAAATTGCTCCGATTGCTTTATCCGAGGCGTCCGTGGTAATTACGAACGGCTTGGTGAAGTCTGGATATTGGAGAATCGGTGCTGTGCTCAGCGTTTCTTGGAGTCGTTCGAATGCTTGTTGTGCGCTCTCTGTCCACTCGAATTTTTTCTCCTTTTTTATGAGTTCTGTGAGTGGTTTGGCTAATTTTGAGAAATCTTGAATGAATTTTCGATAGTAGCCAGCAAGGCCCAAAAAGGATTGTACTTCCTTTACGTTTTTGGGGACTGGAAATGATTTTACAGTCTTTATTTTTTCAGGATCGGGTGTCACTCCCACTTCGGTGATGACGTGACCCAAATATTGTGTTTTTTTTCGCAGGAAATGGCATTTTTTCGGCTGAACTTTTAGGTTGGCTTCTCGTAGCCGGTCGAATACTTCTCGTAGTCGATCGTTGTGTTCTTCGAAGGATGATCCGCGGATAACGATGTCGTCGAGGTAAACGTAGCATTTTAATTCTTGTAGTCCGGCCAGGACCGCGTCCATCAGTCGTTGGAACGTCGGTGGGGCATTTTTGAGTCCGAAAGGCATGCGGTTGTATTCGTAGTGTCCCATGGGTGTCGAGAAGGCTGTTTTTTGTTTATCCTCCTCGGCCATCTGAATTTGGTGAAAACCAGAGGCGAGGTCGAGCGTGGTGAAATATTTTGCCCGACCCAATTGGTCTAAAATTTCGGAAATGTTGGGGAGTGGGTATGAATCTCCCTCTGTGACTTCGTTTAATTTCCGAAAATCCACTACGACCCGTTTGCGAATGTTGCCTTCGGCATCGGCCTTTTTTGGAACGACCAGTAACGGCGCATTCCAGGGACTTTTGCTCGGACGTATGATTCCGTCTTTGAGCATTTCTTCTGCTTGTCTCATCACTTCTGCCTTGTGCGTTTCTGGCAACCGATATGGCCGTATATTTACCGGCACGGTGCCCTCCCGTGTGTGTATACGGTGTTTCACAAGGTCTGTTGTTCCTAGTATTTCTCCCTCGAGATGAAATACGTCGGAATATTCATCGCTAAATTCCCTTAGGAATTTTTCTTCCTCCGGATTGAGATGTGCTTGATTTCCCAATTCTTTCCAGAGTTTTTCCTGTCTTTCCTGTCTGCTTAATGCGTTGATTTCAGGAGTTTTTTCTTCCGGTTTGGTTTCCGGTGTGGACTCGTTTGGGAACCCTTCGATTTCCACTGTGGGCCGGTTTATTTCGACCTCTTCTTCCAGGGAGTTCCTCAGGACAATAGGGCATGCGAGTCCTGTTGTGACGGTATTTCCGCCCATAGTGATGCCTGGAGCTATTTTCGTGGCAATTACGCAACCTACTCTTGATTGCTTGTTTTTAGCGTAGTGCATGCTTTCGGAACGGGGTGGTAATTTCAGTTTCCCGTCTCCGTAGATTAATGGTTCGGTGTGCCCTAGGGTGCTTTTTTTTTTGGCGACATTTTTTTTTTTCACTCCCATCTCGCATTTTTGTGGGGAATACCTTAAAGAAAATTCCCTGAAAATTTGAGCCCTTAATATTAATTTTAAGTACTCGCCCAAGGCGTCCAATGATTTCCCCTTTAAAATACACGTAAAGTTCGATTTTTCTTCTTAAAAGTTCTACAGATCAGAGGCATTTGAAGGTACGATCTTGGTCGATGAACCGATCTATTCATAATTGAATGCTCTACAAAAGTGTCCATTGTGACGTGATTGTAACTCGAACTGGCGAGGTCGTACGGGTCACTAAACCCAATTTTTTCATGAAATTCTCGTTTTTTTACCTCTATCTCGTAAATGACAAGAGCTACAGAAAAAATAAGGATGACAAACTTGGAGGAAATTCAATTTTCTACAAAAAAGTATTGAAGCACCAAATCGCTAACATCGATGTTTCTTGAGATATTGGGCTTTTAAGTTGAGGTAGTATGGAATTTTCATGGATTATTGAGCTAAACTGTATAAGTTGTTAATTTATTATTCTTTATTGTCATTTAAATTATCAAATATTTATTCGTTAAGTTGCAAATAATTGGAAAGTTGAATAATTGAACGTTTTGAAACTGGTATTCGAGAAAAAAACACATTTTCAAAGTGCTTAAAATTATTTTTTTCACTTTTCACGAATTTTTCAATCGATTTTCTCCCGATTCTTCTAATTTACTTACCAGTAATTGAATACCTATGAATTTCTAGTTGAAAATATGTTGTAAATTTACAAAATTTTCAACTAGAAATTTACAAATTTTACACAATTTTTGTAAATTTACAACATAGTTGTAACTAGAAATGTATAGGTATTCAATTACTGGTAAGTAAATTAGAATAATCAGGGGAAAATCATTCGAAAAATTCGTGAAAAGTAAAAAAAACAATTTTGGGCACTTTGAAAATGTGTTTTTTTCTCGAATTCCAGTTTCAAAACGTTCAGTTATTCAACTTTTCAATCATTTGAAACTTAACAAATAAATATTTGATGATTTGAATGACAATAAAGAATCATAAATTAACAACTTATACAATTTAGCTCAATAATCCACGAAAATTCCATACTACCTCAACTTAAAATCCCAATATCTCAAGAAATATCAATGTTAGCGATTTAGTGCTTGGATACTTTTTTGTAGGAAATTGAATTTCCTTCAAGTTTGTCATTCCTATTTTTCCTGTAGCTCTTGTCATTTACGAGATAGAGATAAAAAAACGAGAATTTCATGAAAAAATTGGGTTTAGTGACCCGTACGACCTCGCCAGTTCGAGTTACAATTACGTCACAATGGACACTTTTGTAGAGCATTCAATTATGAATAAATCGGTTCGTCGACCAAGATCGTACCTTTAAATGCCTCTGATCTGTAGAACTTTTAAGAAGAAAAATCAAACTTTACGTGTATTTCAAAGGGGAAATCATTGGACGCCTTGGGCGAGTACTTAAAATTAATATTAAGGGCTCAAATTTTCAGGGAATTTTCTTTAAGGTATTCCCTATGAAAATGCGAGATGGGAGTGAAAAAAAAAAAATGTCGCCAAAAAAAAAGCACCCTAGTGTGCCCGTACATCTTGATTGAACGGCCACCTAAGATGTCCACGTTGTGCTTCCTGATGAAATCCATTCCTAGGATTCCGTCGGTGCCGATTCCGATCGAGTCGTCGATGACAAAAAATCCATGGCGGATATTTACTGCTGGTGTTTCCAACACCAGGTCTACTTTGCATATGGCGTAGAATTTGTTTCCCCCGACCCCTTTCAGCTCAATCGTCTCGTTGTACGCCTTGGTGTCCGGGTGGATGGCACTTTTTTTTATTAAACAACACTGTGCCCCTGTATCTCCTTTGAGGGTGCGAACCTTCTCCCTAGCCTGGAGTGATGCGATGTAGAAATCGCTCGCCGAATCCTCGGGGTTTATGGCTAGAATTTGGATACCTGCGTGGGTTACGTTCGACCCATTAATTTTGAGCTCACCTGTAGCTCGTTGCTCGGCAATGGTGCTGACGGTGAATTCTTGGCCGGCCTCGATGGAGCTGACCGTGAATGACCCAACTGTCGGTTTCTGGTCGTTCGACGTTTCACCTGTCGCGTTGCGGGAACCGTTGTTGCTTCCGTTGTTGTTACCGTTGTTGTTTCCGTTGTTGTTTCGGTTGTAGTTGTAGCGGTTGTTGCTGTTACGGTTGTTGTAGTTGTTTCCGGTTCGTCCGTGGAAATTTCCACGATTTCTTCCGGAATTCCCTTGCTGAGAATTGTTCTGGCTTTGTCCAGAACCGTTTTGGCTCTGATTTCGTTGCCTAAGCCTATTGCGACAATCTTTCCAGTGGTGTCCCGGTTTTTTGCAATAGGTGCAGGTTATTACTCCTATGTTACCTGTGGGAACAGGTAAATTGTTTCGTCCGTTCGACGGGTTTGAGCTTCGGCAGTCTTTGGCCGAATGCCCGGGTTTTTTGCACCTTTGGCAAAATTCTTGACGCCTCTCGGGGTGCGTCTGTTTCGATACAGATTCGTAGCCTTTTAAGACCGTTTCTTCATTCTGGGCCCCTTTTATTGCCGCGGTTAAATCTGGGTACCCTTTAGCTTTAACGAGAATTTGATACTCCCTTTTGAGTCCTCGTTCGAAATTGGATAACGCTAGTTTTCTCACGTAGCGTTCTACCGCGAGTTTGTCTCCTACAGAAGATTCGGATTCTATGCTTGCTTCTACTAATTCCATTGTAAGAATTTGCAATCTTTTTCCGAAATCGGCTATGCTTTCGTTGTGGTTTTGTCTGCACGTATGCATCTCTACTTGTAGAGCTTCTACGGTTCGTTTTGTCCCATATCGTTCCGTTAAGTGTTGTCGGAATTTTTCGAATGTGTCTATTGTTTTATAACGGACGTCTTCCCGTGCGTCGTCTGTCAGTTTTGTCGCAAGTACGAGTTGTAAAAGGATTGGTTTGTCACGTTCGTCTACTAAGTTATGAGCTATTTCGTACGCGTCGAGTAAACTTTTTGCGCGTCTAGGGTTTTCTCCGTCGAAAACGGGAATTAAAGCTCGTGCCTCGTTTAAAGACATGCCTCTTAATCTCCTTGGGGGAGGGGGCTCGTGAGCGGGATTGTTATTTGAGGCACCAGCACCACCGGCGGATGGGTCGATTTCAAGTACAGATTGGTCCGGCATATCGTCGTTATGATGTGGGATAATGGACAAAGAGAGATCTGGCAAATCGGTTCTATTGAAACTTTCGGTTTCTTCCGCGTCTCGAAAAGATTCTTCTGAATCAAGAGATTTGCCTAGTGACTCTGTGCTTTGACTGCGCTTGATATTTTTGACTGACTGGGAATATTCTACTTTTGGGGGACGCGTAAAAATGAGATTACGATTGAAAAACGAGTCTAGGGATCGAGATATTGTACGTACGCCCGGTAATCTTAGACGATTTACGAGCTCGTCGTTGGACATGCGTAGGTGTTTGGTTTGCTATTTTCGCGACTGGTTTTGGCGGCTTACAAAAGAAATTGTTCCGTCACTTACAGTAAGATGGTCTGGTAGATCTGCATGCTGCTGCTGTTGGTTGATCCGCTAGCTCTCGAGTTTGGTGAATCTGCTTGGCTGATTGGTCCGCTCTTCGGGTTGACGGTTGTCGTTTTCCGGTTGTCGAGTTTGAACAGCTTTGGGCGCCCGTTGTCCTTGTCGACTTTTTCCGGATACTTGGCTGATGTCGTCCTTCTTTTGGCGTTGTGTGAAACTTCCTTTTCACCTCAGAGTTGTAGTCGAGTTCTTGAGTTGTGGCAATCCCACCGCTGCCACCAATGTTGTGCCCGTGCAAACCGTCACGTGGGGGCGAGTTTGCTTGGGACTGATTTATTCGGGATATTGCCAAGGTTGAGTTAAACTCCAACCCAATACTTTCAGTTTTAACGTCTAAGGTTTATTGTGGATAAGTTCGTTACAATTGAGTATAAAATGCCTCAAGACCAATCGGTGTTATTAATGATTTGATAATTTCGGTATCTGATCGCAGAGTGCCTGATTTGGGCGTTGCGTTCCCTTTTTATGAACTAGGGGTTTTCGAATGATTGTGGAGGTGGTATTAATTGGAGGTGGTAATTAATGGTGGTGGGCAGTCGATCGTTCGATGCCTTGGGGTTATTGTACAGGTGCATCGCGACGGTCGAGTGCTGAGTTTAATTGTCAGCGTTTTTGGTTTGGCCTCGAAGTTGGAGCAAAGTCCACGAGACTTGCTGAGGGATGCGTTTTTGAACGGCACGTGTACGACTTCCTGTCGCTGATTATAATATGATGGTTTTATGGAATTGGTTGCTATGCGGGCGCAACAATACTTACAAAGTCATCTGAGATGTGGGGTTTTAGCCAGGATTCGGAGATCAGAATAATGTCGTAACGATGCTCAGTGAAGTAATGCGACAGTTCTGCGTGGCGAGGTACAATTGATTGGGCGTTAAGATGGCAGATTCGCAGTTGCGGGGCAATGCGGCTGTCGGGCGAGGGCTGTGGGCGTGCAAGAGCGAGTCAGGGGAGAGACTCAAGTTGGTCCGCGTCGGTGATGGAGATAGCCCGAGAATCGGAGTCCTTCTTGACGTAAACGAGACCCTCCCGGTTCCAAACGTAGCGATAGTTCTTATCCCTCGCGACAGCTTTTGCACGCATGTAGAGAGAGTAAAGTTCACCTGGCAGGAACTCGTTGACGTTGATACGTTGTGTCTCAGGGAATTCCGCGTGTACCTGTTTAGCATTAACGAGCCCCTTCGAGCGTTTCGCCGCGATAATCGAGGTGCGCAGGTCTGCTGATCTGAGAGTGACAAAGAGCGAGCGCGGAGCAGAGGTATTGCCAGAGGAACGCATACGCCTGAGCAGTGCAATTTGCTCGTTAACAATGGGGACATTTAATAGCTCAAATAAAGATCTGACAAGAGTAAGGTCGTCAGTATTAGATCCCGGTAGGCCCGATATGACAATGTCGCAGGCATGGCGTTCGTACTCCAATTTACGAACCCGGTTCTGCAGTCGTTGGTCAGGCGAGGAAGCGCGCGATTGAGGACGTTTCTCCAGCTCAGCGACTTGCTGAGTGAGAGTGTTGTTTACTTGGGAAAGCGTAGCCACGTTCGACTCTGTGCGGTCCAATCGCGTGGAGACGGATGTCAGTTTGATCAGGCAGTCCCGTACATCACCGCGAAGATCGTCAAGCCCAGTCATCTGATCCTTGATCACCGAGACATCCTCAAAAACTTGATCAAGCTTGTCAAGCTTTTCTAGTTTCGTTGAAATCGTGGCAACGACGGAAGCGAGAGAGGAGATTTGGCTAGCGAGAGAGGGCGGAGTGCATTCCGGGGCCATCGTGGGGGTAATAAGATCGGAGGTGCTTGCCGATTGTTTTGGTTTTAGTTTATGGCAGGAAAAGCAGCTGACCGTCTGATAGGATGGTAGTTCGGCCATGAAAGATATATTCAGCTGACTCTTAAGACACGCGCTGTGGAAGCCGTGATTTTCGAGCGAGCAGAGGTGGACGACGTCATCAGCCCCGACAAATTTTTTGCACAAGCCACAGTTGATCGCCGGTATTATTGAAAGTGGAGACGTTTACGTAGAAATTCGGCCGCACAGCTGTAACCCTGAGACTCGAGATAAATATAGAGTAGAAGAATTTATCGTTTAGGCCTTACACACGGGATATCACAGAGCCAGAGCACAATTGTTTTCGATATACACGTGTTTCGATGTACAGGATATACACACACAGCAGGCCGACGGTAACACGCGTATATGCCGCGAGCCGACGGTCTTTACACATGGGTGACAAACACAAAGAGCAGAAAGTGAAATAGTCTTAGAGATTCACAGTTTATCGTTTAGAGCTTACGCTCGGGATATCGCAGAGCACGAGCACAAATGTTTTCGATACATGATGTACACACACAACGGAGCTAACACACGTGTGCGCATCCGATGGTCCTTACGCACGAGATATAAACACGATGAACAGACGGTGATATTGTAGTGATAGCAGTAATATGGCCTTAGAGCACACACGGGATATCGCAGAGCACAATCGCAATTGTTTTCGATCCACGATGTACACACACACGGAGCTGCACACGTATACGCCGCCGAAGGTCCTTACGCACGAGTATAAATACGATAAACAGACGGTGGTATTATAGTGATAGCAGTAATATTGCCTTAGAGCACACACACTACTAGTCAACGATGCGCGATAGACCGGCGTAATGTCCCAGGACTGCTAGAACCGAAGAAATGTCCATAAGAAATTTTTAAAGTAAGGTAAATTTACAGAAAAACTGCACGGAGCACCGCGAAGAACTCCCGGCCACTTTTGCGCATGGTGTTCACCGACTGATAGTACACTTTTAGAGTTTTTTCGGTGGAGAATAGACCAGAATATTTTTCGTTTTCCGGAGCTCACTTTGACACGTCTACTCGAAACAAGAGCTAACAGAGAGAGCCGAGTACACCGAGTGTGTACCCTCAATCGTTGTCTGTGTTGGTGGTAATGAAAATAATTCAAGCTCCAACTTGAGACACTCGCAAGAGTGCGCGTGTAGGAATGCCATTTTCCAGAGTTGGGTTTAAGGAAAATATCTGTCACTGTTCTTGGCTTCTTCTTATGCCTCCTGACGCGTGATTTAGCCGATCCACTTCTACCTTTCACAGACTTCTTCCTCTTCTTGACACGCTTCTTTCTCACGCCACCGCCGCTTGAACGTTTTCGCGGTTTCACTACCTTTCTTTTTCTTTTCACAGAGCTGCGTCGTGATACGCTCTCAACAGCAGAATGCATCAGTTTATTAATTTTGCTGCCTTTATAGCCGGAGCCCTTCATGAGGGAATTGATTTTTTCTTCAGCTTTACGCTTCAGGTTCACCCCTGATTCGCGCAGGCGCGTTTTAAACGCTTCTTTCGGCTGCACGCCAGAATTAATGACATCAGAGGCCATGTTGATCCCCGAACGAAGCGCCTCTCTACCAACAGTCCGAGCCCCCTGTTTCAAGGGAGGTATGATGCATCGAAAGGGACCTCCTAAAAAACTTCCGATACCGTAACCTCGTTGGTTTGGTGAACCGATATATACATGACTGATACCACCATAACCGGTTCGAGCCCCGCTCCCCGTTTGCATGTCGAAGAATGCGTCGTAGTAATCCATTGTAGAGACGCTCAAGTTAATCTAATCATTTAAACTGTAACGTCACCGTCAACGTCCCATGCTCGAATGGTATTGGCTCATCAAACTCATCCCTTATATCAATAGTTATTGTTTGAAAACTAGTGCGTAGTAACGGAACATAACGCAGCGGTGAAAAGCTTCTTATTTTCACAGATCCGTAATTATAGTTATTGACGGCTTCAACCGGTACAACGCGTAGCAGAGGTGTGTGAACATCACCGGTAATATAGGGCTCGCAGATATCGGTATAAACGTACATCATATTGGGGGTTCCGTTGGCTAAATTGGCAGGCCTCTGGGCAGCGTATCCCTCACGGGGTACTACTACACCCCTTGTTTCGGTGAATCCTAGAACCTTGCTCAACACGTCGGAGAAAAAGAAGGCGTGCTCCAGGTTCTTACAGGATTTGCAAACGCGCGCCACCGTCACATACCCGTTGCGGACGTACTTGAATTCCAGATGACCCGTGACATATGGTATCTCGTTAATAGCCTCTAGTAATGTCCCTATGCTGTGGTATACACCGGGTGGTACACAGGCGCGATCTTCCTTAAAATCAAACTTCATTGAGATACCAGCCGCCAGCTCCGTTATCATATTCAGAAAGTTTCGCTTACTCTCGATAGGGACGTGTAAAACAGTCGTGGGTATATGGATTTCGGCTAAGGAAACAGCCCAGCTACCGTGAAGAGACATACATTGTGGCAAATGCGTTGTATATCGCGTTGTTACATTATCCGGATAATAATTCATCAAGAGACTCGGTAGAGTCTCGGGACAAGTACATTTGACAGCGTCGTCTGCTGGCCCGAGACTCACCCGAGTATATTATTTCTAAGAAAAGCGATTTCGCCGGTGGGGGCAGACACTTTCTTGAATTACGAAGCTCAGGGGTAATTTCATGATCTGAAATTTGAACTGGAGACTAATTCCGTCATCCCCCCTCGATTGAGCCATAAATCAACCCGATTGATGCCGTAATTGCTGAGAAAAAACTTTGCACGGGCAAAATTATGCGCTGATCGAAGTGTGCGTGCGTGTATGTATACGACACAGAGAAAGGGCCCGTGTGGCCATCGTGTTTCTGATTGGTCGTGACTGAGGACATATCCAGCTGTTCCCATCCGAGGAACACCTGTTGGTTGCCAGTTCACGAATACATCTTTATACATGTGTCGTTCGATTTCACGGTGATAAATATAGATATAGAAACATTCGAAAGTCAGATTGTCAAAATTAGAAAATCATAACCTAAAATTCCGCTCGCAATCGTGTATATTTTGACGGCCGATATTGACGCGAGTGTGAGAGAGATAGCTGGAAACGGGTTGATATTTTTTGCCGACTTTGTGGTGAATAATGTGCTAAAAGCTCTGACAGCTCGCCATAACCTCACTAATGCCAATTTTCAGGTAGCATTAACGACATTCTCCAGTGACAGGAGAGTTTGCTTCAGGAATGAATATGCTTCACAACCATTGCCCTATTCCTAAGCCCACAATTTTATTCATTTACAGCATATCTGAAATCGCCGCTGGCATATTATATTGATTGCAGAGCGACAATAACTCTCAGCGACATAAAAAACTTGTCGCTGAGCCACATGAACATCTTTCCGCTGAGCGACGTGTAATACTTATCGCTGCCAGCTATCCGAAAGCTCCAGATATAACTCTCAGTGGCATAAAAATCTTGTCGCTGAGCCACATGAAAATTTTGTCGCTGCGAGTTATCCGGAAGCTTTGGATATCTCGCAGCGACAAGTTTTGCTTCGAAAGGAACCAATTATTGTGTAGCATAACTGACATCGCCGCTGGCGTTAGATTGATCAGAAAGCGACAATAACTCTCAGCGACATGAAAATCTTGTCGCTGAGCTACATAAAAATCTTGCCGCTGAGCCACATGAAAATCTTTCCGCTGAGCCCCATGAAATTCTTATCGCTGCCAGCTATCCGGTATCCGGAAGCTCCAGATAACTGTCAGTGGCAAGAAAATATAAATTTCTCGCGACAAATTCATGTTAAAATATTGACTTTTTCCAACTCGTAATCAAAATGTGAAAATTGCATTCCCGCGATAAATTGAGACTTTGGCACGTGTTTTTTCTTCTTTTCAGCGTATCAAACTGAGTGGCTGAAAAAAATGCATAATTTATGCGATTTTTACTAGGAAAAGAGCGATTTTTGTTTGAAAATTGTCGAAAAATCGACATTTTCTAGCAAAAATCATGCTCGTGAGCAAAAAATCATATCTCGATGAAAAATCGAGATAGAGACATGACTCTGGGCTTAAATTGAGCTCCACAGAGTATATTTGAAGAAAAAAAAATCAGCAGTCCATTCTCATGGAGCCAAGCGGAAAATTCTTGGCAACAAATTCATGTTAAAACTCTGATTTTTCCAACTCGTGATCAAAAATCGAAAATTGCATTCACGCGGTAGATTGGGACTTTGGCGCGTGTTTCCTCTTCTTTTCAGCGTATCAAACTGAGTGACTGGAAAAAAATGCATAATTTATGCGATTTTTACTCGGAGAAGAGCGATTTTCGTTTGAAAATTGTCGAAAAATCGACATTTTCAAGCAAAAATCATGGTTATGGACAAAAAATCATATCTCGGTGGAAAATTGAGATAAAGACATGACTTTGGGCTTAAATTAAGATCCACAGAGTAAATTTCTGGGAAAAAAATCAGCAATTCATTCCCATAAAGGGGGAATGAATTGCTTTTTTCTAAGCTGATGGTGAAAATGCAAAAATACCATTCTCGAGAAAATATAAGATTATGGCACGCGTTCCCGTTTCCTTTTAGCTCAGCAAACCATGTGGACGACAAAAAAAACATGATTTCACCGTCGTTGCTCGCAGAAGAGCGATTTTCGTTTGAAAATTGATGAAAAATCGTTATTTTCGAGCAAAAATGATGGAAATGGGAAAAAAATCCTATCTCGGTGAAAAATTGAGATAGAGACATGATTCTTGGCTTAAAATGAGCTCCACAGAGTACAGTTTTAGGGAAAAATCAGCAAATTATTCCCACCGGACTGAAAGAATTGGAGACTTCCAATCAGAAAAAAGAAGTGATATCCTAGCCAAAAATCCCCTCCCGGGGAAAAAAGCCTGGACAAGTCCATTTGTTCGTGACCCCCGTTTCCAATCGTTTTCACAGACAAATCCAACCCCCCTAAAAAAGAATTGAAATAAAATGAAGAATAGAAAAAAACCCTCGGAAAAAATGGCTCCTAAAAAAATGGAGAAAAACCCCAAAAAAAAAAAATCAAAACAATTGAAAAAAATACAATAAATGTAAAAATGGTAAAAAAAAATTGATTATTTTCGCTCAGGACGAAAAATTCTTGATATCCATGAAAGGACAAGTATTCCATTGATGACTGAAAATCAATTAACAAGAAAAACGGGAAAAATTCGAAAAAAAACACGGCACAAAAAAAAGAAACCCCTAAATACACAATAGCGAATCGACAGAAAAACTTGCGCGACGTGATGGAAAACTAAAGTTTGCCATCGCATGTTGAGCAGTTGAGCGGATGCGCACAGAGTACTTGTCCGGCCCGAAATTTTTTTATTAGAAGTGCTCATAGGGTTTGAATTTGACATAACGTAATTGTTTAGTCTCAGAAAGCTTTTTAGAAAAGACACGTGAATGGTCGGTGAAAATCTCGAGTCAATCAAGGTTCTTTCCAAAACCGATTTACATTTCAAGTCAATAATACAAAAAATTGCTAGGAGTGCAATTTTTTCCGATGCATTACGGGTCATTGAATTTAACTCGCTGCACCTTAATTATTCATTAGTTGTTATTTTTCTATGTATCCATACTCGTGTAAAATATTGCACAAATAATTTATTAATGGCTGTGGCTATTCGTCCGGATATTTCATACAATAAAAAGCATGGTCGGACGAATAAGCAACCCTTAATCGTACGGATAAAGCGGAAATCATTGGATAAAGCGTGTCCGGACGAATATTATTCGTCCGGCTATCCGGCCGACTAGCCACTGCGTTTCTATAATTGTATATCAAATCGAGAGAAAACTTTGAATTTGTACCAATGCATTTGAATGTATAAAGTTCAGTGATGTTTGTATAACGCCCATCATTTTTCTCATGAATACAACCGAGTTGTTCTATCTATCTAAAAATAGCGGAAGCTAATACAAAAATTTTCGGGCCGGACAAGTACTCTGTGCGCATCCGCTCAACTGCTCAACATGCGATGGCAAACTTTAGTTTTCCATCACGTCGCGCAAGTTTTTCTGTCGATTCGCTATTGTGTATTTAGGGGTTTCTTTTTTTTGTGCCGTGTTTTTTTTCGAACCTTTCCCTTTTTCTTGTTCATTGATTTTCAGCCATCAATGGAATACTTGTCCTTTCATGGATATCAAGAATTTTTCGTCCTGAGCGAAAATAATCAATTTTTTTTTACCATTTTTAAATTTATTGTATTTTTTTCAATTGTTTTGATTTTTTTGGGGTTTTTCTCCATTTTTTTAGGAGTCATTTTTTCCGAGGGTTTTTTTCTATTCTTCATTTTATTTCAATTCTTTTTTAGGGGGGTTGGATTTGTCTGTGAAAACGATTGGAAACGAGGGTCACGAACAAATGGACTTGTCCAGGCTTTTTTCCCCGGGTACTACTATTGCTGGGTAAAACCATGTAAAATTCGTCCTTCATTTTGCCGCTCGTTGCTTAATCTGCTTTGTTTGCACTCTCGATAGCTCAGGTTCATAAAATATACCATCAATATCCTCGTCGTGGAGATCGCGCAGGAAGTATACCACAGGGCAAATACTAAGCGATACGCGGTGAATCTTGAATAGCTCACTACTCCGACCACCTTCGTAACCTTTTGCAAAGGCTGCCTTTGCACTACTGATGCGTACAATGTCACCCACCTTATATTTAGGGAGACAATGCTCCGGTCTTTTGTATCGCTGTATCAGGTTATTCCGAGCTGTAGCATCCGTAGCAAGCGTCACCGCGGCTGGAGTCATTTTTATAGCACTATGCATAGAGTTGTTGTATGCTGAAACAATGTTCTGTAAAACGTCGAGGTAGCGTTTTTGCCGAGAATACGTGAAATAACGCCACATTCTTTCCTTCAATGTTCTATTGAACCTCTCGACAATAGCTGCTTTGATATTGGGATTTCTTGCAACGCGGAACTGTATGTCTTTTTTCTTTAAGAGATCCTGAAACGCAGCCCCGATGAATTCTTTGCCTCTGTCCGTCTGCAGGTAAACGGGTGATCGGCCGCTGCTATTTTTCTTAGCCAGGATGAGATTAAACGCTTTAGCCACAGATGCAGCTGACTTGTCGCGCAGAGGTTGAACCCATGCAAATTTACTTAGAGTGTCTATCACTACGAGTAGATAAACATAACCATCGTTATAATCTTTAATCGAGCGAAGATCTACCAGATCAGCCTCCCGAAAATCGTCAATATTCCGTACGTTATAAAAACGCCGCGGAAGGTGATGTCGCACGGGTCTGTGTTTTGTGTAAGCATCCTGACCCTCAAGCCCCTGCAGAGTCTTCGCTCCGGAGATTTTTTTCTGACGTGCCAGGCGTAGCAGTTTGGTGGCACCTGAAAACGACGCTTCGTGGGACGGGTTAAAATACACTTTTTCCAAGGTTTTCATATTTTTATAATTTGAGGTTAACCCAGGTTACACGTCTTTTTTTATTATATTTATTACGATAACCGTTGCCAGCCTGCCCTGTGTTATCTGATTTGCTATCGCGGCCACTGAAGAACGATGACTGGCTCGCCGCTGTTATACCATCGCTGTTTGTACTGCTATTGCTGCTTTCCTCGATCTGCGACGGTCGTAGCGTTGAATTAGCTCTTGTCTCCTGCCACAACGCCTCATTGCCAATAAATTCCCGTGGTGTCTGTATTGCTCTCAGAAATTTGGCGAAAGCGCCACGCCCCGCTGGTTTAGATATTTTTCTAGCCCTCATAGCATCGTTCACAAGATCAACAATATTCGAGCCTTGTATTGGTCTTCCCCCAATCGATACGACTCCTCCGGAATCCCAGGAAAAATTGCAGCGAGGTGTGTCGTGTAAGCGACGCAGCAGCAACTTCGCTTTAGTACGATACTTAGTCGGTATGCTTTCAATTATGACGGAGTCGTTCATGCCATTACGAGCTTCTTCTTCTTGTTTCTCGTCTTTATCATAACTGGACACAGCTGTACGCTCGCTCTTCATGAGCTCGCCGTGCTGTCGAGCTCTCTTGTCATCAGAAAAATTAAGATAGCGTTGTAGCACTACCAAGTACGCCGCCCATTTCTCTCGCTCATTCTTGTAGGCGTTAGAGTTCAAAATTTCGTTCATCTCGGCGTCCAGTCTGGATAGCACAGCATCAGTAGATTGAAGCGGCTGTGCTTGGGAGATGCGCGTGTTGGAAACTGGCTGGCCCTGGTTTTGCATGCCCAGCTGCGCCACATGTTCCTCAGGGACAAGAACCATTTTTCTCGCGTGCTCCATCACTCCCGCTCGCCAATCAGGCTTGAAAGAACAGTGCCTAGTATCGGTGCTAGTAGGAGCGGTAGAAACCCGCCGCTCTGAATAACAAAGCGTTTTTTACTTTTCCAACAACCTTTTTTCGCTGCTAAGCGACGGAGAGCGGAAGCGTGCCGTCGTACTTTTTTTCGCTGATCAGCCTTCAAAGGAACGTTATCACAAAGAACGTTCAAGGAGGCACACTCGCAGATACAACGGACGATACTTGGATCCGCCTTACGTAGGACAGCCTCGCGCGGCTCTTTATTGAGATGCTGAAGAGCGCGTAGTATCGCCACGTGTTTTTTACAGAGCGGTGCACCGTCTCGCGCCATTACGCGTGCCAAACTGTCTAACCCCTCGGCGTATCACCCCTTTTAACCGGGTTTTTCGATCTATATGCGTGGGGGGTAGGGGTACCTTTAAGAATATACGACACGCACATGCCAATGCAATAATAAGGGTGGGAAGTGTTTCTACAGGTGCTGGGCTCTTGTCTTGTCTTGTTAGCTCGTTGAAGCGCGCTCAAAACGATTATGCATTTATCGCAATACGATGACCCTTTCGACGCCATTACATGCGCTGAACTGGTAATTCACCAGCACTGCATCCACTTTTAAACTTCTTCCGCGGTACGTAGACAAAATGATGGGGGTCGTCGGGGAAAATACAGGTACGGAATCTACAGTTGTCAGGCGTCGATCGTTTCAAGTCGAGCAGCAAATAACCGTGCGGCTTGGATGTTGCGTCATGGTAGGCCTCCTGTAGAAAACGCGGGTTTTCAGGATATACCTGTCGCGCGAGATGCTGAATTGGAGCGCGATCACGGGGGTTTTTGAAAATCACTATATAGTTGGCATTCAGCGAGATATCTCGCTGACCGTGTCCTTGATGGAATAAGTTCTGGGTGATAAAAATAACGCTCAGATTTTTATGATGACTACCTTTGGTGAAAAGATCTACAACGTTATTGTTAGATGCCTCGCGCATCAAATCATCGATTGTCAGAAGTTTTGCGCGAGGGTCGTTAGCATAATCAACACTTTGAGGCAGACCCTCGTGGAACTCTATTGATTCACCATACTCCGTGTATGCTGACTGCCACTCGGAGTAATAGGAAATGATTCTCTCAAATGGCTCACTGTTCATCCGTGAAATAAACTTTAAAAACTTTTTCACAGAGTACGTTTTACCGCACCCTGTGGGACCGCAGATCATTGAGGTCCAGGGATGCTTCCTCCGTGTATCCATCTCCACGAGTGAGTGCGTTTCCTACGAGTTGGCACAATATAAAGAATTCAAACAGTTGAAATAATACGTAGAGGTTTTATTTTCCGGTAACAGTATAAATATTTTAAGGTGATAACATAAATATTTTACAACGATGTTTAACAATGTTTATTACGCCCCTGTAAAGTGGGAATTTTTCATGAACTACTATCTGTAACTGTAAGGGAGCGAGCCGTATTCGCCATCGCGTCTCCGCTTGACACTCAGAGGCATGCACGATTTCGTTTCGGATCGTGTAACCACCTGGTGGAACGGCGTACGCCGTATTGAATCAAACTGCAGCACGATAGGGTTCTCTCTCTCGCCTATTATAAACGATCGTATTGACTCGTAATTTATCAACGAGCAGTTTGCGTAATTCAGCGTTATACCTTTGACCTTACAAACCTCGCTTTCCGTACCACCAGGTGTGTTAACTATGAACGAGTAAAACTTTGGACCACCCGAAATGAAAGATCTAATGTAGCTACCCTCACCGTAAGAGCTTAGCTCATCGGTCAGATCCCCTAGCAGCTGACCCGTTGGCGGCTCATACTCTTCAGGATCTTTTTTCGTGACATAAATAACGGAGTCGGTGTCGCAGTACAGAGCGCGCTCACCCAGCGGTTCGAGATAGGTGTAGAGTTTTAAACGAGCCTGGGCTGTTGTGTACGCGGCTACGATAGCATTCGCTATATTAGACGGTGTCACGGCGTCATCGGTTTTCGTGTAATTAACATACACCACCTGGTTGTTAAGAGGTAGCATACCCGTGATCTCGTGCTCGGGACTGCTTAGCAACTCCATAAGTTTTTCACGCGTCGACACTATTTCTATTTGAGGTAAATTTTCGCGCTGTCCAAATTTACCCCAAAAAGAATTGAGACACAGTTTGGCTACCAAGCGCAACCCGGGGTTTTTTGCTACCGCACTGCGTTCCAACTGAACTCCTTCGGCGGCCTTATAAGAAGTTATATAACGGTCTTGGGCGGCCTCATCTCCTATACAACTCTCAGGCCAACCGCTAGCCTCCTGTTTCATTTTAAGAAAGGTGTTTATGTACTCAGTGAAAAGACCACCCTCCTGCGTATCGCGATGATACTGCGTTATTTCATACTGCCAGATCTCGCTCACGTTTAATATTTAGTACCCGCATACAACAGCTTTCCGCAGTTCGTCTACCACCCGAGTCCCGCTAAATACACGCTCCGCAGGGTCTTCATGAGGACACGCGTCTTGATTCATTTGTTCGCAGCAGCTACGGCATAACGCGAATAACAGGCGCTGGTGCATTCGCACCGGTAGCACCGGATGATAAAGATTTCGCGGTGGAAGCACCGTACATTTAACAAAGCCCTCGACGCGTGAAAAATCGATATTATTTTCGGGACCTGTCAACTCTCTGCACTCGTCGCCGACGTAAACAGTCGGGTGCCCCACAGGGTATTTAGAGACGCGGTAGCGTCTTGACGCCAAGTATTAAAAAGAAAAGTTCGAATCGACAAGGCAAGTTGCACCGCGTGTCTATATACTCGAGATTGGGCGTTTTTCCGTTACGTTCAAACTTAAAGTGGTTGTCATTAAAAAACGCGTCGGTTTATAAAAAATGTAATGGCAGTTTATATATATATGTCGTGGGTGGTGCATCCAATGGTCCATGAATTTTTTACCTGTGACCTTGAGAAGTCCCTGAAACCGTGACATCAGTGTTTTACCGAGCCCGTTTTCATTATCGAAAAATTATTCCACAGTGACGTCACAAAATATATATATGTCTATTCCAACGTTATCGCGAATGAGGGGTAATCCGGGTCACCTATTTCGGCCATCAGGCAAGCGAAGCGGGGGCAATGGGGGTCGAGGGGGCACAGCCCCCCGCGCGGGGGTCGGGGGGCAGAGCCCCCTGCGGGGGTCGCGGGGGCGGAGCCCCCCGCGGGGGTTGCGGGGGCGGAGCCCCCCGCGGGGGTTGCGGGGGCAGAGCCCCCGCGCGGGGGGGTTGGGGGGCAGAGCCCCCCGCAACGGGGGTCGAGAGGGCGGAGCCCCCCCGAGGACGGAATCACTATTTTGAAATAATCACATTGATTTGCACAGCCTCACACCCACCCACACATTATATTTATTCATTTATTTATTTATTTCGTTATTATTTTCGTTATTATTTCGTTATATTGAAAAAAAAAATCAACTGCCAAAAAGAAATGAAATCTCAATTAAATAACTTTGCAAAAGTAAAAAAAAAGAACGCCAAGTATTAAAAATAAATTGAAATCATTTTTTTTAAGCCAAGAAAAATAAACCGGCGACGACAAAAACTTGGGGTGCTTGGTTAAGAGAATAAGCCCGGGAAAATTTAAAACATAGACATAATCCTAAGCCTGTTATAATGCTTATTGTCTTAACCATGCACCCTAAGTTTTTGTCGTCGCCGGTTTATTTTTCTTGGCTTAAAAAAAATGATTTCAATTTATTTTTAATACTTGGCGTTCTTTTTTTTTACTTTTGCAAAGTTATTTAATTGAGATTTACCGTACTTACAGACGTACGGGTACAACGAGCAAACGTCAACATACCGTATCTGCTCCCCGTCTTTTACATTGTACAGGGCGACCATGTTTTCCGTGCGACCACCGAAAAAAGCATCGCGTGGATTGAGAGGCTCCGATCTGACTAGAGCATGATCGCTCACAAAAGCACTCATCTCTAAATCTGTTTTCACCATGCGGTCATACTCGCACTCCCAAATCTCAGTCAACGTGTGACCGCTTGAACGGATTCTCTGTGATATAGCGTTTGTTCTCTCAAGACGCTCGTTCAGCGTATCACCGTCGCTTTGTCTATGGTCTCTATTTACAGTGAAACAGCTCGAGCACCCGTGCCAGTAGCAACCGTGAAACTGTAACACGTGGACAGTATCAGACGTTTCGTAGTAACCGTCTACTAATAAATTTTGGGGCAATTTAAACTCGCGCGAGCGTCCTGCGTGAATGATACGGCGATTTTAAGAATGCTCCATCCACGCGAGCTAAGAGACTGCTTTTTTCGATTGGTTGTGAGCCCATCTGTAACCGCCCGTAGGTATAATTCCTATAGTGTTGGGTTTTAACAAATTTTTCCGAAAGATTTGGAAGCAGGCGGACGCGATTGTTGTGTTTCCGCTGAATGGGCAAACGCGCCCACTGTCCATGAACATTTTCCGAAAAACTACACAGGCTTGTCTCAATATCGTAACGTCGTTTTTACAATAGGTAACGAGCTCGTTTGAAAAGTTGAATACATAATCGGCCTTCTTTAACTCGTTATACCATGCAGAAAAACGCTCGCGTTCCTCCGGACGCATCGTGTCAGGAGAGTAATTGATTGCGGACGGCAGTGGCCCAATATAATTTTGATTCTCGGGTTTGTTGAACAGATGCGGAAAAGATCCTTTGACGAGAACAGTTTTTAGTCTCAAAGATTTTGGCAGTGCGCTCAGAGGCATGTGGAAGTAGTTCAAGCTATTGAGGAACACGAGTTTGCCAACGCGCATTGTGATGATTTTAGTACCGTTCATTATTAAAGACGAGAGCTGTGTTTTTTTCTCCTCAATGAAGTAACGAAGGATGAACTGCGCGTCGAAACCACCGGCGTTCTGGGCTATTAAAAATATGCGCGCGAAACCCTGAATACTCTGCATGGCTAACTCCACAAGTTGACATACAGGGTTCGTCCTAAATATAAACTCGTGATCACCGCAATGCTCGCACGGTTCGTCTATAGAAGCGTTATCGCAACACTGTGTGCAGACGCGTTGAGCCACGCAAAGATTCGGCTCGTGAACACGCGTTGCCGGGTCACCTTTTACCGACGTACACTGCTGTGTTTCAAAATCATAGAAAATGAATATGTTCTCTTTTGACATCTCATCGGCGCAAATGGGTCTCATATAGCACAGATGGTTATAAGGTTGCTGTGATTTACAAGTTTTACAAAATCCCATCCCACACACATGCTCCTTTTTCTCTAAAGGTCTTATCGCGCGAAAACAGTTGAGACATCGCTGAAGAGACTCGCAAACGGTGTTTACACGACGTTTACGACTGATGGTAACTGACCTATGATTTTCTAAACATCGTTCCTCAAAGAAATCACCATTGCACGTCTCACATCTGACTGTGGCGGTGGCGACCACCTCGCACGGTGGCGTTTGAAGACAACGAGGACATTTCTTTTTCAAGCACCGATGGCCCCGGCGAAAACGGGCGTTACAGGTCACGCAGAAGTTTAAGCTACCTACAGCAAGAGAGTGAGCGAGTCGACGGAGCTGGAAGAAGATCTCCGAAAAACAGACGAGACAAGATTCTCACGTGCAATAATAAAATAAACAAATTAAAGAACAGATCGATTAGGAAATAACTTTAATTGTTGTTTCTTTATTACAGGTGAGAATATCATGTAAATAATGTAAATAGTTAGAGATAAACAAAGAATAAATCTTTATTACAGCAACGCAATCGGTTGTCCCACCTAATCGATCCTAACCTCCAAAGAGAGAGAGAGAGAGAGAGAGAGAGAGAGAGAGAGAGAGAGAGAGAGAGAGAGAGAGAGAGAGCTAACGGAATAGCATTATAAAACAACAATTTTGGTCACATCGAAGATGGGTAAGCTAAAATTCGAATTCGTAGTAAAGGGGAGTGCAGATGGGAAAACAAACTGGCTGGCTCTAACGTCGATTACCACGACCGAAGAGAAAACCAATGCCATCCCGGAGCAATACCAACCAGTGGGTCAGCACACAGAATTAATGAATACTGCCGCCTATAAAAAAGTAAAAACCACACTACAAAAAAGACACCAAACAAGAAAAGTCTGGATAAACCTAAGAAACCCTAAGAAACCCGAAGAAGAAACACCGGAGGTACAACAAGTTTCCGCGGCGGGAAGTCTGACAGGTGGAACGCTAACCAAAATATTAGAACAATTTTCTAATAAAAAAACTGAAAACGACCACAGGAAAAACTTTAAAAAAAATATCAGAGAAATTTGTCCTCGAAAAATGTACAAGCAAAACCTCCAGCGGACCCCAATGGATGGAATCATTCGAAAAAAATGAAATGCGATAGATTGGGGGCACAAGAAGATGAAGAAAAAATCGAAATCCTCAGACTATTTTTGGAAGGATCGATACGCAGACAAAGGATGGACCCCAATAAAGTATGCAGTTTCGTTTAAATACGTAAACGGATCCCTACTGGACTACGCACTAAAAAAAGAAAGATTGCTGCTCGAGATAAACAAATCAATGGAAAAAAGCACGTTAATTGATTTAATAGCGACAGGACTACCGGACTTCGTGACAAATCGAATCAACAGAGGAAAACTAAAGGAAACAGAAAGTATTTTCAACGAACTAAGGAGCCTGGAACATTTGGTAAAAAAGAGTACTTACGAGAAAAAGAAATACTCAAACCAAAACATAAACGAGAAAAACCAAGAGAAAAAACCGTGTCAGATATGCGAGAAAAATGGTAAGAAAAATCGCTATCATCCGGAACAATCATGCTGGTTTAAAAACAAAGATAAAAATGAAGCAGACAAGAAAAACCAAATAAAATACGTGAACAGCTCGAAAATAGAGGCTGAACTAAGCGACACGGATCCAAAAAACTAGAAACCCTACCATTAATCAAGATTAAACTACTCCTGCACAAGACACTAGAAACGTTCGGGATATACGATTCCGGGTCAAATGTCTCCCCAATAAATGCAAGATTATTGAAGCTGAAAAATAAAGGAATGGGGACTCAGAACGCAAATCTTCAGACGATTAATGGTGAAAAAAAACGAAGGGCATAGTTAGAATGAACGTTCAAATCTGTGAAAAAGAAGAGGAAACCGATTTGGTCGTGATAGACGAAGAGAACTTCGACCACGATGTCTTAATTGGATTAGACATGATAAAAAAAATTTCAACTAATTCAAGACGAAAATCTAAGAATCACGCCGAAGACATCGGACAAAACGGGGGACAAGGAAGATTTGAAGGAAGAAAGAGAAAGCCAAAATTCGAACGAAGAAAAATTCTTAATAAATTTCAATGAACATTTGGAACAAGAAAACTTCAAGATAGGAGTACACCATCTAGACATTGAGACGGGAGATTTCGCTCTCGACTCGTTCGTTCACCTTTTGTAAAATTTAGACTCGTCATAAGGTAAGAAGAATTGTCAATATCGATCGATAACGCGTAACGACACGTAATTAGTCACGTGAAGTGGCACTAGAGATCGCCGTTCTCGGGCCCTTGCCCCACTCCCGAAATTATTTGAGGAGGCCGAGGCGACAAAGGGCCAAGATCATTCTATCGTCAGCATCGATTCTATCGCGATCCTTCCGATCTTTAGCATAAAATCAATCATACTCGAGCGACGAGTTAGCGTCGATCGATGCTGCGCCAAGCACTTGTGCGATAGTCACATTTAACAGTACTTTGTCGATTTTGTTTGCGTTTATATCCGAACGATCCGTCGTGTCGAGTTTGTTCTTTCGTCGAATAGAGTCATTGTTATATTCGGAATATTTTGCGAGCGATTGTGAGAATTTGTCAAAGATCCGGCTACCACCGAGCCTGTGTAAGACGTTGCCTTGACTGATGCAATAGCCATCGAGGAATAAATTGTCTGCTCAACTACCGTAAGTCCGTCTTTGTCACTTTTATTCTTTTGCACCTTCCTTGCTATTCTGCCTTGACTCTCAATCTGGTCCGCCAATTGTACCCGCTCTCTCTTGTTCGCGCTGGCCGGGGAAATAATATAAATTCGTTGACAATTAAGTCAACTGGCGCCCAACTTTCTACCAAATTTCTAAGAGCCCTGTCAGCCGACTGGACCACGGCCGCGTCAGGTGCGTGTGGAGATTAACCACCGTCTCAACATCCAGCAAAAAAGAGAAATAAATGGACTAATAGAAAAGTACAAAACAGTCTTCGCAAGAGATAAGTACGATATCGGAAAAGTGAAGAAATATGAGCCCCACATCGACTTATTGGTCGACAGATATTGTAGCCAGAGACCGTACAAATGTACGATAGAAGATGGAAAAGAGATTGAAAGACAAATCGCAAAATTATTGGAGAAAAACCTCATAGAGGAATCATATAGCCCGTTTGCAGCCCCAGTAACACTGGTATTCAAGAAAGAAGAGAATAGAAAAACACGGCTATGCATAGACTTCCGAGAACTGAATAAAATCGTGGTGCCCCAAGCCCAACCATTCCCGTTAATAGACGACTTAATGATAAAGACGAGGAACTGCAAATATTTCTCAACGCTGGACATAAACTCAGCCTTCTGGTCGATCCCTTTCCGAATCGAGGATAGAAAAAAAACAGGATTCGTCACTCAGGGAGGACACTTCCAATGGACGTGCTTACCATTCGGACTGAAAACAGCGCCAGCAATATTCCAAAGGATATTAAGCAACATTTTGAGAAAATACGAACTTACAAGTTTCGCGGTTAACTATATAGACGACATACTCATATTCTCGAAATCCTTCGCCGAACACATAGACCATCTATCAAAATTACTGGAAGCAATAGTGAGAGAAGGTTTCAGACTAAAAATTACGAAATGCACCTTTGCAGAAAACTCGGTAAAATACCTGGGACACATTATCGAGGAGAACACAATAAAGCCGGTAAAGGATAACCTGATATCAGTTAGAAACTTCCCAGTTCCAGAAACACAAAAAAATATAAGACAATTTTTAGGGAAAATAAACTTTTACCACGAATACATACCAAAAAGTGCCACAATACTGGAACCATTGCATAACTTACTACGAAAAGGCGTAAACTTCATGTGGACAGAAGAATGTCAAAGGTCGTTCGACGAAATTAAGGATCTGTTATGTTCCCAACCAATCCTGGCAATATTCGACCAAGATCTACCAATAAGTATCTATACAGATGTATCGTTACAAGGAATTGGAACAGTCTTAAAACAAACGCAACTAGACGGAAAGGAAAAACCGGTTAATTTTTCAAGATTTTTTCGGTTTTTTTAAAACCGGCATATTTTTCAAGAAAATTAAATGAGGACCGTCGAATTACCGTCTTTCGCGCCGTCCCAAAGTCAAAAACTTGAAAACCACGATAGCTACCCCCTCGCGAGCCAAATAATTCTGGTATATAGAAATTTCGTGCACACCACAGCCGGCTGGTGGTATAGCAACATTTGCGCTTCTCGTGAGTTCAAGTGCTGCCTCTTTTTGAAACGACCCGTTAATCTGACGAATACGCTGCCATCTAGCATGCAGGGCTCCCGATCGTATCTCGCCCCTTTCCGCATACGACCGTGCCGTTACTATCGATCGAGGCAGACACAGATTGTCAGTGTTTCGTATCGTTAAAATTGATTTTTTAGCGACACCCTTGTGTGTCAAACCTTTTCGCCCGCGACCCTCCACACCTTTGACAATGCATACTTTTATATTAAAGGAATCATCAATATTCAGAGACTGCGCGCTTTGAGCGATATTTGTTATTAATTGCCAGACATCTACAAATGAATAGTCGCGGACGGGGCGAAATGAAAGCCAGACGGGACCGTGCGCTAGGCTACTCGCTGAGAACGAGATCCCCGCGTAGTCGCCACCCTCGCAGTAGCTCGTGAGATGTGTCAGAAGATCACGGAATGCTCCTTCGAGCCATGCCGTTACGCTCGTTCCCGCCAGAGGGTGGCGGATATGCATCGTTATCTCTCGGCCTCGTAGTTTGAACCGCTTGAAATAGCGGGTTGCATCTTGAGTGATAACGATCCTATCTCCGGGCGGGTGCACATCCCCGAAAGCTTCATCTCTCGGCACATTGCGCGGTCTCCCCGCGCCCGTTTGTACATCTGTAAGCGGACAAAAGCGTTAGATATAGGCTAGGGTTTATAGATAAAAATATTCATTGCTGTTTTTGGTGTACCTCGTGCTAATCATGGTACGCTGGAAACGAGTCAAAAGACGAGTACCCTGTGGTAAATATAACAAAATTGCTTTTAATGTGTGTACCCCACATCCTCCGCGGCGACAGAAAGAAAGAGAGATAGAGAATTCTACAAGGGTGTTTCACCACGCCATGCCCCGCGTTTTTTCATATGACAAATTTAATAAGAATTTACTGCGATATAGTCATTTTTTTCACCTGAATCCGCTTCCATCAGCTGTCAAAACCACAGGCCAAAACGCTTAGCGGCTCTTTGCTCGTCGTTTAGACGCTCGTCCCACGGTTGATCACCCAGCGAGTATACCCCTAGCTGGTTTTCGGGTTGTGCGAGATCATCCGAACTCCCGGGAAGAGCGTTATCGTCACCGGTTCCACGGTCCCGGCGACGACTCGAACCCGCTACAGCCCCATCAGCCTCGAGAGCTCTAGCACGTCGGTACGCAACTGTTCGGGTTATTGGATGTTATTAGTTTATCACCATAGTTTATCTTTTATTTTATAATACCCGTATGGTTATACTTACAAAGTAAATCGGGACGTTCACTGAATATTAAGGAGGGGTTGCGGATAGTCGACGCTTCATTCGTGTCGGGGACTATAGTCCCCGCTCTATCTTCGTCATCCTCATCATCGAGGAGTATGGTTGACGCTCTATCTTCGTCAACAGCATTGAGCTGCCTCGGTACTGGAGCGTTCGACGCAGCCGATGTACTCGCTCTCGGCTCTTCATACGCCTCTTGCAGGGATTCTGCAAAAACACCGATTCAGCAACTGTTTTATGCCTCCAATAGACTGTTGTCTGAAATAATAAGGCAAAACGGTTTTAAATACACACGATCGGGACTTATTTGACCCTGCAGGTCCATCTCCTTCTCCTCCTCCTCCACGGCCATCGTCAACTCCGCGAGGTCTTCTTCTTCATCACTCCCCGCGTTGTAAAATTCTCGATAGCCTACAATAAAAAATAGCTACGGTATTGTTAATCCGTAACAATATGGCAGTAGCGTCGAGATATCGAAATAAAATTACTTACATCGGACCTCATCGACCAGCTCCCGTATTGCGGAGGCTTCTAAAACACCGCGACATTGTAACTCATCGTGCACGATGTCAAGCACTCGCCGGCCACTTAGTATGCCTCTGTTATAGGCCACTGCGATAGCGCGTAAAGGAGCCCACCAAATAATGTATCTCAGTCTGTTTACGAGCCTATCACCCGATAATCGCAACAACTCGTCACACCACTGTACATTGGACCGACGTCTCAATTGCGCGCTACGCGGTTTTGTGAGGCTTAAAAGTTCGTGTATACAAAAACGCACTGAATTATCAGACATTATAAGCGACGATCCTCAAACCGTTCTATATGATGACTGAATCACTACTGACATATCTCGAGCGAAGATTTTAGCGAGACTTCTTTTTTAAGCTAGCAATGCAATGCTGCAGCTACTGAAACTCAATAGCACCCGGCAAGGCCCTACCGATTGCTCAAAAAAGCACGCACAGGAGTGATACAGTTTTGTTGACATCTGTAAGCATATTTCTCTATCTGCGGCTCAGTATCTTCTTTCGAAGACCGAGCCGTGTCTTTATACCGAGGAGATACACTCTTCATCAGCGACAGTGACCTGAAAATCCGTAAGGACATACGCCTTTTCACGTCTTTTCAGATTATAAAGTTTAAAGAACATCTTTTAGCCATACTAACGAGTTAATCGCGTCTTGCAAGAGAGTATATGCAGACGCGAGAGCGAGCACAATCATCAAAAATCTACCTGGTTGCGACAATTGAGATGAACCGCGAAAATCCAACAACCATCAAAAACCTAATTGGTTGCGAGAATCGAGGTGAGCCGCGAAAATCCAGCAACTATCGAAAATCTAATTGGTTGCGAGAATCGAGGCGACCAGTGAAAACCCAACAACCATCGAAAATCTAATTGGTTGCGAGAACCGAGGCGAGCCGCGAAAATCCAACAACCATCGAAAATCTAATTGGTTGCGAGAATCGAGGCGAGCCGCGTAAATCCAACAACCATCGAAAATCTAATTGGTTGCAAGAATCGAGGCGAGCCGCGAAAATCCAACAACCATCGAAAATCTGACTGGTTGCGAGAATCGAGGCAAGCCGCGAAAGTCCAACAACCATCGAAAATCTAATTGGTTGCGAAAATCGAGGCGACCAGCCAAAACCCAACAACCATCGAAAATCTAATTGGTTGCGAGAATCGAGGCGAGTGGGAAACGCATATTATGAGACGAGGCCAAGGGTATGGCGATGTGTTCCATCGAACAGCGTAATGTTATCAAGAGGCTTTGGCCACGTGCAATTTTGATGACGCTGCGAATACCTTATGCCTTCGCGAAGCATGGCGTCTCGCGAGAAAGTATATACCGCCGCGAGAGCGAGCGAGAGGGCATACGCTGGCGCGAGAGCGAGCGAGAGGGTATACGTCGATCCACGTAAAGGCCCCGTGTATCGCTAGCCCCTTCCTCGCAATCATCGATTTAAATCGAAAGATTTTTTAAAAAAATTTCAGCGTAGAAGAATACGGAGCGACCAAGCAGAGGGTTTCAAAGGACCCGAGCTTTTCGTCAGTCAACCACAGACCTCAGCGCTGTGCAACACGTCGTCTCCGCGATCGGCAAAAATTAATAATAACTGTTTTGACGCTGTTACCACTGCCACACGCTCTTGCGATGCACCTCATGAGAGAGCAAGCGAGAGGGCATGTGCGATATCGCAAGAGCGAGAGGGCTAGCAACTGCACGTGCAATTTCGCAGACGCAGCACGAGGATACGGACCGACTGAAGAGAGGGGCCCAATACACCCGGGCTTTTTGCCAGTCCATCACAGACCTTAACGCTGTGCAACACGCTGTCTCCGCGAAAAGGGGAAAAATTAAAGAATAATCATTAACAGGTATGTGGGAAAAAATTCATTTATGAACCATCGAAAACAACCCCCCCCATATACACGCGTGCCACTCTCACGTCATGTATCTCTTCACCCCCCAGCTGAAACATCGCCCGATCATCCGAGCAACACACCCGCCAACCACCGCCCCATGGTCATCGACGCCGTCATGAACACGAACGAAAAAAAAAAATAAAAAATAATATTTTAAACCATGTGCCATATTCTAACCAATATTGTAAAATTAAGAAGAAATGAAATATATATCTAAAAAAGAAAAAAAGAAAAAAAGATGGCACACTTTGACGACACACCACCCATCCCCCCTCCGCACACCCGCTGCCCTCTCGCCCACGACGCCAACCGCTCTCACGACGGCCGACTAGTAGGGGAAAGGAGTGGGAATAGGAGTGGGGGTCGCCATAGTGTGCCACCTACTACTTATATTCATGCTTTAATCTTTTTTCTCCGATGTATTCAGATTAATTCGTCTGAGAACTATATTTCCTGGGAATTCTTCAAATCTTTATTCGAACTGGACTCGGACCGAAGGAAGGGCATAGCCCTTCCTTCGGTCCTTGACTGTATAATTTACTATGTCACAGGTTCTTTATTTTAACTTTCATTTTCCTTTCTAATTGCCTAACACCTTGGTAACGCACGTGGAAATTATGAGTAGTCCAACAACCCTTTTTGTCTCATCTTATCTAGTGTTTCTTCTCCATAAGGTGATCTCTGTAGAAATAAGTTTATATATACGTTTATTGTAACGATACGAAATAGGCTCAAAGACACCTCGCGTTAAGCGTCGGTTCAAGCTTCGTGAAAACGGAGCAGGTGTGAAGAAAAGACGAGATTTTTCTTTTAAGGTTTAACAAAATAAAGAAATTTATTCAATTTTCATGTATTGTTTTACAAATAAAAAGGTGTTCTCTTGGCTTAGTGTTGATTTCACTTGCTGAGATTGAATCTCTCGAGAAAGACGAAAGGAAATTTGACATAGAAAATTTGATGGAAATTTATACGGTCATTTACCGTTTACATGGGAATCTAGGGTAATTTAAGGTAACTTAGCCTTCTCTTGTTCAAATTCCTTGAAATTCGAGTAGATTCTTTGACTCGATACAATTTCAAGTTGTTTTCATTGATCCAGGCTAAGCTCTCGATGTTTAATTACACCTGAATAACGTGGATAACTTAAATTATGACAAAAAAATGCGAGAGACGCTTGTTTGCGTGTCTGTTTGATTTTGTGAATAGAACGCGCTGAATTTAATTGCTTGAACAACTTTTGTGTCCAGGATTCTGATCGATTTCGTTTTTAATTAATCCTTCCACGTTGAGCTTCTTGACTCCTACAAAAAGAGTTTTGAGATTAAAAGGAGTGTTGGTTCAAGAGTGGGAAATTCCGGCGACGGGAACTGAACGGAGCCGAGCAATTCCGTGGCCGAAATCCCCTGAGGATAGAGAATGTATACCGGTGACTGGTGCCGAACGAAACCGAACTGCTCCGTGGCCAATGTACAATCGAAAAAATTAGGTTTAAGGGAAGCACACCGGTGACGGGAACCGAACGAAACCGAACTGCTCCGTGGCCGATGCACAATCGAAAAAATAAGGTTAAGGAAAGCACACCGGTGACGGGAGCCGAACGAAACCGAACTGCTCCGTGGCCGATGCACAATCGGAAAGATAAGGTCAAGGAAAGCACACCGGTGACGGGAGTCGAACGAAACCGAACTGCTCCGTGGCCGATAAACAATCGGAAAAATAAGGTTAAGGAAAGCACACCGGTGACGGGAGCCGAACGAAACCAAACTGCTCCGTGGCCGATGAACAATCGGAAAAAGAATAAGGTTTAAGGTTACGTTGTGCTTTTGTAGGGATGAAGAGAGCTCTTTGTTTAAGCTGACGGTCTAAAGTTATGCCTCGAGTTCTCCGAGAAGAATGAGTGCCGAGTGCTGTTCCGCACCGGCTTTTATATCGTCAGAATCCTTTGTTCTTGGGTTTCGTGGAATTCTAAAATTAACTCTTAATATTATTGGTTTTGTTCTCTTGTGGTAGGGCGCTTGTCAAAACGTTATTGGAGATTTCGTTCTCCCACTCGTTCATTCTTCGCTTCCATTCGCTCATCATACTTCGCGCTTGCGCAAAGTGCTCACACAGTTACTCATATGCCCACCATTCGACACGCTGTCGAATGGGGCATGCGCACTCCCCACTTTCACCTTTTAATTTGTCCTCTCTCCCCCACTTTTCACGCTCGCGTCTTCGCGAGCTGCGAGATGGTTCGACTATCGGCCGCTCGGCGCTAGCGTATTTGAGCGTCGGACGTCGCCCCGAGCGGACGGTCGGCCGTCGCGAAAACCGTGCCGTTACATTACATATATTAAGTATTTTATATATTTAGTAGGACTCTTTTTGTTTACAGATCATTGCGTCTCATTACCGCATGCCTGGGCCTTTGGGATGAAACTGTTTCTATTTTCTAACTTCTTTATATTATATTCCAGGCTATTTATGTAAGCAAGTGTTAAGGGGTCTGGCCACCCTGGCGAACCGACAAATGCACTTTTTCATTTTTTAATCAATAAATCCGAAACTATCGGTCGGAATATTTTTATTATTTAGGTCATTATCATAAAGAGTGTCAAGAGTAACATCATAAAATTTTATTTGAAAATATTTAAAAATGACGCCGTGACGTTAGTTGCCGCGGGGGTCCTCCACACGATACGCGCGGTCCTTGTCCCACCTGGAACTCGGTCATGGTACATCTGAAAAATAGAATAAAAATTCAGGTTATTACAATGTAGTGTGACTACAATGTAGCGTAGCCGTTTTGTTTTTCGAACGTTAGAAAAATTATGGTGAGCCGCAAAACAAAAATTATCATTTTTTACCGATATTTTCCAAGCAAAAGCATTAATAAGAAAAAAACTAATCAAGTTATCGAAAAAATCCTACGTAACATTGTAGAGCATGGATCTGAGAATATTCGGTGGAAATCTGAAAGCAATCAAACGGCTAGTTTCCGAGATTTCAAAGGTACCATGTCAAAAAATATAGTTCCGAGATAATCGCAAAAGAAAGTAGGCGAGTCTTACCTTCAATCAGCGATCCCTGGACCATAGACAACTCCTTCGGCAGCTGATTGCCAGTCTTGGGCCCTTCTTTGACCGTCCCTTCGTGCTGTTCTTGCTTCCTTAGAATCGTTTTGAGCGCGAATTTGCGCTGTAGCTGCGCTCATCGTCTGCTGTGGTGCAGAAACTGTAGCTGCGATCTCCGACGGTTAGATTGAGTACGTTCATCATGAGCAGAATACTCTGTGTTTTTACAGTACTTCAGGTACTTTTTACAGTACTTCAGGTAACAAAGTAAACGATTCATAACATAAAAGGACACAATACGACAGCGGTATGGGCTAATACGCGCAAGTTTTGAAAAAAGGTCGCAGCGCGCGGTCGACCGCGCGCAGTGGGACTCAACCGCTCGCATTAGCGCAAAATCGGCCGCAGTAGCGCCAAACAGCCCGCCGTGGCAAAAAACCGTCCGCAATGGTGCTCAAACTTGGAAAATGTGCCTGTAATTTTGCCAATATCGAGTGTTTCCATACGCAACAGGTCTTAAAATGTCCGTTGTAGTAAAGGATTCATAAAAAAAAAAATTAAAAAAAACGACAAAAAATGAAAATTCAGGGTGGCCAGACCCCTTAAAGGTTTGCGACAAATGCAGCACGTGCGTCAATGCTGTGAGATCAGACTCTTCAGCTGCATGTATAATGTCGCAATTGGTCGACATCAAAACAAGAGGAGGACTAATCCACGCGAATTTGAAAATTTTCAAACTTATCCAGCACATTGAAGAATGTTTTGCGAAAATGCGTTTTCGATGACACGATTAATGACGTGCGATCGTCATACGAATTGAGTTTTCCTTGTTCCGAGCATGCATCAGAGATTTTATCCTATGCCATCGTTTATTATATTCGTTTGCGGATGAGACATAACGCTCAACAAGAAAATAAAAAATTAAAGCCGAAATTTGTTGTAAAAAAAAAATTATCAAAGTTAGTTGACCAATAAAAACGCCACCGTTTTTTTGAACAGTATGCGCTTATTTCATTTAATACCTCGCTGGATTTATTATTCGTATATTCACATTTAATTAATATTTTTTTATTTTCGAAATAAACGAGATTGATTGGAATGATTTATTTACAATCTTCTAGATTGTATGCTATGACATATTTTCGTGAACGATATTACCTCTCAATACATTTCAAAATTCAATGGATGATTCTATTTTTGTTAACCTACGCAAATATGAAAAAAAAATACCATGTCTCGAGAATTGAACTCGGTTCTTCTCATTGACAGCCAAGCACGCTGCCAATTTCGCTACGGAAAGGATCTATGAATTGAAATTCTTTTTTTGATATTTAAGTTTTAGCCGTGCTTGAGATTTAATACAGCTTAGCGGGTTATCTGATTAGTTGACCGCTTGATTTAATTGAAATGTAAGCAAAACAAGTATTTCATAGCTTGACAAGTATAACTTATCAATAATGACGGCTGTAACAACTATAATCGTAACATAATATTACGATGTTTTTTTAGGTTATGTCAGTTTTAACGTTAGCACGGTTAAACTGCATCGCGCATGCGCTGATAATCCATCCCTTGATTACAACGCCGATCTGGCGGCCACAAAGTCAAGTAACTGAGCGCCCGTGAAATGAACCACCCCCACTACCTTCGTTTCAAGACCTGTCTGTAAGACCGTGACCGGGGGTCTCAAACGGCAGTTTTTTTCACCTTAGAACGGTAACCTTATTTGATTTAACCTATATTCCGGTAAAGTGGGGTCATGTATGACCCCAATTTTCAAGATTTCATGTCTTTGGTGGAATTAAACGAAAAGGGTCCAACTTGAGCTCATTCTTTTCGTTTTCGAATGCAGGATCATATGAGTTAGGGGCAATTTCTCTCGGAGTCAAAAAAATGGTCGGAAATGCGATGAAACGATAAAAAAACGGGAGAACGAAGGGAAAAAAAGCGCGAGGGAAATTTTTTGAGCGATTGACTAGGGGCCTCACCGAGGTTCCTTTAAGAGATTGACTACGAGTCTCTGCGAGGTTTCCTTAAGGGATTAAACAAGAGTCATGACGACAGTATTTTAAGAGATTGATCATGATTCTTGTCGAGATTTTTCAAGAGATTTGCCAGGGGTGTCGATAGAAGTTTTTGAAGAGATTTATTTTCTTTCCCGAACAACCAATCAGAACAAATAATGCCTCCATAATTACAAAAAAATGTTGATGAATATCCCGCTGCCCAAAAAGAAGTGAAATCCGTGGAAAATACTTTATAGAAGTAAAAAAATAAGCGCGAACTACTGAAAAATTGCAAATTCAGTTGGAAAATGACATCTCAATTTCTTTAATAATCAAAATTTTCTTTCATAGTCATTATTTTATCAGAATTTTCTCTATAATTGTCGAACGATACACCAGAAACAAAGAAATTCATTGCAATAGAGCCAAGAACTACTTCTGAAGAAGAAAAAGTTGGTGTTGGGGAAACATTTCAAGTCCTTGAATGATATACTTTACCTATCGATAAAACAATTAAAATGAAAATTGAAATGCAAAAAAAAGGAATGCAAAAACATTGCGTGCATGGTTAAGTAAAAAAGTCCGGCGAAGGGCTGTCTCATTGTTCTTATCAGAAGTCTCTATATGCACGCGCAAAGTAGCATTATGACGTCATGTAATGGAATATGGACCATCCGAAATTTATTACAATTTTCTATAATCGCGACTTCCATCCTATACTTTCCAGGCACGTTCAATGTTTATTCTGTTCTCTTTCCGCGATCATATTTCTATATTAACCGAAAATCTCTTCTTTTTGCGTAATCGATGATCGCTTTTCGAATTTTGGAGAGCCAGGTGAAACCCAACAGTCGGGTGAAGCGGATCACCCAGCCAAACGATTCGAATTTTCATTTTATAAAATCTGGAAAATAATTTTCATCTGGACGAGATTTTAATGAAAAATATTTCGATTTTTGAGATCAATAACAGATGAAAATCCTATTCCAGACAGTTGTTCCGTTTTATCCGCCTCCCCCCAACATTGATTTTTAATCTTCCCGGGCTTTTTTACTTAACCATGCACGCCAAGTTTTTGCATTCCTTTTTTTTGCATTTCAATTTTCATTTTAATTGTTTTATCGATGAGTAAAGTGTATCATTCAAGGACTTGAAATATTTCCCCAACACTAACTTTTTCTTCTTCAGAAGTGTTAATTCTTGGCTCTATTGCAATGATTTTCTTTGTTTTTGGTGAATTGTTCGACAATTATAGAGAACGTTTTGATAAAATTTTGATTATGAAAGAAATTGAGATGTCATTTTCCAACTGAGGTTGCAATTTTTCAATAGTTGGCGCTCTTTTTTTACTTTTATAAAGTATTTTTCCACGGTCTCGGTACAGTTTTTCTACTTCGAACTCAAGTGCCTCTCGTTCTCTTGTGCGCGAATTCAAAACAAGGTTGACCTCGAAGCCCAGTGGCACGTGTGGTGAGTGTGTGAGCCGTACCGAGACCGCGCGCCTGCGCTACAAAGCGGCAGTCTTGGATCTCGAGTGCGCTGTGCCGCCGGAATTCTCCGATCCATAATCAATGCTCGGAACGGCTCTAGTGTTAAGTGGAGCGCCCAGCGATGTGTAAGTGACAGTCGGTAACTTTACATCGATTATCGCGCGAGTGATCTCAATCTCGGACGATTATCGACCAAGGCAACGTGAATTACAACTCGAGTCTATAAACGTTCGCGAAGTATCTCGTTCTCAAGTCGTTGTCTTTATTTCAAATTCGCGATCGCGCACAATATTTCTCTTAATTAAGGAAAATTCACGGCACTCTTGGACTTTACGATTTTTTTCGCAATGAGCTCAACTCAAGTGACAGCTCAAACGCGTAACAAGTGCGCGTTCTTTACTCCTGTATCTCGTAAGTTCCCGCGCACGCTTCGGACAGCGTCGCGTGCGTCCTCGCGATCCCTCCGGTATGTCGTGAAAATACGCTTTCGCGATAAATTTAATTATTTTGTTTGAGACTCGGAGTACTCTCGGACTTTGCGAAATTCTTCGCATTGAGCTGAAATGAAGTGACAGCTCAAACGCGTAGAAAGTGCGCGTTCTTTACTCTCGTGTTTCGTGAGTTCACGCGCACCCTTCGGACAGCCTCACGTGCGTTCTCGCGATCTCTCCGGTACGTCGCGAATTTCTTCTTTCGCGATAAATTCAATTTTGCGAATTTCGACGCAACGAGCTCAAGTCAAGTGACAGCTCGAACGCGTAGCACGTGCGCGTTTGGAATTTGTGTGTATTGCGAGTTTTGGCGCGCCTTCCGGCCAATCGCGCGTGAGTTCTCCCGATTGCTCCGGTGTCTCGCGTGTTTCGAATATTTTCCGGGAATTTTCGCAAACCCTCAAACGTCTCGCGTGTGGTTTTGTGACTTCACGACCACGATCTCGGTACTTGAAGTGAGTGCTTTTTGGTTTGACTTGAACGGTCATAAATATTAGCGACGAGAAAAACCCCGTGCTCCAGTGGAGTGACTGCGAGCCCAAACCTCGCGTCACCCTCCACCCCCTCCTTTTCCTCTCACAATTGGCAATGCTCCGGTGGAAAGACTGCGAGCTCAAACCTCGCAGCACCCCCCCCCCCCTCTTTCCTAATCGGCAGTGCTCCTGTGGAGTGATTGCGAGCTCGAACATCGCGTCACCCCCCCCCCCCCCCCCCTCCTTCCTTCTCCAAAACGGCAGTGCTCCTAAGGAGTGATTGCGAGCTCACATCTCGCGTCACCCCTCCCCCCCTTTTCTCTCCCAATCGGCACTGCTCCGGTGATGTGACTGTGCGCTCAATCTCGCGTCACCCACCCCTGTTTTCTCTTCTTTCCAATCATAGGAATCAAGGGAAATCGTGCAGCAAGGACTTAGGGAATCGTCAGATTGACGATTCCCTAAGTCCTTGCTGACCGAGTGGAACCAGAGATCTGGTTCCACTCGGTCCACTCCCGGGAACGCGTGAGCATTCTGGCTCACGTGCGTCGAATCTGCGACAGCTCCAAGGACTTCGTCACGCGGGCGGCGCCTTGCTGGCGAAATGGCATGCCACGCATTCAGGACCACTCGGTCTACTCCCAGGAACGCGTGAGCATTCTGGCTCACGTGCGTCGAAACTGCTAGACAGCTCCAGGGACTTCGTCACGCGGGCGGCGCCCCGCTGGCGATATGGCGTGTCGCCAATCCGGCAAGTCGCGCTCGGTTCGCAACGGCGAACTTGCGCTCAGCCCGAGGCCAGCTCCAATGCAGAGTGTGTGGCCAAGCGTTCTGCTCTCTTGGAAATTGCAACCTTGCAATCAGCTCGGATTCATCGCTCCTTCCAAGGTCCGAGCCAAAAGCCAATCCAGGAGCTTTGGCTGTATGAAATTTAGTGGGAAGAACCACTCCCAGCTCTGTTCTCTACAAAATGGCTCGCTGTACGAGAAGAAATAAACAATGTGTAAGCTTTCTTTGTTCTCAGGTGGTTCTACACGAGCGAATGGGCTCGTGTACAGCTCAACTTCTTCTCAGACCGGTCACAGCGCCATGGCGGCGGTGATATACATGCACCGTCGGCCTCTCGTTCACAGGCAAAATGACGACTCCAAATCAAAGGTCGCTCCTTTGCAACGCCTGACCCTCCCGAGGATCGAGCTCTCAGACGCTCTCCTGGCGAAGCTCGCTCTACACGTCAAGAAAATGGCGGAGCTCGACGCGGAAGCGACCAGTGGACGCGAACTCTTAGGCACTCTACCTGGATGAAGGCTCTCCAATCCCGCCGCAAGGACTGCGCGAGAAACCAGCTTGCGCAGATCCAGGAGCTCTCCCAGGACGCACAGTGGATGCACGTGCTTGGTCGTGCAAACCAGCTGATCAAGAGACTCGGCAGAGTCTTGGGACAAGTACATTTGAAAACAGCTGTGCGTCGTCTGCTTGTCCCAAGCACTTGCCGAGTCTATACTTTCTCGTAGTAAAACGATTCGCGGCGGTGGGAAAAAATATTTCGATGACATTTCAGCTAACTGTGAAGCCCAGGAGTTGTCTAGCGACCTGAAAATTGACATGGAGACGAATTACGCGATACCCTTTCGATAGAGCCCAAATTCGATACGATTCATTAAGTAATTGCTGAGAAAAAACTTTGCACGGGCTTAGTCGTAACTCAGCCTGCGTCAGAACCACGCTACATCGAAGGATTTGACGTGTCTTTATATGGCCGCCCGACAACACATTCGAAGGGGTCTGTGCGCCCATCTTAGCCAATCCCGGGCTGCGAAATTCCTGATTGGTCGAGGCTGCGATGATTCCAGTGGATCCGTCGTGTGCACACGACAGTGCAGACGAGCGAGCGAAAAATGTCAGCTGATATTTCGAAGGGCCATTTCGACGTGAGTGTAAGAGAGAGAGATAGCCGAAATAAGTTCATATTTTTCTTTTCCTCCCTTGATGTTTTCGAGAAAATGCCTGTTACAATTGTTCCTTGTCGAACAACGAACGTTGGCTAATCATTTATTTTCTTGAGGATGCAAGGTTATGAGAGAAGAATGTGTTGCTGGTTTTTCGTTACCGAGTCTGAACGAATCCCAGATAGACATTTTGCGGCATTGTCACAGCAATGGTGAATCGCGAAATAGAACGATAAAAAAGCAATGTGGCATCTTTTGCAGCCATTTTGAACTGTTTTATGTTAGCATCGTATTGCGTTAAATATTGACAGAGAAGCGACAACACAAAATTCTGAGATTGAGTTTAATAACACAAACACAACGGATTAAAGTAGTGGCACGTTAAGATAATAGGTACGGCACGCTGTGGTGTCGCTGTTCGTTCAGAAAAAGCTCCTGTTTTTCGAACAACAAAACATCAAATTCGCGATAGCGTGTGACGGAAAATGAACGGCATAGCGACGTCACGTCGTGCAGTCAGATACGGGCGAAATGATGGCTCATTGCAACGGTAAAATACGAGGAAAAAAAGGAATGGAATATCAGCACAGTAACAGCAATGGAAGAGCACGACGTGTTGCCATAAGGTGCCCAACAAACGAAAGTGGAGTTATGGCATGCCAACAGCATAGCGACGGCACGTCGTGCCACCCAGTTATTGGCAAAATCGAGAAGCGCGATCACAGCGCAGTGATTTTTGGCGACATACTGTTGCGGCAAATGAAAGGTGTATTTCCAGCATGCTGCGAGAATATCACCATCGGTAACAGAACGAAACGCCGAGCCAGCGAATTTGCAGCAATAAAGCACACTGCATTGCCGTCAGTTGAACAGCACGGCTTCGCACGCTCTGATGCAATACCGGCGGCAAATTGCCGTTCTCTGTAACAGGGGACTGACCGCGTTTTGATGGCACGCTCCGAGGTTGGTCGAGAGAAAATTTGAGGTCACCTGAAGAATAGAATTTCGCATTTGAACCAAATTGACATTACACAAGAGAAGATAAATCAGTCGTTGACATTGGTTTGAAATATTGGGGTTTGTTTTTCGTTCGCGTCACAATAATTTACGAACTTGGATTGGCTCCGAAACAGAATCATGTGTTGGAGACTATGATTAAAGTGTTACGTTCAAGCAGGTATGGTGAGTATGAGTTGGAATCGTTTTACGAAATCGTTATGATTATTACAGTTCATTATTGTGGACCAAATACGATCATGTAGTCCTCGAATTTACGTCGCTGAAATCCACCGACCGAGGTAACTCGTATTTTGCAATTATTCCACCCACTTATTTGAATTGTGATTCAAATATGATATATATCCCGGAGAAGGCCATGATGTGTATGGGTATGCAGTCGAAAAACCCGAGTTTTGCGGAATCGCTACCCTCTTTTGAATTTACAGCGGTCTAGCTACGCCACGAAAACTCGGATACTTTAAACCGCACACCCGTGCGTTGGGGGACCTACTTTTACCGTGGATTCCGAACCACTTAGTGAGGCGTCGCTCTCTCACCGCTGGAATATAATGAAACTTGGAAACGAATTAATTGGAGAATGTAAAAAACACGAAACGAAATTGGATTAAACGACGAAAGATTCAAACCTGTAACCATTGTTTCTACAATTAGGTTGAAAAAATTTTCGTAACCCCGAGTGAAAAATAAAGAACACAAACGTCCTCAGTGTAATCTCGATAGCAATCGGCGTCACACAGGCGAACGGTCACAGGCTTGAGTGATTCTCATGCAAAAAAGTAAATTCACGAATAACACGCCGGGGCAAGGGGATTACCTTGCAATTATACGTCAACGATTATTGCTGCTCTAATCTTATTTCTGGGCTCAATCAAGTAAACAAATTGCTTAGTATCAAGTGGACATTTCTTTCTCGATTACTCTCTAGCCTTCAAACATATTCATCCAGTGAAAGTAAATAATAACGAATCTACTGTAATTTCTTTTTCAACTTTTGATGAAAATGTACTTTAATAAATGTGAAGTGGAAAGAATGTTCTCCTCAAAGAAAATAAAGAAAAAACTTTTTTTATTGCGTTCTGCATTTTTAAACTAGGGTAAACCCCCCAATACTCAGCCAGAAACCTGTAGTCGGCCTTACATGAGTGCGAAGAGTGGAAAATATATCTTTCGTACTCTTCCCACTCATATAAAGAATAGGCAGAGGCCGACTACAGGTTTCTGGCTGAGTATTGGGTGGTTTACCCTAGATGATATTTTTTACGAAATTGTGGAGATTGAAAAAAAGGCCATTGAAGTACGATTGATAGACAAAAAATACAAAGAAAACTTGTGTCAAAAACCAAGAAATGGAGCATACTCTCGATACTTATGCCATTTATTCTACCGGAATAATACTTACCCTGGCAAAAATCCCCTCTACGGGGAAAAAAGCCTGGACAAGTCCATTTGTTGGTTACCTCCGTTTCCGTTGAATTTCCCAAATAAATTTACTCAGAAAAACGATAAAAAATGTCTCGCCTAAAAAACCTTTACCACTCCGAACTGAAAAAATTAAAGACCCTTCAAAGAATACAATGAGGAACAACCCCACAAAAATCTTCCTGAAACATTCAAAACACCTGACATGAACCCAAAAAATAGTAAACAAAAATAATTGGGTTAAAATGGATCATTTACGCGCAGCACTATAATTTCTGATATCAATAAGAGGACAAGTTTTTCGTTATGGTCTGACAATCGACCAACCATTCGATTGATAATATTTATTATTTGTTGTCAAAAAAGACTTACAAAACGAAAATAGTCAATGTTTCATTTATCTACAGAATAAAAAATTGCAATATCAATACTGGGACAAGTGTTTCATACTAACTTACAAAACGAAACTAGTCAATGTTTCATTTACGTAGAAAATCAAAATTTACTATATCAATACTGGGACAAGTGTTTCATACTAACTGACAAAACGAAAATAGTCAATGTTCCATTTACGTACAGGATTACAATTTACCATATCAATACTGGTAACCAGTGTTTCGATGGTTTTCAATAATTCGATCAGGTTTCTCGAATTTTTGCCCATAACGATCCACACGCTGAACGGCTGACGCCTCACCCGTACACGGGGACATTTGAAATATTTTCGGTGTTTATACATTGTATCACAGGTTTTTACTTCAGGCCCCCAATACTGCTTGATGGGTAACGATTTGTTCAACGGTCACCACCGTACGTTGAGCGTATGCGCACAGAGTATTTGTCCGGCCCATAACTTTTTATGCAAATTCCTCATTCCAGAAAAAATCAGGGATCACTTGCACAACCTAGAGCGTTTTTTTCCATTTTATGTACTATTGTATTCAAAGAATCTGGGAAAACGGTGCTAAAAAAGATTTGTTTCGGAGAAGTGACCCCCAAGAAAGTTCGTCACCGCAAAGTTGACCCCTCGGCAACGTTTTTGCGGTATATCAGAGCGTAGTGAATATATGATTTTTGCTACAATGCTGCAATCGCTCGATATTTCTGCGACAAAGTAAAAAATTTTCCTATTCACCACGAGTATCGTAAAAAAAGCGTCCCGGAGAAGAACAGCAGAATCATATTTTTTAACAAATTTTATAGGTATGAACCTTTAGCAGTGAATATGACTTGTCATCTCCCCTCATATATAATTGATACAATTTATACTGTATTCATTGTCTCGTGTGGCTGTGCAAAAGTAGTCGATCCACACTGATATCAGAAGATGCCGTGATTTAATTCTCCAAAGCGTCGGGAGTGGACTTAGATTCTCCAAAGGTTCATAAGTGAAGTTAGATGCAATTGCTCCAAAGGTTCAGATTCTCCAAAGGTTCGAAGGTGAAGTTAGATGCAATTGCTGGCAATGATTATCTTGGTTTTTGAATAAGTATCGCAAAGTGTTGAACCAATATAACTAAGCCTTTTTCCTAGATATAACTAAAAAAAATGAAAGTTAAGCAGGAAGCTGCAGAAACCTGTTTATTTCCATCATTAAAAATAAATTTTTGCTTCCGTGCTCATTCATTATAAAATTTTCATTACAATAATAAACGTATTAATACCTGTTATTAATACCTCTCAAGAATTGTAATCAAGAGTAATCGTGATCTCATATTATTAAGAAAATGAGAATCATTTCAATTGCCAACAAGTTATCGTGCACTTATCAACAGGACTACAGACAAACAACAGTTATATTTTGATTTTTTCTGGAATGAGGAATTTGCATAAAAAGTTATGGGCCGGACAAGTACTCTGTGCGCATACGCTCAACGTACGGTGGTGACCGTTGAACAAATCGTTACCCATCAAGCAGTATTGGGGGCCTGAAGTAAAAACCTGTGATACAATGTATAAACACCGAAAATATTTCAAATGTCCCCGTGTACGGGTGAGGCGTCAGCCGTTCAGCGTGTGGATCGTTATGGGCAAAAATTCGAGAAACCTGATCGAATTATTGAAAATCATCGAAACACTGGTTACCAGTATTGATATGGTAAATTGTAATCCTGTACGTAAATGGAACATTGACTATTTTCGTTTTGTCAGTTAGTATGAAACACTTGTCCCAGTATTAATATAGTAAATTTTGATTTTCTACGTAAATGAAACATTGACTAGTTTCGTTTTGTAAGTTAGTATGAAACACTTGTCCCAGTATTGATATTGCAATTTTTTATTCTGTAGATAAATGAAACATTGACTATTTTCGTTTTGTAAGTCTTTTTTGACAACAAATAATAAATATTATCAATCGAATGGTTGGTCGATTGTCAGACCATAACGAAAAACTTGTCCTCTTATTGATATCAGAAATTATAGTGCTGCGCGTAAATGATCCATTTTTACCCAATTATTTTTGTTTACTATTTTTTGGGTTCATGTCAGGTGTTTTGAATGTTTCAGGAAGATTTTTGTGGGGTTGTTCCTCATTGTATTCTTTGAAGGGTCTTTAATTTTTTCAGTTCGGAGTGGTAAAGGTTTTTTAGGCGAGACATTTTTTATCGTTTTTCTCAGTGAATTTATTTGGGAAATTCAACGGAAACGGAGGTAACCAACAAATGGACTTGTCCAGGCTTTTTTCCTCGTAGAGGGGATTTTTGCCAGGGTATCATTTCTTTTTTTCTGACTCCTTCGAAATTTACCAAGTTTTTTTAGGCAAGACATTTGGTCATGTTTTTCTGGTGTATATTCATTGAATGGTCTTCAATTCATTCAGTTGGGAGCGGTCGAGGTTTTTCAGGTGAGACATTTTTTATCGTTTTTCTGGGAGGGCATGACATTTTTTTTGGAGATGTATATTCTTTGAATGGTCTTCAATTTTTTTAGTCGGGAGTGGTCGAGGTTTTCTTGGGTGAGACATTTTTCATCGTTTTTCTGTGAGGGTATAACATTTTTTGGCAGAGGGAGAGTTTCTAACTTTTCGGTAGATTTTTTTGGGAAATTCAACGGAAACGCAGGTCACTAACAAATGGACTTGTCCAGGCTTTTTTCCCCGTGGACGGGATTTTTGCCAGGTTATTATTATCCCGAATAAATGTCGGCATATTCAAGCAGCTTCGACCCGAAAAAAGATGGGTGACTAACTAACTAAATTATTTGGTCTCAGCGGCGATCCATACCAGTATCCACCTCCATTTGTCTATCTACTAAATGTATTGAAAATAAATATGAACGTACTCAAGCAGTTTGTTAGTCTCCGGGGAAGGGGGTTATTATTTTTTGCTTGTTAAAAATCTATCTATCCCGAAAAGGAAGCGAAGAAAATATTAGAAGTTCCCTTGGAGCTATCAATTAGCAATTGCATAACCAATATACAGCTCGGATTATTTAAATTCAATGTTTGGAGGAGCCTCAGAATAACAACTTTCCGTAAAAGCAAAATGCCTGAAAAGTGTCATATGTCATCATTGGCTCGTAACTTTGGTGGAGTTTCTCCCCCTCCGAATGGGTTTTTCTTTTTTCATCCATAAGTTCATTCCTCTAATTTGGGAACAGAAATGATTTAAAAATGGGAAAGGAGAAATTCCATATTAGAAGACGATAAGATCCTTGAACGAGATGATAGTAGAAGATAGACAACAGTAAACACAACATTTGTAATTCATACCTCGTTATCTTTCTGCTCCATGCACTGGAGTTTATGGTTATTATTATTTGAATCTATTGTCTTAATGTGATCTTTCTTAATGATGACAAATTCAGTCTTGCAATAAGAAGAACATATATGCATCATTGGCATTAACGGGCCAGGTCTTCTTCCCAATAGAAGTGTCATCCACGTGTATCCAAGCAGAACGGCCCTTTCGTATCATACACGTATAATGGCCTGGAGTACCATGTTGTCCATGATGAAATATTGCACTGATGACTCTGTATATCTGGCCACACAATTGTATTTTCGAACTTGGTACCGCTTTAATTTTGCATCGACTTGTGCTTCGCTTGCTTGATTTGGAGTCAACTGCTGGTGATAACAATTGAATTACTAATACTTTCTGGGCACTCGTCAATGACTGTCGCACATCTGTATTCGTTGCAGGACAATTATTGCAATGGTGATCCGATGATTTCCATTGTGCCAAATTGCCGTCGATAACTTCCTGAAGTGTCAATGTTTTTTTAGATTTCAAGTCGTTTAGGACAAAAATGTTTCGACATTCCTCCGGTAGAGTAGTGTTGTATCCGCAGGCTCTGCATCGGGCTTTCGTCAATATTTAATATTCAACCAGTTTTTGAATGCTCGGTACCGCCTGACATACAGCATTGAAAAAATCTGATGCATTATTGTGAATAGGTTCAACAAACGTCTCGCCAACATATTTTTGAACTGTATTCAATGATAAAGGGGGGCTATTCTTCATTTTATACATTTTCAACGAAGCTGATAGTGGTTGGCAATCATTTGCTTTTTGGATCAATGTTACAATGGGCCCACAATTGAAAATACATTGAATGACACTATTAGCATAACAAGATGTTCCGTCGTTGTTTACAAACCCGGTAATACTATTGTCATGCCGGTTACAGGTTGTGTCGTCCTGCATTTGCACATCCATTAATCCGTTAGGAACGGCCCAAGTGATGTCCCGCGTTTTAGATTGACGACTATCTGGAATTTTTATGTTCGGAAGGTCGGGTCGGTACATCTTTCTTAACCGATTGTACTCATTAATACATTGCTCATTAGCACGGATTGAATGTGGATCAAAATTTATCAAATGTAATCCATCAAGCGAAGTTACTCGCGACAAAGCTACATAAATCTGACCACAGGTAAATACTGAATTCCCACACTCGATAACAGCATTTTTCAAACTAAGTCCCTGACTTTTGTGTATTGTGATACCATAACTGAGACATAAGGGAAATTGTTTTCGAATAACATAAACCCCATCCATAACTTCAAATTTAACGCTTACACGTTCAATGTCATATTTTTTCCCATTACTCAGTAGAACTGTTACTTTATCAATCATGGTTTTATCTAAAGATTCCGAAATTGCAATTAATGTGCCTATTGTTCCGTTCACGAGACCTATTGTGACATCAATATTTCGTCGAAGCATTACTTTAGCTCCAATTTTTACAGTAATTAGTCTAGCAAGTCCAGCAGTTAGACTTGCATCATCTTCCCATCGATGTAAAATTTTTGTGATTTTGGTTTTAAATGAAGGCTTGTCGATTATGTCTTCAGCTATGAGTTCAATTATTTTGGACGGAATTAGTTCTAGCATTGCCTCATTCAGGACATCACACATCCGGTTCAAAGGCATTAAGCAAACAGTTTCTGTCGGAAGAGGATTAATATAATTGCACAATTCCCTTATTCTATCACAGACATTCGAATTTTCCAGGCTAATTTTTCTTGTCTCTAGCATCTTCACAGCTTCGCTATCTATGCAACCAACGCGGATTTTCGAGAGCGTTTCTCGATATTCCAGATCACTTTTCTGACGCATGTTGATGGACAATTCATCATACTTAAATAAATGACTCCATAAATCGGCGCTACCCAGCGACCCAATTAATTTTTCAACCTTCTCTTTGGAAAGTTTCACGAACACGGGATCTTCACGAACCGGTGGTAACTGTAATAGATCTCCAAAAACTATAATGTGCTTTTTTCCAAACCAACCATCTTCGACATCAGAAGTGTTGAAAATTTCGCTGAGTCTCAAATGAATGTACATGAGAGTAATATTTGAGACCATAGATATTTCGTCAATAATAATGAGATCAACGTTCTTCAAAGTTTGTCTTATGACTTGTAAAGCAGCATCCGACAACTCCCGGTATTTTGGTGTACAATTATGATCAACGGGAAGTTGAAATAATCTATGTATGGTTAATCCGTTTACGTTGAATGCAGCTATTCCAGTCGGCGCAGTCACAGCCGAATCCTTACCCCTAACTTGCTTGAACCACAACGTTATCACCTTTATCAGGAAACTTTTACCCGTTCCACCTTCTCCAGTCACGAATAAACGCTCTATTTGATTAGAATCGACGGTTTCTCTGACAAGATTAAAGATACGTAATTGGTCTTCGTTTAATTCTTTGATCATTTGTGTAAGATTTACCTCTTCTTTAGCTTCGTTGGCGCCGAAATCAACAAATTCTTTCATCGCTTCATCAGCTTCGATCGGGTCGCATCCATGTGGTATTTTTTCCAACTCGGGATGAGTCTCTTGGTCTTTTTCCATCTCATCCATTTTTTTGTCGATCAATTCTTTTGCTTCTTTTCTGGTTTTTGCAATCTCAGACAAACGTTCATGATATTGAGCGGCCATTGGCAAGGTAGCCTGCACTGATTCGAACGCTGCAGTATATGATTCTTCACCATTTTTAAGTTCTGTCACCTTCCGCCATGGTTGAAATAATAAGAGTAGGGAATAGAAGTAATTCTCAGGATTAGTTACGGGCTCATAATGATAATGATTTATCAAATAGCCTCTTTGGCGTTTTCGTAGATACTGGCCAGGTTTCAATTTGTAAAATACAACGTCCTTTCGTTGAGGTGCCGTTTTCACTATATCATACCACTTTGCGTACTCATGAAGACAAACATTATCCAATTCAGAGGGTCTCTTGGGATAATTTTCGATCAAACCATCATAGAAAATATCAGTGGATTCGGCATCCATATGCTCTACGATTTTCCGGGGTTTGACCAGCCTACTTCTGATTATGTTTACATCAACCCACCTGATAACGGTATTTGGATCTGTTTTGAAAAGAGGATATCCCAACAAGGTGTCCGCTGCTTCCAGTACACCACACTCTCGACTATTCAATGCACGTAGTCCAACATTCCAAAGCCTGCTTGCTACTGATTTGGTACTATTGATTTGTTGGAAAGTCTCCCCAACATGTGTTTTTTCTGATTTTGAAATATACTTAGTTATGTACCAAGCCAACGATGCCGATTTTTCTCCTACGTATGAAAGGTCCATGTTACCCTCCCACGCTACCAATACAGCGGGATTGTAATTGTTTATGTTAGTTTCGCCAAGATCACGAGGATTGTCATATAATTGGCATTTCGATTTCATATTTCGCCGCCCAGCAATGGATGTTTCAACATCCCTGATAACCCATTCATTGGTAACTGGTCTTGGAAATGAAAAACGACAAACCTGACGGGTTCCACCTTTTCCCTTTCCTCCTACCGATTTACTACGCATACAGTATGAATTATGGTGGTGATACTGATGTGTGGTAACTCGACGATACAAGACGGGCGAAACATTTCGATTGGGTTTCCTGCAAGTTACATACATTTTGATGAAGTTGGCAACATCTTCTTTTGAACTTTTGCCAAGAATGGGCGCATTCTCTATCCAGATGAGTAAATGAAAATGTTGGGTACCTCTTCCCTGATACTCTCTTCTCACAACCCAATGTTCTACTTTTCCAATGGGATTATCGTGTGAAGCGAGAAAATCTAACATTGCCTCAAACTCATTGTTGATAAATCTTGAAGCTGATATAGGATCAGCCGCTATGCATTCATTCAACGATGTTTTCTTTCCAAGTTGGGGGTTCATCTCTCGCAAATATTCAGATAATCTGTCCCATTGCCACTCACTCGGACTTAACGTAAGGAACCACGTAGGAGGTCCGTACTCAAATATCATACAATTCAAGTCACTCCGCGGTTTTCGCCAATACTGTTCGGTGTTACGAAGCTTCGCAAATATTGTCGATAAATTTCCTTCCAGATCACCTTTCTTCAATTGCTCTAAGTAGGAAGCAGAGGTGTATTTAATGCGCCCATCAGTCACATTAAGTTTGTGGAATATACCACTTTGTAATTGGCGAATATTGTGCGCATTTAAAAGATAAAATAAATATTGTTGGTTTAATCTGAATTGTCCATGTCTCGACAAGATTCGTGATTTCACATATTCAAAGGCTGAAAGATGGACAGGCCTTTCTTCGTGTTCTCCATTAGTACCAGCAGGATATAAAGTTGGGAAACACAACAAATCTAGATACTTATACCGATTATCCAGTGGTTGATCATGTACTTTCAGCATCTGATATAGTTCTGTCGCGGTTTTATATTCCTTGGGAGCCTGCATTCGATGAATTGTATACTGTTCATAAAAAGGATCAGACTGTGACATTTGTGTTAATAGAGCCGCCACGCGGCCATCTAGCTGTTTGTTTTGAACGATTCCTTCACCAACAGTAATCTGTTTTTCTTGAACAGTTCCTGGAACAGCAATATTATCTTTATTTTTTAATTCCCCCTTATTGTCTAGGTGGGCAGCGATATCTTTAGGATTTTGTGATTCCGCCTTATTAAGATCAATACCTGGATTATCAATATCGTCATCACTAATCTGTTTGCTTTGAACGATTCTTTCACCAACAGTAATCTGTTTTTCTTGAACAGTCCCTGTAACAGCAATATTTTCTTTATTTTTAGATTCCCCCTTATTGTCAAGGTGACCAGCAATATCTTCATGACTTCGTGATTCTGCCTTATTAAGATCAATACCTGGATCATCAATATCGTCATCACTAACGCAGTCTTGAGATATTTGGAATTCGACTTCATTTAAATTCGTTTCCAGCACATCCGAAAAGTGCTCGGGTAAATGAATGTCTTTGTAGTGGGGGTTATGCATTTTCAACCATAAAAGTGCTCTAAATACTTTTTCTCTGTCTACAAGCGACTCCCACACTTTTTTACTTTCAGTCGGAACACCACGAACTAATATGTATAATTCATGATGTGAATTGATTGCTTCTGTCGAGGGACAAATTTTCTCTAACGTTTTTTCTAACGGTAAAGGTAAATGAAAAGCTCGCCCTTGAGCTTTGCTATACATTTTTCTGTGTGGCACATTCTTTCGAGTAACCGTACCCATTTTTATAACTGTTTGGAATGCTTTAGCTCTTTGTATCAGAACTTTTTCAAATTCATTCAAGTTTTCAAGTGGAGCAGGTGTAGCCGGCACTTGTAAATTGTTTAGAACGCATCTTGGAGGGAGACAACCGGAGCGGAACTTGGTTAGACAGTATTGACAAATGTAATTCGAATCGTAGTCTTTATTATTTTTGATGAAAAAATTCAAATCGTCCCAAAACTTTCCAGTAGGAATAACTCGTAAGTTGTTTAGTTTCCTCACATCAGTCAAGCAACAAAGCTTTTGACACGACAAACAAGGAAAACGTGGTAGGTTTAATGCTTTTTTGTGTAGAGCTCGGAATGCGTTAGGATACTTTAGAACTATAGCATCTTCGTCTAATAGTATTTCGTCGGTATTTTGGAAATGGCTTGCCTTGTTTTTCGCTGTTTCCGCGAATTCTTGTAATTTATCAAGTTTAAGCGTATTCAGAGCATCATCAATCTCCATTACTTTTTGATGCAGCGCTGACACATTATTAAATATTCGTTATGTTGATCGCACTTGTGGGAAATGTGGTGATAATAATCCTAAAGATAATAACACGGATTTGCATCGCCGTGGCTGCATATAGCACACTTGACTGTGGCCTAACAAATTTTCAGAATGCTTCACAGTGCATTTACAAATTTTAGGTAAAACTGTTCGTAATTTGCGCATCGAGATATCACTTATAATAGTCATGAAATCTTCATACATATTTAAGACATGATTGTCCGGAATTCTGCAATGCGGGGAACAAACCCACGACCTATACCTACGGTGGTTCTTTTTGGTAACAATTACTGGTAATATATTCATTGCTTTACCGTCAACACTCATGATGACGGGCTCAGAGCTATCACGGGAATGCACATAAGCCGTTTCTGTATAATACGGTTCCGATGATGCAGTGTGCTTCTTAATCATTCCACACAAAGCAGTGATACGACTTTCGATATCTGAGTTCGATACAGCTGATGTGAGTGTTAAACAAATTTCAGCTTTCTGTTTTATGGTTTGCAGCATTCGTCTCAATGCGAAGATCATTTTACCTCTAAGTATTAAACACCATTTAATAATACGCTCTGCGTCAAGAAGACTTCCACTGCCCGCATGGGAGCGCATTTTTTTTGCAAGTCGACTTACATACACTCCTTTAGTAGTCATCATTTTTATACTATCGTTAGTTTCTCGGATGCGGTAGTATTTTCGACATAACGATTTGGCTTTTTTAAATTTCAAGTTGGAATCAATACGCCGCTGCTGTAATTTCTGATCTTTCTTGCTTACATTGATCTGGTTTGTGTTCAGGGCGTGAATTTTTCGGCGTTTATGGGGGTTTTTACCAATTACATCAATGGGAATCGGATTTTTTCTTTTATTCGACTGATTTATTGATTTAATTTTTTTCTCAGTATGCTGTGCTGTAGCTGAATGTACGAGACTAGCCTGCTTCTGATTATAATCCTGTACTGCATCGATACAAATCGTGTCCTTACACTTGTTTGCACCGTCGATTCTTCCATTGTGCATTATGTTCGTTGGAGTACTAATTGGAATTGACAATTTGGAACGCTTTTGATGATACCGATCAATATCATTCCTAAAAGTTGACAACTTCCGCTTATTGCTAATGACTAAATCATTCTTGAGACGTTCAGCCGTATTTTCTACAGCCATTACGGATAAAGACCTATTGTCAGTCGTATTTTCAGGCTCGACTATGAACCTTTTATTATTATGCATGTCATCACTTGCGATAACGCAATGACTGTTATTGAAAGCGTCAAGTCTGGCAGGCTCTTCCGCGTTGATGCGTGTCTTTTGGGTTTCCGAAACAATAAGAAGTTCATTAATAGTGGGTTGGATTTGCTTTTGAATAAGAATAACCGGATGATTATGAATAGGAGATACTATTTTCTGTAATTCATTATGCGAACCGATAACTTCGCAGTTTTCGGGTAAATGCAAAAGGTCACCTTCGCGACGAAGGTGATTTTCGCCTGTATTGGTTTTTTCTGGGCCCAAGCCATTCTGATTTACGCAAACACGAGCTTCGGCCGTGCTCGCGTCCTGAGACTGCTTGCGTTGTTCTCGCCGAATTTTACCTCCCAGTGTTTTTTGTTTTCGTTTTTTCAATTGCTCCAACGAGCATATTTTAATAGAATCTCCTTTCTTGATGATACGCGGGAAATGGCTAATCACCCCTGTGTCGAATATATTCAACAAGTGTTTGCGCATATTCCTCACATCATACTCTATTTTCTCAGGCTTCACACCAAAAAAAAGCGAAACTGCGAAAGCAATGGCGAATACGCCGCAGTCACTCGAATTAGGTTGATTCGTTACGACTGGAAACTTAACAGGACGCTGATCGAATGGATAAGTCGGAAACAAATGCTGAAGATACAGCTTGTGGTGTGGATGCAATTTTTTGAGATTCATGGAATCAAGTATAAAAATGGAGTGAGTGTCGTAGTAAGCGCACACCCAATGCCCTCCACTATTGTTAGGCCCTTCCGAACTATGCAGAATTTGAATGAACTTACGATCAGCTCTCTCCTCATTGATATTATGAGGCAATTGCACCTTCCACGTTCCTTGCATTACGAATTCGGATGCAGAATGCTCCGCGAGAAGCCGACCAAAAGTGTCGATGTGATCTCCAGTGAGCCACTCGCCTCTAGCTACAATATTTCGATCTAAGGGGTTCAATTTGTTCATCATTATGTTTTAAATCAACAATAAGTGAAGAATCACTGACAGCAGATATAACTACAGCGCCCGTAGCAGCTTTTGATACAGCGCACAAAGCAGCTTTAAATTAAGCGCACGAAGCAGCTTGAAATTCAGCGCAAGAAGCAGCTTTTTATATAGCGCACGGAGCAGCCTTTTATATAGCGCACGAAGCAGCTGTTTCGTAAGATAGAAAAGAGATAGAAAGAGAAAAAGAGTAGAATGAAAAGAAGGAAAAGAAGGTCCCTCCGTGGAATTTCCCAGGAACCGGAAAAACCTGTAGACAAAAAATGGAGGTTGGCAGATAATGGCATGGCATGATGGATTATCAAGGACCGGCTAACTAAGTTTAAGGGGTTATATACAGTTGGAAGGCCAAAAAAACTCATTTTTTTACGAATTTTTCCCGGATAGGGATTTTATTTGACGAGGAAAAGCATGAGGAAGTAAATGGAGTGTCATCTTTCAACTCTCTATCGCTATTTTTTATTTAACAAAAAACAAAAAAATATTGCTTCAGAGAGCTCCTGTAGGTGATCTCTTCTAGGTCCTCTAAAAAAAGGCGTCTTGCGGTAACCATGAAATCTCCCGTTTGGATCAGCTGAAATTAAAAAACCAAAGAGATTTGTTTAGTGGATAGATGAATGCTGGGATTGGACGTAGGAATACTTGAAATTTCCAATTTTGATGAAATGGCGGCTCCTCAAAGACGAAATTTCAATTTTTAACCAAATTTTGGTCGTTCAATGGTTCAAAAAAAATAGAAATAATTCTCGGAAATCTTATTCCTACGTCCAATCCCAGTAGAATATATCTGAGAAAGTTGTGTCAAAATTGCAGACCGATCGGTTGAGCCATTTTTGAGAAATCGTGGTCACCGACTTTGAAAACATCGTTTCGAGATAAACGCGTTCAAAGTTTCAAAAGTGGTGAACACATGGATAAAAAAATTTTTTTCCAACTTACAAGGAGTCATCTATTCCAGGACCATAAGATGTTCCCTCTGCATCATCAGCAGCTGTTACTCCGAAAACGGAGTAAAATTTGAACGCACGACCTTACACTGTGGCAGAGCTGGTCCGACTGTCAAAACTCCTTTCTTCGGTATAAGAAATGACCACGCTTAGCTCTCGCATATACCATGTATGCAAAGACAATGGAAAGGGTCACCTCAGGTACGCGGGCCACAACACCGCTGCCGCTCGGGCCGTTCGGAGCGCGCTTACTATGTAACGCTCCAAGCGTCCTTTCAAGTACGCATGTATCTCTACGAATATTTGCCGTATCGCTTTGAAAATTTCAGAGAATCTATTTGAATATATGTGGACTCCAAAAATGCAACAAAAAAAATCGATTTTTTGAAATTTGCAATTAATCATAAAGTGGCATGTAACTCCGACATTACTTGCTGGATTGATTTGAAATTTTCAGAGAATGTACTCAAATGTATGTACATTCTGAAAATGCCATAAAAAAAAAATCGATTTTCTGAAATTTCCAACTGTATATAACCCCTTAAAATTGAATGGAGGCATTATCTTGGTCAAACGAATTTTTGGTACATGAGTAATTGTTTTCTAACGCCATCGAAAAAAACTCTGAACGGAAAACTTTTCGCCCGCCCAGTACTGATAAATCTTCCGAACAGGCATGAAAACGATACAAAAAGGAGAAGTAACCGGAAATATCGTGTCGCGAGATGACAACCTTCGACTTGTACCATCAGCTGCAATAAAACCAACGTTTTTTTCATGAATTGGAGACGGAAAATTTATTGTCTCGGGATGATTGGAGGACGAAGCTGAATTTTTCGCTGAAAACATGCGTTTTCCAGGTGATTTCAAGCCCAGAATCATGTCATGATCTCAATTCCTCGCCGAGTTATTAAATTTTTGCCCATTACCATGATATTTGCCTGAAAATAATGACGATTTTTCGTCAATTTTGACACGGAAACTGATCGTCTTCGGGTGAAGATTGTGAGAATATGATTTTTTTTATAGGTCACACAGTTTGTTTGGCTCGAACAAAGAGCAAACACGTGCCAGAGTCTCAATTTATCGCGAGAATAATATTTTCGATTTTTAGCCTCGAGCTTGGAAAAAAAGTAAAATTTTATCATCATTTGTAGCCAGGAATTTTCCGTCTTGGTTGCATGAGAATAAAGTGCTGAATTTGTCCCTGGAAACAGACTCTGTGAAGCTTAATTGAAGGAGAGAATCATGTCTCTATCTCGATTTTCCACCGAGATATGATTTTTTTCCCATTACCATGATTTTTGCTTGAAAATGACGATTTTTCGTCAATTTTCAAACGAAAATCGCTCGTTTCCGAGCGAAAATGGTAAAATCATGATTTTTTTTCCAGCCACTCGATTTAGGACGCTGAAACAAAGAAGAAACACGTGCCAAAGTCTCAATTTATTGCGAGAATTCAGTTTTCCATTTTTCACCTCGACTTGGAAAAAATCAATATTTTAGCATGGAGTTGTCGCCAAGAATTTTTCTTCTTGGCTCCATGAGAATAAAATGTGGATTTTTTCCCTGCAACTAGACTCTGTGGAGCTTGAATTAAGCCCAGAATTATGTCTCTATCTCGATTTTTCACCGAGATATGATTTTTTTCCCATTACCATGATTTTGGCTTGAAAATGACAATTTTTCGTCAATTTTCAAACGAAAATCGCTCTTCTCCGAGCGAAAATGGTAAAATCATGATTTTTTTTCAGCCACTCGGTTCGATACGCTGAAACAACGAGGAAACACGTTCCATAGTCTCGATTTATCGCGTAAATCCAATTTTCGACTTTTGACCATGACTTGGAAAAAATCAATATTTTAGCATGAAGTTGTAGCGAAGAATTTTTCTTCTCGGCTGCATGAGTATAAAATGATGATTTTTTCCCTGCAACTAGACTCTATGGAGCTCAGTTTAAGCCCAGAATCATGTCTCTATCTCGATTTTTCACCGAGATATGATTTTGTTCCCATTACCATGATTTTTGCTTGAAAATGACGATTTTTCGTCAATTTTCAAACGAAAATCGCTCTTCTCCGAGCTGTCACGGCAGCACCCTTTATATTCTTTTCCAAAACTCTTTCCCACATTCGTACCCGATACCTTACATCCGTTCTTAACTCTTTCTCACACTCAAAACTCCTAGCTCAGCATCCTAATCTTATCACCGCATTCCTCAGCACTTCTTTGTCCCACGAGCCTCAACTTCTCCTCCGCTTCACCTCCCCACTACCACTTCACCAAATCATTCTCCTTTATTCTCATCCTCGACTCCTCAGTTCATCACCATCCTTCGAACCGCTAATTACATCGTGCACTCCCTCATTATAACCACAAGTCTCAATACATTCCAGTTTAAACCGTATTCTTCAATCTTCATCATTATTATTATTATTTCACCCTCTTAAACCCCGGTCATCACAACTGGTATCAGAAGCGGGATTCAAACACCGCACGCGAACCGCGAAACAAAAAAAAAGAACGAAAAAATGAAAGTTTGAAACAAAAGTTCAATGAAGTTAACGAAAAGACAGTGAAAAGCCAAGACAGTGAAAAAAGAAAAGGAAAAATCGAAACAACGAACAGTGAGAAAAAAAGAAAACATCAACGACGAACAGTGAAAATTTTTTTTTCTCCTCTCTCTCCCTCACCAACGAACAAAAGCAAGAGAGAGAAAAGCGCATCATTCCAAATTTCGACACCAAAAATAGAAGGAAGGACGAAAATTCAAATGCAAATAAAAATTTGGATAATCCTGGCAATGTAAGTACCGAATTACGCACTTAAACTTAAATTTAACACAGAATTGCCCATAGAAGTGAGGAGAGACGACAAAGTCGCTCACTCACACACACAACTCACGCGAGAGCCTGTGCGACGCATGAGCGTATACCGCTGGCCTTGTCGCACCAACACGGCTCCCCATCTGCGTACGTAAAGAGCGACAAAGACGCTCGATATTCTTATTCCTCTTTTATTCTTTCTTTCTTCGCACGCCTCGCATGCACAGCTGACCAAAAATATATAGTGATAGTACGCGTGCTCTTGTGCTTCGTTCGCGACGGATATATATATAGATATACGCGCTCTTTTAGGCTCCGTTCACACCGAACATATATTTCGACACTTTCGCGCTTCACGCGACAAATTCAAGTAATAACGGATTTTTACAAACATTTAACATCTCCCGTTTGAAACAAACCGAATTTTCTTTTCAAAAAAAAAAACGAAGCCAATAAAAAAAAAGAAACAATTTTCAGTAGACAAATTGAACCTTTTGAGGAAAAACCGAACATATTATTAAAAATTTGTGCTCTTTTCATAGCCCACCAAAAAAAAAAAAAACGCAAAAACCGAAAATTTTTAAATCTTGCAAATTTTAACCCATATTCGCTTACACTATTTCCCTCGAATTTAAAAATGAATTTACTCCAACCAATTATTTGAACAAAAATAACAACATATTTAAAAAAAAAAAACAAAAAAAAACCTTGTCAAAAAAAAAAAAAAGAGACTTCCTTTTTACAAAATTCTCCTTTTTAACATAAAACGACCCCGTTTTCACGAATCAAGCACAAATACGAACAAAAATAATAACAAATAACCCCGAAAAAAAAAAAAAAAATAAAAAATCAACGAAATAATTTCTTTTTTTTTACAAATTTCACCCTCCCAGTAGATATAAAAAAAAAATGAGCCATTCTAAACAAACCAAAATACATGGGAAAAATTGAAAAAAAAAGAGGAACACAGAAAATTCAAAATAGAACCAATACGACCACCCCGACGCACCAGTACGCGTCAGAATAATTTACCCTCATTCTTTCACCTAAAAACAGAAAAAATGGAAGGAGTTAGCTTAACTTTCCGTGATCTTTACGGACTCATCCCTACCTTCGACGGAAAAAACATCCCTGTAGATCATTTTATTGGCGCTTGTAAACGAGCTGCAAAATTAATCCCTGACGACCAACAGCCGCAATTTCTTGTGACTGTTCAATATAAATTAACAGGATTTGCCCAAGATTTGGCAGAAACAAAAAATTACACAACCCTCGACGAATTTTACCGAGACCTCAAAGAAAGTTTTGGTGCCACTATCGAATTATTAGACTTAGAACTAGAACTCAAAGCCATTTCCCAAAATTTTAACGAGTCAGTAGCAGAATACGCCACACGAACTCGAATGATTTCAAAACGAATAACAGAAAGATTAAACGAATGCTACGGCAGAGCCGAAGAACAGGCATATTTAAAGAAAAGAGTAGAAGAAGTCCAAAAATCAGTAACTAGAGCCTTCGTCAGAGGACTCTTTGATAAAATCGCAGTAAATCTAAACCAACAAAATCTCAGAGAATTTGACACAGCAGTCAGAGAAGCAATTCACGTCGAACAAGAACTTCGACACCGTCAATCGGTAAACCACGGTAGAATATCCAGAGAACACACACTAACACAAACACCAGAAACGGCTAGAATTCAATTCGCGGAAACCAGAAACCAACACACAGATGTATTTTGTGAACTTCACCAATCAAGAAGTCACTCCACAGGAAATTGTCACACACTCAGAGAACTGAGAGAAAAAATGAACCAAAATTTTAGAAGCCAATCCCCTTTCGACAACAGATTCAATAACCAACAAAGCAGGTACCGCAGCGAATCGCGCGGCCCGCAAAATTACAACAGACCCTTCGGATATCGAAATAACTCGCGAGATCGATATCAAAACAATTACAGAAATCAAAATTATCAAAACCGATACCCTCAAAATAATTATAGACAAAGAGACTACTCGAACCAAAACAACCACAACAGAAACAATCAAAACAGCCAACAAAACAATTTCCGAAACAGAGACAATTCTCAAAATCGAGACAGAAATAGTAGATATAATGAATTTTACGACAGGCAATCCGGTAGTTCTCGGAACAACCGCGACAATTCGCAAAACAGATTCCGCGATAACTCTCAGAACAGATATCGCGACAACTCGCAAAACAGGCACCGCGACAATTCAAATAACCGAAGACCCAACGACGATAAATTCGAAGAATTACACTCAAAATTCGAACAACTTGCGAAATTCGTAACGGAAATCGCACAAAAAAACTCGACGGCGACTCCGCGGGACAGCGCGACCGGGAGGACATCGCAAGAGCGCACGATCCAAAACCATTAGACGCGAAAACGCAAACTATTAAAAAAGCAAGGATTTCACTAGAAAAAACGAAAAGACATACACCACCGACTGTCAAAGTAGACTCAATCGACTTGCTTAACAAGGACACAACATTTTTAATCGATACCGGAGCAGAAATCAACTTGATAAGAAGAGACGCAATAGCAAAACACGTCCCAGTTGACTTTTCAATCATTTACGAACTAACAGGAATAACAGACGACACCAGTTTCACATCAGGAAAATGCGTGATCAAGATAAAAGGAATACCGGTCGAATTTCACACGATCCGTTTCAAATGGCCAATCCCCCAGGACGCCGTCCTGGGCGACGAATTTTTCAAAGAAACACCAGCCGACATCCTGTACACCCAATCCTGCATAAACTTCAGAGGTATACAGATACCTTTTGAAACAAACGAAAAAGTTTCCATCCCAGCTCGAACCAAATCCACCATCCACATCCGAATCAAAAACACGAACCTAACCGAGGGTTACGTACCGAGAATAGAAGCAGGCGAAGGATTATTCATCGGTGACGCAGTAGTTACAAACCGAAACGGTGTTGCATATTTATGCGCAATAAACACCAATGACTATAACATACACCTCCGAGTCCCAACAATCGAATTACAACCGATTGAAATGATATCCGACAGACCAGTCGATATCGATAATCACGGCTCTAACGACTTTCCAACCGGAAATCGTGCAGAAATCCGTACAACAAGAACATTAAAGAAACAGGAAAGATTTAAAAAATTAAAACCTCTCTTGCATCTAGAAAATTTAGATGAAGTAGAGAAGGAACATGTCCTCCAACTAACCTTCGAACACTCACACCTGTTCAGCCTACCAGGCGAACAATTAGGGTCGACATCATTCGTAAAACACGAAATATTCACAACGGATGACATACCAATAAACACAAAACAGTACAGATTCCCACAAGTCCACAAAGAGGAAATACACAATCAAGTCAACGATCTCCTCGACAAGGGAATAATTCAACCATCGTTATCACCATTCAATTCACCCGTTTGGATCGTCCCAAAGAAACCCGATCAAAAAGGCAACAAACGATGGCGTATGGTCATCGATTTTAGGAAACTTAACGAAAAAACAACCCCAGATGCGTACCCATTACCAAACATCACAGACATCATAGACCAATTGGGTAGATCTCGCTACTATTCAGTGCTAGATTTGGCTTCAGGTTTCCACCAAATCGAAATGCACCCAAGAGACAAACCAAAAACCGCTTTCTCCACACCAAATGGACATTACGAATTCAATCGTATGCCATTTGGCCTAAAAAACGCACCCGCAACATTCCAACGATTAATGGATGTTGCTTTATCTGGACTCCAAGGTACTGACCTATTCGTCTATTTAGACGATATCGTCATTTACGCCACAGACCTTGAGGAACATGGAAAAAAATTCCATCGCTTAGCAAAAAGACTGTCCGACGCTGGCCTCACACTCCAAACAGATAAATGCCAATTTCTCCAGAAGAAAGTTGAATATCTAGGCCACGTCATTAGCGAAAAAGGTTGTCAACCAAGACCCGAACTAGTACGGGCAGTCCAAAATTTCCCAGTTCCCACAAATAAGAAAACTATCACGCAATTCCACGCATTAGCGAATTATTACAGAAGGTTCATCAAAAACTTCGCAACAATTGCCCTTCCGCTAACAAACCAACTAAAAAAGACGGAAGAATTCAAGTGGACAAACGACTGTCAAGAAGCATTCGAAACCCTCAAACAAAAATTAACGAACGAACCAATCTTACGATACCCAGACTACGAGAAAGAATTTAAACTCACAACCGACGCATCAGACTATGCGATCGGCGCCGTATTCAGCCAAGAGTACGATAAATTCGATCACCCAATAGCCTTCTACTCCCGTACACTCTCAAAAGCCGAGAAAGTGTACGACGCAATGCGAAAAGAACTTTTGGCAATGGTACATTCCATCCAATACTTCAAGCACTACCTGTACGGACACCATTTCACCCTCGTGACCGACAACAGGGCACTGACGTATCTCATCAACAAACCAAATCCGCCGCAACAACTCCAACGTTGGCAGGCAATCCTTAACGGCTACGAATTTAGTGTTCACCACAAACCAGGAAAACTTAATGTCGTCGCAGACGCACTTTCCCGAAACCCAGCCAACGCCTTTCCGATCAGACCCCGAGAGGAATCCACAGACGTTGACGACGAGGACTCAAAAAGACTAAAAATGACCCAGCAAGGAGAAAAACGCATCAGAACCTCCTCAGACGAAGATTCTGGGAACCCATCACCCGACAAAGTAATCATTTTACCAGCTGAAGAAACTGAGACTACAAACAAGCAACTGAACGAAAAAGCAAAAACCAACGAACAACATGTTATCAAAGGGAGTGCACACCCTAACATGGATATAGAAATCGACAACAACAACCAGGACGAACCAACGTCCGAAGAAGAAGAACCAATGGACTCAAATAATCAAGAAAATCAGCAAGCCCCACGGAACACGAGCGACAGTAAAATGGAATACGATGTGGATCGCAAAAGGAACTGCACCACATCGGACGACGATATGGAAAACGAAACAGGCAACGAAACAGGAAAACGAGAAAAAACGATTATTCAAGACGAAGCAGAAGTTACGATGAAAGAAGTAATAAATAAGAATACTACGCAACAAAGAGAAGAAATGCTATACGAAAATAAAATGATACAAAGTGATGAAAATAATGAAAAAGCAACAATGAACAATGGAAAGAATAATGAAAGAGCCTACAAGAGCTCAATACTACGAAAATCAACAAACGAAGTTGAAGAAAATTTAAAAGTGCAAAAAACGCCACAAACGGCAAACGAAAGTGAAAAAATACAACGAAACAATGAAAATTATGGAAATTCAACACGCCAAAACGAAAAAGAAGTGCGCGAAAGTCAAGAAACTCAAGAAAACAATGAAAAAAGAAATCTTACGCCAACGAGCGGAAACGAAGAAACAGCAAATTCAACAAGTGAAGAAGAAAAAGTGCATCAACGACGAAAAACGAAACGAAAACACAAGGAAAAGCCACGTCTCACGAAGAAGCGGAACAGAGCTCAACGCGACGAAATGAAAATGAATCAAATAATAATGAAGCAAATGAAAATGAAATGAATAAAAATGATGTAAGCTCCGCGCTGCATAAACAAAAAGAAGCAGAGACCCTGTGCTGCCAACATTAAAAAAAGCTCTCAATCCCGCCAATCATTCAAGTGGCCAATCGAATACAAAAGATGCAAGCACTCAATCCACCGTTGAAGAAAATAAAAAATTAAGCAACGAACATTCAAACGCGCAACAATTAAGAAGGCTGATAGAAGAACAAGTGTTGGAAAACTCGAACCATGCAAAGTACCCGGTAACCGCGACCTTCAGGTCACCTCCAGTTCACTACTCGGAGGATGATTCAGGTACAGAAGAAGAAGAAGAACAGGAAGATTCGGACGAAGTAACGGAACCCAACTTTCGATCACCAACGGAAGTTACAACACCAGCACCGAAACGTGGACGTGGAAGACCGAGGAAAAACTCAATCAGTCCACAATCCAAAGTAATAGTCAAAAGGAAACCTGGCAGACCTAGAAAACATCCTATTACCGAACAATTAACTTCACCCGTGAAAAGAAGACCCGGCAGACCTAGGAAAAATCCCGTCATACAACTCCCAGCTCCTACGGCAAAACGAGGACCAGGGAGACCACGAAAGCAAAATTCTGAAGACATCGACCCACCATTTGGATTATCCCAGTACCATAGGAAAAGATTGACACTACCAGAATCAGAAAAAGTAACGAGAAGCAATACGAAAAAATCCGAATCAACAACAGAAGTACATTCAACAACCGAAGAATCAGATAACGACATCAGGAATGAACACCAACAGGAAGACCAAGAAATCCACAACGAAACAATAGCACTGCAACCAGAAGAAACCGAAAACCAAACAGAACTTCAGAAGGAAATCCCACCAACAACGCGACGAATGGCATCGACCGAACAGGACGAACCACCAAACAATCAAACCCCTCCGAAAACTAAAGGAATTCCTGTCCCACAAGTAACACGAGCCAAAGAAAATGTAACGATCACACAAGAAAATTTCCTAGCAAAAGGAGACAACATAGCACATTTCTTAGCAGCTGATTGCACCATGAACACAATGGTTTCCAAAGTACTTCTCGAAAAAGGAAAAATCAATCAGGAACAATTTCTACAGCATAAACCAAGAACCGGTCACATTTTGACGATGCGTCATGGCGAAACTTGCTATTTCACAATATTCTGTAAAGAAAAATCAACGGACAACACGAACTTATTCATGATTAAAAAGTGTCTTCGAGCACTCCTACAAATGCTACACATGAAAAATTTGACATCTTGCACCATATCAAAAGACCCAGAAATCATCGACCCACTCACGTGGTCGAACATCAAATCATATTTACAACCAATGGTAAAAGGAACAAAACTCTCAATCACCTTATGCGAAGGACTTATTTCAGTACCACCACCAGAAAACAGGAAAGCAATAATAACAGAACTCCACGGATCGACCGTAGGAGGTCATAAAGGAATCACGAAAACGTACCAACGAGTAGCATCTCAATATTACTGGAAAAACATGAAAGAAGACATCGAAAAGTTCATCAAATTCTGCTACGATTGCCAAAAGAACAAATTAGTACGCGTCAAAGACCGAGCTCCCATGATCATTACCCACACACCAACCAAAGCATTCGATAAAGTTGCCATCGACATAGTCGGACCCTTACCAAAAACAAGCAAAGGATACGAATACATCCTAACAATCATGGATTTATTTAGCAGATTCAGTATCGCAGTACCCTTAAAACGAACAACGTCAGTAGATGTTGCTAGGGCGCTGTGCCAAAATTTCATAACGACATTCGGCGCACCTCGCGCAATCCTCTCAGATCAAGGTACAAACTTCATGTCTGAAGTCTTTCAAACATTTGCCGAACTCTTCCAAATTCGACATTATAGAACGTCAGCATACCACCCGCAATCAAATGGCGCACTCGAAAGAAGCCATCACAGTTTAATAGAATACATCAAACACTACAGAAACAACGACCGCGATTGGGAAGAACTTATCTCATTCGCAACTTTATCACACAACACAAGCATTCATGAAGGAACAGGATTCACCCCATACGAACTAGTTTTTGGTTACCCGGCAACCTTGCCATCAGAATTCCCGCCACCCGAAAAAGTCGTCACATTCGACGATTACATAGTAACATTAAATAACCACATGAAAAACATCCAAGAAATGGCATTCAGAAAACAACAAAAAATCAAAGAACGAACGAAACGTTACTACGACAGACGAACCAAAACACCCAAGTATCACGTAGGACAACTAGTATTTTTAATTAAGGAACCTAAAAAAGGAAAACTAGACAGTAACTACACAGGACCATTCGAAATCCTGGAAATTAGAGATAATAATAATGTTAAATTGCTCATGGAAAACGGAAAGACAAAGATAGTACACGTAGACAAAATAAAATCGGCATATGTTGCAGATGCCACGCCTTTGCCACAAACGGCGACGACCCCGTAAAAGTAACATCATTTTCGGAAAATCCTGGACTTTATTCCCAGCAACTTGGAAAACTCCAATCATACCACACGACCTGGAACTTAGTAACATACATCAACACACATGGACTATTACTCAGGAAACAACAAATACAGGAAAACCTTCAAAGTATGTACACATATTGCAACACACTAGGACCATCATGCCTGATGAGGACGCAGCTAAAAACTATTCAAAATCGCCTAAACACCATCGAAAACGCAGAATCGACTCTTAGGGAACTACTACCACCGTCAACAGACCTCACACAACAACGCAAAAAACGAGGTTTATTCAATTTCATCGGAAAAGCATTCAAATTTGTTTACGGAACAATGGACAACAACGACGCGAAAAGAATCGCATCCCAAATCGAACAACTCGCAAACAATTCGATCGATCTGTCAGAAATAGTATATAACCAAACTCAAATAATAAAAGCAGGATTTGATATAGCACAGAAACAAATCAAATCAATAACACGCGAAATAGGAAACCTTACACTACAAGTTAACCTAGCATTAGTTAACATGCGAAAAGAAATATACACAATTAAGTACAATCAAAACGGAATGAAATTCATGGCCCTAATCGAAGAAGATCTTACAGAACTAGAAACCGACACAAATACCCTAACCGACGCTATACTTTTTGCAAAAAGTGGACAAATACACCCTTGCCTAATATCATCAAAAACATGGCTGCGTAGCGCAGAAAACATAAGCAAATTGACACCCAATCTGGAATTCCCAACTCCATTGGAACCAGAACACATACCACAATTAATAGCAATTTCGAAACTTATTGTATTCCAAGACAACGAAAAATTGATATTCATAATGAAAATCCCATTATTAGATCCGACCACATACAAATTGTATAGACATATGTCAACACCAATCCGCCAACAAGGAACACGTTTTGCATTTATTAAACCATCAACGCGATTCACCGCAATTTCAACCGACTTCGAAAACTATTTTACCCTAGCAGATTTAAGTAACTGTAAATTGATGTCAACACGATACATTTGCGACGGAACAAACCCTGTACAACACGTTAACGACAAAGCAGAATGTGAAGTCCAGCTACTCACAAACCCACAATTTCAAAATCTTGAACTATGCGACATTCGTCTAAAAACTCTCAGCCAAAAATATTGGATCAAAATTCAAAACGCTAACGCATGGCTGTACGCAGCACCAATACCCGAAAATTTGTACATCCACTGCGATAATGATAAATCCGACATCAAAATGATGGCAGATTCAGGCACACTAGAAATAGAACCATCATGTCAAGCGAAAACCCAAATCACGAAACTCGTCCCTTCAACCGAAATAAATATAGCACACCACGTCAATTTCTCCCGTAAACTAGCTTTAAACATAACCGAAATGATCAAAAACTCTGTAGACACAATGGAAACTCTAAACATAACCGAAATATTAGTTAAAACCGAAACACCATCTGATCTGTCTAATTTGGACAACGTCCGTAATGATTTAGCAAGAAACGAAGTGGCATTAAAATCAGTAATAGCAAAAGCACAAGAAATAACTAGAACACAACGCATTCACGGTAGACTATCAACAATCGAATCAATTCTAAAATTCGGAGGAATCTCATTAGGTTCAATTCTCGTACTTGCAACAATTGGCTGGAGATTTTCAATGTTTGGAAAAATATCATCCCTACTAAAAATCCTATCATGCATTACAAAGAAAAAGAATAAAAAAGAAACACAAAACGCGGACATAGAGATGCAACCTTACCGTTCCCAGGTACAAATAATAAACCCACCGCGCGAAATAGCACTGTCAACGGAAAACCTTATCGAGCGAGAACGAAGTACACCAAGAGCAATTACGTATTATAGAGAAATTATACCATAAGATCTATGCTAACCAAACATTCTAATCACCTACTCACAAAGGGAACCAACGGAATCCTTACTTCATACCTTCTTTCGCTTAAGCCTCAAAACAGCTACACTGCATGAAAAATACAGAACAATCGCAATTAATTGCCTATCTTACGCACTACCCCTAACAGATAAAAAAAAAAAGAGACAACACAGACAGACAGAAACACACAAAACGAAAGAAGAACATTAGAACAAACAAAATGGAATCTCAACTCTTGACTATGGTCCCGTGCCCCATCTGCGCAACCAAAATCCACCACCGGCGCCTAGCCACGCACGTGGCCGAATGCAAAAAGCGGCTAGCAAAAAATTACATCGCCAACCCGACAGCGGACAGAGGATGCTGTCTGTGCAAGGGAGCTTTCCCCGCACACCGGATGCTGGCCCACATGGACCTCTGCACCCTGTATTGGGTACGGAGAGGGATCTTCCCGTGGACATTTACGGAGGACGACAACGTAGACAGCAACGACGAGGTAGAAGACAACGACAACGATGAGGATACCGAAGATGACGACGACGACACTAGCGACAGTGATACAGAAGACGAAAAACCCACCTCGTCCCCCACTCCCGTACTGACCAACATAAAAAAAGAGGACCCCGACGACAGTGACCTCACAATCATAACGAACATAAAAAAAGAGACCCCCGACGTAATCAACATCGACGACAGTGACGACGACAGTAACGACAGCAGAGAAACGTACATCCCCAAAAGACAGACCGTTACAAAACAAAAAATTAACAAACTTTTATCTACACTCAGACCAAAAACACCACCCATTGACAACACCCTAATCTTACCAGGACCAAGCAACCGACAGAAAATCACTATCACAATGGACGCACGACAAATTATAAAAGCGAGAGCGGAACAGAAGACAACCCAACCAACAAAAAGACTGATGACCGACATTCCTACCAAAACCGAACCCCCAAAAAGACAGAAAATAACTTTCGCATCAGACGAGTAACAACCCCAACACTCAGGCCCGACGTACAGACGGAACTCGACAGTATAAAAGACTGGATTGACACAATTAGTGCGAAAGAACTTCCGACGGTCCGCGCAATAATTATAAAAACATTCGACGAGAAAACAGCAAAATTCGAGAGACGAAAACGACTTTGAAAACACAAGACACCCTACCCACACAAAACCCAGCACACCCGCAATCATCTTACCACTACTTTTATTATTGTTCCCACCACTTTCACACTCACCATTACCACCACTCCGCACACCAAAATTTATTATAACCACATAAGACCTTTTGTATCTTACTTTTTGATTTATACCCATACATTGTAATCACTTATTATCGTAATCCTAACTTAGCCACATAAATAATCATATACTTAGTGCATACATTTACAATCACCTACTATCATAATCACCTACCTAATAATCTAGACGTAACGCACAGCATAACCATGCATTTAACAAAAGAGAATGAATCTCACTATATTTCTTCATGACAACACTCGGTGTAATTCATTCAGCCCATGACACTGAACCAGATCCATTCCCATCACTAATAACATGTCACATCCACTAACCACCGGCGAACTAACCAAGTTTAGAATGTTTCAGAATCTTTGAAAATTTAGACACAATACCCATTGGAAAGATATGAACCGACAATTGAAAAACCAAAATTTAGAAGGAAGCATCGTTTGAAAGGAGACCCATTCGGAATTGGAACCAAGACAGAGCAATAAGAAGAAATAAAACCAGTAAAAGGAAACTAACAAAGAGAAGACGACCAATAGAGAAAGAAAAACCAACCATACGTAACAACCAACCGATAATGATAAATAACACCAACCACACCCATCCGAAATAGCACCCCACCCCTACTAACATGGACTTACTTAGTTACAGATTTGGAGAAAAGAAAGCAGTTCAAAAAAAAAAAGAGGATTTTAAGGAAGACCATGCAGAATTACCAAAATTGACCAATAAAGAACCAGTAATACAACGATGAACCGGATTACCTACAGCCCCTAAAAACAATGAAATTAATAAGACCCTTATACACTTTTACACAACCCTTCTCATGAACAACACAAATTTTATATAGAGTCACACTTGAACCTAACATTATGTACAATTTTTATTATATAGAAGCCCGAAAAGAACAAATTTGTAACCTACGATGCGGAGCATCGTTTTGTAAGAGGGGGAGTGTCACGGCAGCACCCTTTATATTCTTTTCTTAACTCTTTCTCACACTCAAAACTCCTAGCTCAGCATCCTAATCTTATCACCGCATTCCTCAGCACTTCTTTGTCCCACGAGCCTCAACTTCTCCTCCGCTTCACCTCCCCACTACCACTTCACCAAATCATTCTCCTTTATTCTCATCCTCGACTCCTCAGTTCATCACCATCCTTCGAACCGCTAATTACATCGTGCACTCCCTCATTATAACCACAAGTCTCAATACATTCCAGTTTAAACCGTATTCTTCAATCTTCATCATTATTATTATTATTTCACCCTCTTAAACCCCGGTCATCACAGAGCGAAATAGGTAAAATCATGATTTTTTTTTCCAGCCACTCGATTTAGTACGCTGAAAAAAAGAGGAAACACGTGCCAAAGTCTCGATTTATTGCGAGAATTCAGTTTTCGATTTTTCACCTCGACTTGGAAAAAATCAATATTTTTGCACGAAGTTGTAGCGCAGAATTTTTCTTCTCGGCTACATGAGAATGAAATGTGGATTTTTTCCCTGCAACTAGACTCTGTGAAGCTTTAATTAAGCCCAGAATTATGTCTCTATCTCGATTTTTCACCGAGATATGATTTTTTTCCCATTACCATGATTTTTGCTTGAAAATGACGATTTTTCGTCAATTTTCAAACGAAAATCGCTCTTTTCCGAGCGAAAATGGTAAAATCATGATTTTTTTTCCAGCCACTCGATTTAGGACGCTGAAACAAAGAAGAAACACGTGCCAAAGTCTCAATTTATTGCGAGAATTCAGTTTTCCATTTTTCACCTCGACTTGGAAAAAATCAATATTTTAGCATGGAGTTGTCGCCAAGAATTTTTCTTCTTGGCTCCATGAGAATAAAATGTGGATTTTTTCCCTGCAACTAGACTCTGTGGAGCTTGAATTAAGCCCAGAATTATGTCTCTATCTCGATTTTTCACCGAGATATGATTTTTTTCCCATTACCATGATTTTTACTTGAAAATGACAATTTTTCGTCAATTTTCAAACGAAAATCGCTCTTCTCCGAGCGAAAATGGTAAAATCATGATTTTTTTTCAGCCACTCGATTTAGGACGCTGAAACAAAGAGGAAACACGTGCCAAAGTCTCGATTTATTGCGAGAATTCAATTTTCGATTTTTGACCTCGACTTGGAAAAAATCAATATTTTAAGCATGGAGTTGTCGCCAAGAATTTTTCTTCTTGGCTCCATGAGAATAAAATGTGGATTTTTTCCCTGCAACTAGACTCTGTGGAGCCTAGTTTAAGCCCAGAATCATGTCTCTATCTCGATTTTTCACCGAGATATGATTTTGTTCCCATTACCATGATTTTTGCTTGAAAATGACGATTTTTCGTCAATTTTCAAACGAAAATCGCTCTTCTCCGAGCGAAAATGGTAAAATCATGATTTTTTTTCCTGCCACTCGATTGAGTACGCTGAAACAAAGAGGAAACACGAGCCAAAGTCTCGATTTATTGCGAGAATTCAATTTTCGATTTTTGACCTCGACTTAGAAAAAATCAATATTATAGCATGGAGTTGTCGCCAAGAAATTTTCTTCTTGGCTCCATGAGAATAAAATGTGGATTTTTTCCCTGCAACCAGACTCTGTGGAGCTTGAATTAAGCCCTGAATTATGTCTCTATCTCGATTTTTCACCGAGATATGATTTTTTTCTCATTACCATGATTTTTGCTTGAAAATGACAATTTTTCGTCAATTATTTTCAAACGAAAATCGCTCTTCTCCGAGCGAAAATAGTGAAATCATGATTTTTTTTTCAGCCACTCGGTTCGATACGCTAAAACAACGAGGAAAAACGTGCCAAAGTCTCGATTTATTGCGAGAATTCAATTTTCGATTTTTGACCACGAGTTGGGAAAAATCAATATTTTTGCACGAAGTTGTAGCGCAGAATTTTTCTTCTCGGCTACATGAGAATAAAATGTGGATTTTTTCCCTGCAACTAGACTCTGTGGAGCTCAATTTAAGCCCAGAATTATGTCTCTATCTCGATTTTTCACCGAGATATGATTTCTTTCCCACTACCATGATTTTTGCTTGAAAATGACGATTTTTCGTCAATTTTCAAACGAAAATCGCTCTTCTCCGAGCGAAAATGGTAAAATCATGAATTTTTTTTCAGCCACTCGGTTCGATACGCTTAAACAAGGAGGAAACACGTGCCAAAGTCTTGATTTATTGCGAGAAGTCATTTTTCGATTTTTGACCACGAGTTGGGAAAAATCAATATTTTTGCACGAAGTTGTAGCGCAGAATTTTTCCTCTCGGCTACATGAGAATGAAATGTGGATTTTTTCCCTGCAACTAGACTCTGTGGAGCTCAATTTAAGACCAGAATCATGTCTCTATCTCGATTTTTCACCGAGATATGATTTTTTCCCCATTACCATGATTTTTGCTTGAAAATGACGATTTTTCGTCAATTTTCAAACGAAAATCGCTCTTCTCCGAGCGAAAATGCCAAAATCATGATTTTTTTTCCAGCCACTCGATTTAGGACGCTGAAACAAAGAGGAAACACGTGCCAAAGTCTCGATTTATTGCGAGAATTCAGTTTTCGATTTTTCACCTCGACTTGGAAAAAATCAATATTTTAGCATGGAGTTGTCGCCAAGAATTTTTCTTCTTGGCTCCATGAGAATAAAATGTGGATTTTTTCCCTGCAACCAGACTCTGTGGAGCTTGAATTAAGCCCTGAATTATGTCTCTATCTCGATTTTTCACCGAGATATGATTTTTTTCTCATTACCATGATTTTTGCTTGAAAATGACAATTTTTCGTCAATTATTTTCAAACGAAAATCGCTCTTCTCCGAGCGAAAATAGTGAAATCATGATTTTTTTTTCAGCCACTCGGTTCGATACGCTAAAACAACGAGGAAAAACGTGCCAAAGTCTCGATTTATTGCGAGAATTCAATTTTCGATTTTTGACCACGAGTTGGGAAAAATCAATATTTTTGCACGAAGTTGTAGCGCAGAATTTTTCTTCTCGGCTACATGAGAATAAAATGTGGATTTTTTCCCTGCAACTAGACTCTGTGGAGCTCAATTTAAGCCCAGAATTATGTCTCTATCTCGATTTTTCACCGAGATATGATTTCTTTCCCACTACCATGATTTTTGCTTGAAAATGACGATTTTTCGTCAATTTTCAAACGAAAATCGCTCTTCTCCGAGCGAAAATGGTAAAATCATGAATTTTTTTTCAGCCACTCGGTTCGATACGCTTAAACAAGGAGGAAACACGTGCCAAAGTCTTGATTTATTGCGAGAAGTCATTTTTCGATTTTTGACCACGAGTTGGGAAAAATCAATATTTTTGCACGAAGTTGTAGCGCAGAATTTTTCCTCTCGGCTACATGAGAATGAAATGTGGATTTTTTCCCTGCAACTAGACTCTGTGGAGCTCAATTTAAGACCAGAATCATGTCTCTATCTCGATTTTTCACCGAGATATGATTTTTTCCCCATTACCATGATTTTTGCTTGAAAATGACGATTTTTCGTCAATTTTCAAACGAAAATCGCTCTTCTCTGAGCGAAAATGCCAAAATCATGATTTTTTTTCCAGCCACTCGATTTAGGACGCTGAAACAAAGAGGAAACACGTGCCAAAGTCTCGATTTATTGCGAGAATTCAGTTTTCGATTTTTCACCTCGACTTGGAAAAAATCAATATTTTAGCATGGAGTTGTCGCCAAGAATTTTTCTTCTTGGCTCCATGAGAATAAAATGTGGATTTTTTCCCTGCAACCAGACTCTGTGGAGCTTGAATTAAGCCCTGAATTATGTCTCTATCTCGATTTTTCACCGAGATATGATTTTTTTCTCATTACCATGATTTTTGCTTGAAAATGACAATTTTTCGTCAATTATTTTCAAACGAAAATCGCTCTTCTCCGAGCGAAAATAGTGAAATCATGATTTTTTTTTCAGCCACTCGGTTCGATACGCTAAAACAACGAGGAAAAACGTGCCAAAGTCTCGATTTATTGCGAGAATTCAATTTTCGATTTTTGACCACGAGTTGGGAAAAATCAATATTTTTGCACGAAGTTGTAGCGCAGAATTTTTCTTCTCGGCTACATGAGAATAAAATGTGGATTTTTTCCCTGCAACTAGACTCTGTGGAGCTCAATTTAAGCCCAGAATTATGTCTCTATCTCGATTTTTCACCGAGATATGATTTCTTTCCCACTACCATGATTTTTGCTTGAAAATGACGATTTTTCGTCAATTTTCAAACGAAAATCGCTCTTCTCCGAGCGAAAATGGTAAAATCATGAATTTTTTTTCAGCCACTCGGTTCGATACGCTTAAACAAGGAGGAAACACGTGCCAAAGTCTTGATTTATTGCGAGAAGTCATTTTTCGATTTTTGACCACGAGTTGGGAAAAATCAATATTTTTGCACGAAGTTGTAGCGCAGAATTTTTCCTCTCGGCTACATGAGAATGAAATGTGGATTTTTTCCCTGCAACTAGACTCTGTGGAGCTCAATTTAAGACCAGAATCATGTCTCTATCTCGATTTTTCACCGAGATATGATTTTTTCCCCATTACCATGATTTTTGCTTGAAAATGACGATTTTTCGTCAATTTTCAAACGAAAATCGCTCTTCTCCGAGCGAAAATGCCAAAATCATGATTTTTTTTCCAGCCACTCGATTTAGGACGCTGAAACAAAGAGGAAACACGTGCCAAAGTCTCGATTTATTGCGAGAATTCAGTTTTCGATTTTTCACCTCGACTTGGAAAAAATCAATATTTTAGCATGGAGTTGTCGCCAAGAATTTTTCTTCTTGGCTCCATGAGAATAAAATGTGGATTTTTTCCCTGCAACCAGACTCTGTGGAGCTTGAATTAAGCCCTGAATTATGTCTCTATCTCGATTTTTCACCGAGATATGATTTTTTTCTCATTACCATGATTTTTGCTTGAAAATGACAATTTTTCGTCAATTATTTTCAAACGAAAATCGCTCTTCTCCGAGCGAAAATAGTGAAATCATGATTTTTTTTTCAGCCACTCGGTTCGATACGCTAAAACAACGAGGAAAAACGTGCCAAAGTCTCGATTTATTGCGAGAATTCAATTTTCGATTTTTGACCACGAGTTGGGAAAAATCAATATTTTTGCACGAAGTTGTAGAGCAGAATTTTTCTTCTCGGCTACATGAGAATAAAATGTGGATTTTTTCCCTGCAACTAGACTCTGTGGAGCTCAATTTAAGCCCAGAATTATGTCTCTATCTCGATTTTTCACCGAGATATGATTTCTTTCCCACTACCATGATTTTTGCTTGAAAATGACGATTTTTCGTCAATTTTCAAACGAAAATCGCTCTTCTCCGAGCGAAAATGGTAAAATCATGAATTTTTTTTCAGCCACTCGGTTCGATACGCTTAAACAAGGAGGAAACACGTGCCAAAGTCTTGATTTATTGCGAGAAGTCATTTTTCGATTTTTGACCACGAGTTGGGAAAAATCAATATTTTTGCACGAAGTTGTAGCGCAGAATTTTTCCTCTCGGCTACATGAGAATGAAATGTGGATTTTTTCCCTGCAACTAGACTCTGTGGAGCTCAATTTAAGACCAGAATCATGTCTCTATCTCGATTTTTCACCGAGATATGATTTTTTTCCCATTACCATGATTTTTGCTTGAAAATGACGATTTTTCGTCAATTTTCAAACGAAAATCGCTCTTCTCCGAGCGAAAATGCCAAAATCATGATTTTTTTTCCAGCCACTCGATTTAGGACGCTGAAACAAAGAGGAAACACGTGCCAAAGTCTCGATTTATTGCGAGAATTCAGTTTTCGATTTTTCACCTCGACTTGGAAAAAATCAATATTTTAGCATGGAGTTGTCGCCAAGAATTTTTCTTCTTGGCTCCATGAGAATAAAATGTGGATTTTTTCCCTGCAACTAGACTCTGTGGAGCTCAATTCAAGCCCAGAATCATGTCTCTATCTCGATTTTTCACCGAGATATGATTTTTTTCCCATTACCATGATTTTTGCTTGAAAATGACGATTTTTCGTCAATTTTCAAACGAAAATCGCTCTTCTCCGAGCGAAAATGCCAAAATCATGATTTTTTTTCCAGCCACTCGATTTAGGACGCTGAAACAAAGAGGAAACACGTGCCAAAGTCTCGATTTATTGTGAGAATTCAGTTTTCGATTTTTCACCTCGACTTGGAAAAAATCAATATTTTTGCACGAAGTTGTAGCGCAGAATTTTTCTTCTCGGCTACATGAGAATGAAATGTGGATTTTTTCCCTGCAACTAGACTCTGTGGAGCTTAAATTAAGCCCAGAATTATGTCTCTATCTCGATTTTTCACCGAGATATGATTTTTTTCCCATTACCATGATTTTTGCTTGAAAATGACGATTTTTCGTCAATTTTCAAACGAAAATCGCTCTTCTCCGAGCGAAAATGGTAAAATCATGATTTTTTTTCCTGCCACTCGATTGAGTACGCTGAAACAAAGAGGAAACACGAGCCAAAGTCTCGATTTATTGCGAGAATTCAATTTTCGATTTTTGACCTCGACTTAGAAAAAATCAATATTATAGCATGGAGTTGTCGCCAAGAATTTTTCTTCTTGGCTCCATGAGAATAAAATGTGGATTTTTTCCCTGCAACCAGACTCTGTGGAGCTTGAATTAAGCCCTGCATTATGTCTCTATCTCGATTTTTCACCGAGATATGATTTTTTTCTCATTACCATGATTTTTGCTTGAAAATGACAATTTTTCGTCAATTATTTTCAAACGAAAATCGCTCTTCTCCGAGCAAAAATAGTGAAATCATGATTTTTTTTTCAGCCACTCGGTTCGATACGCTAAAACAACGAGGAAAAACGTGCCAAAGTCTCGATTTATTGCGAGAATTCAATTTTCGATTTTTGACCACGAGTTGGGAAAAATCAATATTTTTGCACGAAGTTGTAGCGCAGAATTTTTCTTCTCGGCTACATGAGAATGAAATGTGGATTTTTTCCCTGCAACTAGACTCTGTGGAGCTTAAATTAAGCCCAGAATTATGTCTCTATCTCGATTTTTCACCGAGATATGATTTTTTTCCCATTACCATGATTTTTGCTTGAAAATGACGATTTTTCGTCAATTTTCAAACGAAAATCGCTCCTCTCCGAGCGAAAATGGTAAAATCATGATTTTTTTCCCAGCCACTCGATTTAGTACGCTGAAAAAAAGAGGAAACACGTGCCAAAGTCTCGATTTATTGCGAGAATTCAGTTTTCGATTTTTCACCTCGACTAGGAAAAAATCAATATTTTTGCACGAAGTTGTAGCGCAGAATTTTTCTTCTCGGCTACATGAGAATGAAATGTGGATTTTTTCCCTGCAACTCGACTCTGTGGAGCTTAAATTAAGCCCAGAATCATGTCTCTATCTCGATTTTTCACCGAGATATGATTTTTTTCCCATTACCATGATTTTTGCTTGAAAATGACAATTTTTCGTCAATTTTCAAACGAAAATCGCTCTTCTCCGAGCGAAAATGCCAAAATCATGATTTTTTTTCCAGCCACTCGATTGAGTACGCTGAAACAAAGAGGAAACACGAGCCAAAGTCTCGATTTATTGCGAGAATTCAGTTTTCGATTTTTCACCTCGACTTGGAAAAAATCAATATTTTAGCATGAAGTTGTAGCGCAGAATTTTTCTTCTCGGCTACATAAGAATAAAATGTGGATTTTTTCCCTGCAACTAGACTCTGTGGAGCTTAAATTAAGCCCAGAATTATGTCTCTATCTCGATTTTTCACCGAGATATGATTTTTTTCCCATTACCATGATTTTTGCTTGAAAATGACGATTTTTCGTCAATTTTCAAACGAAAATCGCTCTTCTCCGAGCGAAAATGCCAAAATCATGATTTTTTTTCCAGCCACTCGATTTAGGACGCTGAAACAAAGAGGGAACACGTGCCAAAGTCTCGATTTATTGCGAGAATTCAGTTTTCGATTTTTCACCTCGACTTGGAAAAAATCAATATTTTTGCACGAAGTTGTAGCGCAGAATTTTTCTTCTCGGCTACATGAGAGTGAAATGTGGATTTTTTCCCTGCAACTAGACTCTGTGGAGCTTGAATTAAGCCCAGAATAATGTCTCTATCTCGATTTTTCACCGAGATATGATTTTTTTCCCATTACCATGATTTTTGCTTGAAAATGACGATTTTTCGTCAATTTTCAAACAAAAATCGCTCTTCTCCGAGCGAAAATGGTAAAATCATGATTTTTTTTCCAGCCACTCGATTTAGGACGCTGAAACAAAGAGGAAACACGTGCCAAAGTCTCGATTTATTGCGAGAATTCAGTTTTCGATTTTTCACCTCGACTTGGAAAAAATCAATATTTTTGCACGAAGTTGTAGCGCAGAATTTTTCTTCTCGGCTACATGAGAATGAAATGTGGATTTTTTCCCTGCAACTAGACTCTGTGGAGCTTGAATTAAGCCCAGAATAATGTCTCTATCTCGATTTTTCACCGAGATATGATTTTTTTCCCATTACCATGATTTTTGCTTGAAAATGACGATTTTTCGTCAATTTTCAAACGAAAATCGCTCTTCTCCGAGCGAAAATGGTAAAATCATGATTTTTTTTCCAGTCACTCGATTAAGTACGCTGAAACAAAGAGGAAACACGAGCCAAAGTCTCGATTTATTGCGAGAATTCAATTTTCGATTTTTGACCTCGACTTGGAAAAAATCAATATTTTAGCATGGAGTTGTCGCCAAGAATTTTTCTTCTTGGCTCCATGAGAATAAAATGTGGATTTTTTCTGTGACGAGGCACGGTCCAGCAATAATGAGCGAATAAAAAGGTGATCCGAGTGGGACTCGATCCCGGGACCCACGGAGTCGTAGTCCGGAGCGCTAACCACTGCGCTAGGGCCACCTCTAGATCTCTCATTATTGCCAGACCGTCACACTCCCCCTCTTACAGTATTCGACGTCCTCGTCGACTAACGTCACATTTTTCCTGAAGATTCTGCCTCTCTGGGCGATTCAAAGTATTCTGCCGCGTTGGGCTTTCGTAGATTCTGCCGCTCTGGGCTTTTATTATGTGCCGCGTTGGGCCGTAGTATATGTGCCTCGATGGGCCGTAGATTCTGCCTCGATGGGCCGTTGATTTTGAGTGAGCGTGTAGTCGGTTCGGAAACTTCTGACACCATTTTGTGACGAGGCACGGTCCAGCAATAATGAGCGAATAAAAAGGTGATCCGAGTGGGACTCGATCCCGGGACCCACGGAGTCGTAGTCCGGAGCGCTAACCACTGCGCTAGGGCCACCTCTAGATCTCTCATTATTGCCAGACCGTCACATTTCCCTGCAACTAGACTCTGTGGAGCTTGAATTAAGCCCAGAATTATGTCTCTATCTCGATTTTTCACCGAGATATGATTTTTTTCCCATTACCATGATTTTTGCTTGAAAATGACAATTTTTCGTCAATTTTCAAACGAAAATCGCTCTTCTCCGAGCGAAAATGCTAAAATCATGATTTTTTTTTCAGCCACTCGGTTCGATACGCTAACAGAACGAGGAAACACGTGCCAAAGTCTCGATTTATTGCGAGAATTCAATTTTCGATTTTTTACCACGAGTTGGGAAAAATTAATATTTTTGCACGAAGTTGTAACGCAGAATTTTTCTTCTCGGCTACATGAGAATGAAATGTGGATTTTTTCCCTGCAACAAGACTCTGTGGAGCTTAAATCAAGGCCAGAATTATGTCTCTATCTCGATTTTTCACCGAGATATGATTTTTTTCCCATTACCATGATTTTTGCTTGAAAATGACGATTTTTCGTCAATTTTCAAACGAAAATCGCTCTTCTCCGAGCGAAAATGGTAAAATCATGATTTTTTTTCCAGCCACTCGATTTAGGACGCTTAAACAAAGAGGAAACACGTGCCAAAGTCTCGATTTATTGCGAGAATTCAGTTTTCGATTTTTCACCTCGACTTGGAAAAAATCAATATTTTTGCACGAAGTTGTAGCGCAGAATTTTTCTTCTCGGCTACATGAGAATGAAATGTGGATTTTTTCCTTGCAACTAGACTCTGTGGAGCTTAAATTGAGCCCAGAATTATGTCTCTATCTCGATTTTTCCCCGAGATATGATTTTTTTCCCATTACCATGATTTTTGCTTGAAAATGACGATTTTTCGTCAATTTTCAAACGAAAATCGCTCTTCTCCGAGCGAAAATGGTAAAATCATGATTTTTTTTCCAGCCACTCGATTTAGTACGCTGAAAAAAAGAGGAAACACGTGCCAAAGTCTCGATTTATTGCGAGAATTCAGTTTTCGATTTTTCACCTCGACTTGGAAAAAATCAATATTTTTGCACGAAGTTGTAGCGCAGAATTTTTCTTCTCGGCTACATGAGAATGAAATGTGGATTTTTTCCCTGCAACTAGACTCTGTGAAGCTTTAATTAAGCCCAGAATTATGTCTCTATCTCGATTTTTCACCGAGATATGATTTTTTTCCCATTACCATGATTTTTGCTTGAAAATGACAATTTTTCGTCAATTATTTTCAAACGAAAATCGCTCTTCTCCGAGCGAAAATAGTGAAATCATGATTTTTTTTTCAGCCACTCGGTTCGATACGCTAAAACAACGAGGAAAAACGTGCCAAAGTCTCGTTTTTTGACCACGAGTTGGAAAAAATCAATATTTTAGCATGAAGTTGTAGCGCAGAATTTTTCTTTTCGGCTACATGAGAATAAAATGTGGATTTTTTCCCTGCAACTAGACTCTGTGGAGCTTAAATTAAGCCCAGAATTATGTCTCTATCTCGATTTTTCACCGAGATATGATTTTTTTCCCATTACCATGATTTTTGCTTGAAAATTACGATTTTTCGTCAATTTTCAAACGAAAATCGCTCTTCTCCGAGCGAAAATGGTAAAATCATGATTTTTTTTTCAGCCACTCGGTTCGATACGCTAAAACAACGAGGAAACACGTGCCAAAGTTTCGATTTATTGCGAGAATTCAATTTTCGATTTTTGACCACGAGTTGGGAAAAATCAATATTTTTGCACGAAGTTGTAGCGCAGAATTTTTCTTCTCGGCTACATGAGAATGAAATGTGGATTTTTTCCCTGCAACTAGACTCTGTGGAGCTTAAATTAAGCCCAGAATTATGTCTCTATCTCGATTTTTACAGAGATATGATTTTTTTCCCATTACCATGATTTTTGCTTGAAAATGACGATTTTTCGTGAATTTTCAAACGAAAATCGCTCTTCTCCGAGCGAAACGGGGGAGCCGGCCGAACGGGGGAGGGAGCGGGATCAACTCCCGAAGGCGAGTTGAGGACTCGGGAACTCGAGGAATTCGCCGAAGACGGTAAACACACTTTGAGCACGATGTACGAACGCATTAAGAAACGTTTTGGCGAATCGACCCGCGGCCGTCGCGAAGTTAAACAAGAAAGTTTAAACAAATTCGCGAAAAAAGTTAAACTCGACACGGGCAAAGTTAACGACGACGATCTCGATGTCGACGTTTCCGTCAAGATGTTCGGCGTCGAACTTGCTTATCTGGATTATCAAGGCGCCGGAGTCGGTGCCGATCCGAGTCACTTTATCGACACCATCTTCGATGTTCTCGACCACGGCCTCAAGTGCCCTAAACAATTTGACAAAAACATCGAGAGCCACGTACACTTCTTGGACGCCGATCTTGTTTATCCAACCGGACTCGGAATGCCACTTTCTTTCGGAGTAACCGGCGACAGCGTGGTGCATCTAAAAGCAAGCGGAAACTTTGACTTGCCCGCGATCATAAAAGATCCATCGAGCGCAGCTGTGAAATTGGCGCTTCACCCGAGCGCCGCGATCAGCATCGTCGGGACGATGGTCGTCGAAGCTTTTGGCTCTCCCTCGGGTCTCCGTCTCGTCAGCACGCTTCACACATCGACCGGATCCGACGTTTCCATCAAGTTACTCGATGGCAAAGGCATCGGCGTGAGCTTTGGAATTCCCAAGAGGAAACAAGAGATCATTAAAGTCGCGAGCGAAGTATTTTTCGTGACGCACGATTCCTCGAGCGTTTCGCCCAAGTTTACCAAGGGAAAAGAGCACAAGGATTGCTTCGATCTATTCGCGTCTCTTCTGGGCGTCATCCTGTGCGGACACTTGACTTATCCTTACGAAAACCTCGAGTCCGTGCACAAGAAAGCCGTTTTCCCACTCAGTGGTCCAGGAATATTTGCCATCAGTTTGGAAAACAACGACGTCGAGAGTTACCACTTCAACTTGTTCCACGACAAAGACGCAGGCGGCAGATCATTGGAAATCGTGCTCGAGACACCAAACAGTAAAAACGACAGGAGAATCGCTTTCAAGGTCGCCGGAAACATCGACCCTAATGGATTCTTCAAAATTTCGCTCGAGTCTCCCTTCAAGAAGATTCTGGCCGAGGCAAACTGAACAACACAACGACAAGGAGTTCAAGGCGCTCAACGACGTCGACACTTACTTTATTCGCGTGGGAATCGCAGTTGAATCTGGTTCAAAATACAAGCCAATTCTCGAGTACAAAGTACCGGAACACATCGAGAAATTAGCGAGTTCCAAGACCGGAACGAAAGGCAATAAGAAGGACGGTCAATTGTACAAGGTCAAAGGTGATGTGGACGTCGCTGATTTCGACGGTGGCAAGAAATACACGTTCAACAACGTTGTCTATAAAGACGTTGTTGAACGTGTCGTTAACACGTTGGAGAACGTGTTATTTCTCCAGCTTTATAGCTGTAGAACGTCCGCTGGCTAGTCTCGATGGTTTTGTCGCTGCGAAACCCGACGCCGTCGTCGTCGACGGTAAAATAGCACATGGTGAGGAAAATTTCGCGGTCAAGATGGACGCCCATAAAATCGACAAGAAATTGAATCTCGATTTGGCCGTCGTGCCCTCCAAGGACCCGAATTTCGGCTTCAAACTCCACTGGCATTACGACAGACCCGCTGAGCATCTCGATCACCAACTCATCGTCACTTATGGTGCCGATCTCGAATCCAAGGTCAACCGATTAACCATTACCGACAAATTGTCGTACAAGAAATCCGAGCAACCGGTTGCCGGTGCTGCAGGCTCGTTCACTCCCGCTTACCTCAAGCACGTGACCGCAATGAAATGCGAATCGAAAGTAACGTGGCCGGCGGAGGGTCTCGCGAGCGAATTCGAGATCGAACTCTCGCCGACGAATCTCTGTACCGAGTTCGATTTTGAATATGGAAAATTCAAGATTGGCTCTGACCTTGAGATCAAAGTCGACAAGGAACACGCGCAGGACGCCGAGCTCAAATTCAAGGCTCATTTCCTCGAGAGCAAAGTCGCCCTCGCCCTGAAACGCAAACGACTCGGTGATCACAAGAGCAAACTGGAGGCTTCTCTCGAGTTGCCAGGTGGCGGAAAGTACGAGGAAGACGCCGAAGTAACTTACGACGTTAAGAAAAACGACGTCAACGTACAGGTCGACGCGGATCTCGCTCTCAATGGAAAGAAAGTCAAGATGGACTATGGCGTTTTGGCGAATCCTCAAAAGACTGAAAGTCACGCTCTCGTAACGCTCGACTCGACTAAATACCTCGATTTTCTCGCGTCCATCGAGTACGGCGCACATCCTCACGGCAAACTTAACCTTCATGTTAAGAAAATCCTGATGGTCGGTGTTCAGTACAATTATCAGAATGGAAAAGGCACTGCGAACCTTAACGTCGATATTCCGAGTCTCCATCGCAAGATGAAAGGAACCGGTGAAATAAACATCGAAGGTAAAAAGCATCTCGCCAACGTCGAGTTCTTGTTCGACGCAAAAAAAGACCCGAGCAAGCGTCTCAAAATCTCATCCGATTCGGATGTCACCAAGGAATCGATCGACTCGAAAAACATCGTCGAAATCGGCAAACACAAGACCGAGGTAAACGTCAAAGGCACCTTGAAAAATAATGGAAAGAGCGGCTACGAGGCCGACGGAAGCGCCGAAATATCTCTCCCGAACGATCACTTTGGGCGCGTTCAGGGAGTCGCTATCTGCGCTGTAAACACAAACGCTACCAGCAAATAATATACCTATAGGTAGCATTTTTCGCGCTAATAGCGACTCCCCGAACGTAGCCCTAGTCGTGTTCTTTAGGGTTCGAAGTGATCTCAGTACATTATATGCTAGGGTAGAAAAGGATAGAGATTCTCATGCCTCATCTATCTCTCTCGGCCCGGTTTCGGCCTATCTTGACCCACGGTGGTTCTCATTCCAATTCCAGGTAGTCTATAGTTCAGTGGCTCAAGCATCGTTTGTGAATCAGTTCTACCTTAGGTATGGTCCTATTCTACCTTAGGGTCTCTCTCGCAGTCACGCGTCTGCTAGATCACCTTAAATAGAATTTGTTATTTCACCCAAACGTGTGTTCCCCATTTCTTTCCGAAAATAACCCTCAACAAATTTAAAATTAAATTTATTGAATTTCACGAGAAAATTAAATTTTTCTCAAGTTTCTCAATAAACATTTGTTTCAGGCGTATTTGGAATCGGCAGCGATAGCCTTGCTGGTCGGTTGGAGTCATCTCAGAATCGGCTTCCTATTAAAACTTGGTGTCATGATTTTATCGATCGTTGCGACTCTCGTTGTACTTTCTCAAGCACCTGTCGTCGACTTTTATTACTCGGGTTACCGCCACGAGTACGTAATTCGATGCCCCATAAATGAAAAAACGAAAAACAATCTTTCAACTTTGCTCATTTGTATTTTTATCGAAATTTTTCATTCGTAGCTTTTTTGGGATTCATTATCTCGCTAAAATCGGCTATTTCCTCGTCGTCATCGCTCTGGTCCTTCACGTACTTGACCGACAAGTCGAATTCACCTCGAGAACCGATTTTATGTGGAAAAATAAACTCAAGTGCGAGCAAGACGAGGTCGAAACTATGAGAGGCATTAATAAAATCCTATTGGAAAATATACTTCCGGCTCACGTAGCCGATCACTTTCTCGCTACGAGAACCAATCAGGCAAGTGGATTCGATCGAATTATCGTAAAAGCTCCTTCCACAACACACAAACATTATAATTTATTTACGACGTTGATAAATAAATGGAAAGACAGAATTTTGTTCAGAATCGATAGCAAATCAGTTCGAAAGAAACGAACGAGTGGAAAATTCCAAGGAAAAAATGAAATTAACTATTTTTCCTTTTTGTTTTCACGTTTCAATTCATTTCACTTCGTTCTCGTTCGCTCGCAGGATCTCTACCACGAAAGATACAACAGCATTGCTGTAATGTTCGCTTCGATTCCAAACTACAAAGAATTCTACGACGAAACAGACATCAACAAACAGGGTCTCGAGTGCCTTCGTTTATTTGCGATTTGCATCGAAATTATTTGCGATTTTGACAAATTGCTCCTCAAACCGAAATTCTCAGGGATTGATAAAATCAAAACTATCGGCAGCACGTACATGCTCGCCTCGGGCTTGAGTCCTGGCAAAGAAGATATTTATCCCAAAGTGAGTTGACACGCTCATTCTCTCGTTATCAATATTTATCGCTCTCAAGCGATTCAAAATGAACGATTTTCCGAATTCTTACTTTTCGAAATCGGCAGATCGAATTTTACAATTTTTATTGGGTGAAAATTTAAATGGAATCGAACATTAACGAAAAATCATCGAAATTGAATCATTGGATTTGGTTAATTTAATAATTTTTCGAATATTCGTGATAATATTTATCAAAATTTGGTGTGTTGTTTTTTTTCCTTTGCTACAAAAGGACCAGATCAAACAGCAAGATCACAACGTCATTGTTCTCGTGGAATTTGCGATCGCTTTAATGACGATACTGGATCAGATCAACAGGGAATCTTTCCAGAGGTTCAAGCTCCGAATGGGTAAGAAGAGACAAAAATTAAAAATCAAAACAAGAAAACTTCAATATAGATTTGAAAAATTGATAATTGGGAACTATTTTTATTGCAAATTTTTAAAAATTCGTTTTTATCGCCAAAATCATCAAATTCGGAGTCAACACGATTAATTTTATGATCCTGAAGTTTCCATCGTTGGAATGCAACGAAATTCTGTTATTTCTTCAGCAGAGCCAATAATTATTATTCAATATTTAGTCCGGCCAATAAAACGCTCTCTTTGCGACCAAAAAACTCAATCGACTCGAAAAATTGCCACGATTTTCAAAATTCAATAAATAATCAATAGCAAAAATGTTTTCCGTTGAATCTCAACGTTGCGAACTTCAGAGTCATTTAGTTTTTAGTCTTACAACGAGAATTTAAGGAGGTTTCGCAATGGCGCAGGGAATAACAAATGGAGTGAGGCACAATTCCCAAGAAAAAATGACGATCTGCTCTTCGTTTAGCAAGCGATCCGTTGCCAAACTCCTAAAAAATGAGATTTTCCGAGCATTCTGTCGATTTTAACTATAAATATCTTCTCCAAACATTCGTTGACCCCACTATGTTTTTATTGATTCGGAACCCTTGGATTTTTTTTCATAAATTGAGATTTTAATACGCGTTTTATCTAATCACGAAGTATTTTTAATATTTTTCGGATTTCATAAGGGTAAGAAATTTCCGTAAAGCCAATGTTAAGTCGAGTAACTTTCGACTTTGAAAATATGTAGTAAAACTTCGTTGACCTAGGATGATTTCGAAAGAGATTAGAGTTTGCTGCCTAAATAACAACATATTTCGTTTTCAGATTTTAATCTAATTATCGCTCTACTAACGCAAAAAATGAGATGTTGCGAGCATTCTGTCGATTTTAACTAGAAAATCTCCTCCAAACATTCGTTGACCCCACTATTTTTTCATTGATTCGGAACCCTTGGAGTTTTTTTTATAAATTGAGATTTTAATACGCGTTTTATCTAATCGGGAAATATTTTTAATATTTTTCTGATTTCATAAAGGTAAGAAATTTCCGTAAAGCCAATGTTAAGTCCAGTAACCTTCGATTTCGAAAATATGTAGTAAAAGTTCGTTGACCTAGGACGATTTTGAAAGAGATTAAAGTTTGCTGCCTAAATAACAACATATTTCGTTTTCAGATTTTCATCTAATTATCGCTCGCCACTAACGGAACTTCCTCAATTTCTTTTGTTTTTTTTTGTTTTTTTTTGTCAAGGCCTGAACCACGGTCCTGTGATCGCCGGCGTAGTGGGAGCACAAAAGCCGCAGTACGACATTTGGGGAAACACCGTTAACGTTGCCTCGAGAATCGATAGTTGTGGAGAAATGGGAAAGCTTCAAGTAACCGAAGAGACTGCTAAAATTTTGAAGAATGCAGGCTACGAGCTGGTGTGTCGTGGTCCGACCTATGTCAAGGGCAAGGGAACTTTAACGACGTATTTTGTAAAAACTCCGTTCGATGGTAAAGAAGACAGTTATTAAGAAGCTCCTGAAAAAAAATCACGCTTATTAGAAAAAATCATAGAATTTCCGTTCGATTGAAACGAGCCAAAATTCGGTTCGATTTGTAACGAAAAACAAAAGTTATTCATCGAAATTCACAAACGAGGCATTTCGAATTTTTTGAATTTGTCAATTCTGGAATAGGCGACGATTTTTCTGCAGATTTTCTCTTCGGATTCTTCGGAAAATCTGATACAAAGTCTGGATTATTTCTGAAATCTCAAACTGCCATTGAAAACTCGGAAATATTACACCAAAAACGTTTCTCGTTGCATTTGGAGGACATCGCAACATCCTCTCGAAACACTTTTACCGTTTCCAGCACAAAATATTACTTTTTAAACATTCAAAACACTTTTATTAGCTGACTAGTGTTTCCTTCTTTTTCAACGCTCTCTGGAACGGCCTTTTCCACAAAAGCCTCCCTAAAATGTGTACAACGTTTACAGGACACCGTAAAAATGATCTCTTTTCTATAAATACTTTGATAACGAAGGAACAAACAAGAAATTTACTCAACTCGGCACGAGACACCATTCCGTGTTTAAATACTCAACGACAACAATCATGTTTCGTCTCAAATCTATTTTCTCTCCGATTTACGACAAAAGAGAATTTAGAAATGGGTCGACGACCCAGCGGAGACGGCGGTTTAATGTAAATATTTTCTGTAGATTAATGTATACGTGTGTAGAATAATAATTATCAAGAAACCAAAACTCGCGCTCGTTTCTATTTCCCGAGACTCTTTTTCCGGCTACTCGTTTTTTTACCCTCTAAACTCTATCGAAACTTATAACGCTGAAATCTTGTTTTTCCGTCGCTGATCGATCGAAACGGCGAGTAAAAAACTCGTCGATAATGAATTTGGAATCTGTACAAATCGTGGAACACAATTGAAAATTTACTTGAGTCTCTTTTCATCATAGGACCAAAAGGGGATCATGGATTGAGGCAAAATGGATGAGAAAAAAACATGGTTTGCACGTTTTTCAGGTTTCTGGGGTTTTTAATTGAATGACTTGTTGATTTTCAATTTTTTTAATTCGATTTTGACACTTTTTTATTCAGACAACAATGAACAAATTTACAGGGTTTGAGGTTATGTTATCGATGTTTCGACTTGTTCGGGAATTTTTCAGTTGAGAAATTGATTTTCAATTTTTTTTATTCGATTTTGACACTTTTTATTGAGAAAACAAATTTACACGGTTTGAGGTTATGGTATAGATGTTTCGCGACTTGTTCAAGAATTTTTCAGTTGGAAAATTTGATTCGGAAAATGCAGAGTTTGAAGACTCGAAAACTCTGTATTTGATGAAATCACGTCTAATTTATTGGAGACCGATAACGAAGATATAATCAGATGCTTTGAATGAAATTACAGCCGAGAGCACTTGAAAACAAGATTATGTTCAACTCGTCAATTTAATTAATCACTTGTCAGTTCTCCTGATAAATTACACAGACTCACATGGCCGTATGGTTACAGCACTTCAGAGTGCAAACCCGAGCCAACTAAAATAATAATAATAATAAATAATAAATAATAAATTGCACAGTTTGGCAACGAATGATTTCTCCCGAACCTAATCTCACTTTTGGTAATTCGAGTTTTTCTACTGCCGCAGCTTGGCCGAGAATAATTTTTGGTCTTGAGCGCTGATTGTTTCAAAAAAACAAACAGTGCACGTGGAATTTTTCATCTTCAGTCATCCCGAATGTGAATGATAAAAATTTTATTGTCAGTCGTACAAAAATTGACCACTCGGCGAGCCCATTTGCTTCGCGTCTGTTCCACTTTCAAGATCAATTATTGTGCTGCAAATTGTTGGATAATTCAGTTCAAATCGTGACTCCGGATTTAGTTTTCCGAACCCTGAATTCGTGGTCAATTATTTTCTGTCTTCAACGGATTTTAAAGAAAAATTAAACTTGCTTTTATTTTACCGATTCGAGATGAAAGGCTTTCGTATATTTATTTGTTGATTATTTGGTCTCGGAGAATATACGTCAATCGTTGATTCTGTTTCATCAGCCGTTCTTTCGGCTGTTTCTCCGCCACTCCCTTCGCCTTCTTTCATGAAAAATTGGTTCGAATTTTTGCTTTCAACGGATTTTCATGAAAAATTGTTTTAAATTCTTGCTTTCATCGAATTTTCATAGAAAATTGTTTTAAATTTTTGCTTTTAATGAAATTTTGATAAAAAATTGTTTTAAATTTTTGCTTTTAATGAAATTTTCATAAAAAATTGTTTCAAATTTTTGCTTTCTACGAATTTTCATCAAAAATTGTTTTAAATTCTTGCTTTCATCGAATTTTCATAGAAAATTGTTTTCAATTTTTGCTTTTAATGAAATTTTTATAAAAAATTGTTTCTTCAAATTTTTGCTTTCAACGGATTTTCATGAAAAATCGTTTTAAATTTTTGCTTTTAACGAAATTTTCATGAAAAATTGGTTCAAATTTTGGCTTTCAACGAATTTTCATGAAAAATTGTTTCAAATTTTGGCTTTCAACGAATTTTCATGAAAAATTGTTTCAAATTTTTGCTGTCAACGAATTTTCATAAAAAAATGGTTTAAAATTTCTTCTTTTAACCAATTTTCGTTAAAAATAGTTTTAAATTTTGGCTTGTAACGAATTTTGATTATTTTTTTTAAGGGAATCGTTTACGGTCGAGCCTTCGAAGTGACGGACAGCGTAGCGTTGCCCTATTTGGAGAAGAGAGAGTGCACGCTCGGCGGATATCGCACGATAATATCGACTTTTCATACGAAAAATGGAAAAACAAGAAACGGTAACGTTACTGCGAGCTCGACTCGTGTCTCGAACGTGGGCCAAATATGCTCACGTTCTCGTTTCTGAAAAAAAAAGAAACGGATTAAATTAGACGCCAAAAAAGTTTTGGCGCAATTCGATTCATAAATCTGCTGACAGAAGAGGAAATGTGGTATTTTTAGACTCCTTTGACTTCATATTAAATAAATTTGTTACTTACTGCCAATGCTTGGGTGGAGAATCGAGTAGGAGGAGCGCGAGCTCTCCAAACCTTTTTCTTTTAAGCTTTCGGGGCTGCAGAGCCTCAGGTGGCCGTTGTAATGGTGTTTCTGTTATGCTGTGGCCAGCGAGCGGTGTTGAGGCACTCGGCTCGGCAGGCAGTGGTGAGGCACTGACGTCAGCAAGTGCTGGTGAGGCACTGGGGCCAGCAAGCGGCGGTAAGGCACTCGTCGCAGCAGGCAGTGATGAGGCACTGGGTTCGGCAAGCGGTGATTGTCTCTCAGCGTTGAATTGCCGAACGAGTGCCAATAATTTTTGTCTTTTTTGCCGGATGTGCACTCGGAGATACTCCGTCCGATCGGGCGTTGGTGCAACATAGATTTTTGCAGCAACCGCGCGAAGGATTGCCGCCGGCAAATTCCCGCTGCCCCTCGCCAAAACATCGTCGTAATCAGCCAAAGCTGTTATTAATTTTTGCATTAATTCCTCGTTCAGCGAAATATTTTTTTTGTAACGACCCATATTAATTTGGAATAATGAAAAAAAATTGTTGAAATATTGAAATGTTGACATTAATTGAGCTTGTATCTTTTACTGTCCTCGTGGCATTTCGAATGCAATTGAAAAACGTATCCGAACTTTTCGGAGGCTGAATTGTATTATGTCACCGGGACACAGTTTTTTGGGCACGTCCAATTCCAAATGAGTCAACGTCTAATTGCCGGTTTTGTCCAATTTTGTAATGGCGTGATTGCGCGACATAAAAACGTTCGGAATTATCGCGTTCCTGTTTATTGCTCTGTCAATTTCGAACTAGAAACATAAATTTAAATGGAATTTCGTTTTAACTAAATTTTGATGTTTCAATGGACGCGGAGCAAACTTTGCAAAAGTAAACCGTCATTTTTATGCTATTTTTACGAGCGTCTTTCGTATGAGATATATTTATTCCGAGAGAACGAAGAAAAAGGCCTGTGTGTCAAGTGAGTGTTTTCGAAACTAGAAAAAAGTTTTTTTTTTTTTTTTACCGTAAATTGAAACGTTCTTACAAACCTCGCATTTGTCGACACGTATATCGGGAAATGGCGAATTTCGTTTGTCCAATTGAATCAACACAGGCTCCTGATCGTCGTTGATCGAACGCTTGAGACTTTCCGTTGTGTAGGAGGATTTGTTGGTGTTTTTTAGAAACGTTGCTCAACTCTTTGCTAACCTAAAAATTCGCGCGTCTACGCGCGACTCTTTGAGCACTCGCGTCTTTTTTTGCTGCGGATATTCCAATTTTTTTTTCTATTAATCAATGAATAACTAATATCTCTGCAAACACTGTAACACGATAAAATTGATTGTCGAATTCGGAAAACACACCTGTTTGCGTTGTGAGGTACTTCTTCTTCTTTTATTCCTCTATGCTATGGCTATCTCCCTTAGCGTTGTGATTGTGAGGTAGCGTGAATTTTTGTGGACGCCAGTCGCCACGGGACTTGGCCAACGGGCCGACGCGGGTACACCAGTGGCCAGGCTGGCACCACGGCGCTACGTGAGTCCAGCCAAATTGGAAGAAGAAGGAGAGGAAAGAAAGATGGATCGAGCGTTGAAGTGGTTGAAGATCGTGTGTGGTTTACGCGGCAGATTATCCCAGAACGACGCAGGCCGTCGACGAGTTGTGAATAGTTCGAGTTGAGTCCTTTGTAATTGAAAAGTCCTCGACTTTTGTTTGTCCGATTGAACCATAACGTGTTCAATTGTTCTTCGTACGAAACAGCCTGCAAAAGTGCAAAAATTAATTTCAGTGTTTTTCTGTTTCTTTCCAACTCAATTATGTGAACGCGTGATCGCGCGAACAAAGATCAAGCGAATATGCTTAATAAATCATCGTGAAATCATATCTGCACAGCGTAAACTGCAGCACATTATTTTTTCCCGACACTATTTCTGAAATCAGCGGTCCATCCAATAACATTTTGTATGCATTATTCCGACCGACCAACAAACAAACTAACCTCAAAATTGTGTCCAATCTCGCTCTCCTAATTTTCAGTGTAAAAAAACGCATTTTTTTTCTTGCCTATCCAATTCATTCATCACGTAACACGTTTTTTTGGGCGATTGAGCAATTTTCCGGGATATTCACCTAATTTTCACGATTCATTTACGAATCGAAATTGCTGGAACAATCTGGTGTTTCAAATGATTGATAAATTGACAATCCCGGGCGAACTTGGCAAGTATGAAAATCCCAAAGGCCTCAGAGTCGGACGTTCCGCGTTCCACGCTTCAGAAATACCAAAAGATACGCAACTGGAAACTCTTGCGAATCTGGAAGAGGCGGCCTATAAGACGCAAAGCAAAGCATCGCTCAAAGCAGCGATAAAATATTCCGGAGAAATCTCCATAGTAAGTTTCAACGCTTCATCCACCGATTCCCTCAATTCCAACATGAATTTATCGTCCCTTTTTACATTTTGCAACAATTTTACCCAGAAATATGACAAAGTCGATTCCAAAGGCCCGTTCGCCATCCTCGGCAAAGACACGATCGTCTTCATCAGAGTTTACAAGCCATGCAGAGCGGTATCGTCGAGCGGAAAAAGAATCAAACTGTCCCGAGTGATCGCTGTCACGTCTGTGAAGTTAGCATCTCAAATGTTAGCATCTCACAAATAAAATCGATATAAAGTGGCATCCAGCATAGTTCTACAGTTCTTGATAAGTTTTATCAATAGTTCCGTCGATTAAACTATTAATATCGCGTTTTTCAAAAATGAGATGCTAACTTCGCAAACACATCAAGAGACTCGGCAGAGTCTCGGGACAAGTACATTTGAAAACAGCTGTGCGTCGTCTGCTTGTCCCGAGCGCTCGCCGAGTCTATACTTTCTCGTAGTAAAACGATTCGCGGTGGTGGGAAAAAAAATTCCGATGACATTTCAGCTAACTGTAAAGCCCAGGAGTCGTCTAGCGACCTGAAAATTGACATGGAGACTAATTACGCGATACCCTTTCGATAGAGCCCAAATTCGATACGATTGATTAAGTAATTGCTGAGAAAAAACTTTGCACGGGCTTAGTCCTATCTCAGCCTGCGTCAGAACCACGCTACATCGAAGGATTTGACGTGTCTGTACATGGCCGCCCGACAACACATTCAAAAGGGTCTCTGCGCCCATCTTAGCCAATCCCGGGCTGCGAAATTCCTGATTGGTCGAGGCTGCGATGATTCCAATGGATCCGTCGTGTGCACACGACAGTGCAGACGAGCGAGCGAAAAATGTCAGCTGATATTTCGAAGGGCCATTTTGACGTGAATGTGAGAAAGGGAGATAGCTGAAATAATTTCATATTTTTCTTTTCCGCCCTTGATATTTTCGAGAAAATAACTGTTACAATTGTTCCTTGTCGAACAACGAACGTTAGCTAACCATTTATTTTCTTGAGGATGCAAGGTTATGGGAGAAGAATGTGTTGCTGGTTTTTCGTTACCGAGTCTGAACGTATGCTGTGATACAGCTTTGACAGCTCGTCATAACCTCACAATTTCGAATTTTCAATTGTTATATTACCGACATGCTCCGATGACGAGAGAATATGCTTCATGAATGAATATGCTCCACATCTTTTGACCCTTTCCTACTCCCACCATTTTATTCATTTACAGCATGACTTAAACATAATAATTCTCAGCGATATAAAAAAAATCTTGTCGCTGATTCGAGCCACATAAAAATCTTGTCGCAGAGGCGCATGAAAATCTTGTCGCTGCAAGTTATCTAATAGCTCCGGATAACTCTCAGTGACATCAAGATCTTATCGCTGAGCCACATGAAGATTAATCGCTGAGCAATAATATCTCTCAGCGAAACAAAAATCTTGTCGCTAAGACAAATGAAAATCTTTTTGCAAAGGCAAATGAAAATCTTGTCGCTGCGAGGGTTCAGTGACAGGAAAATCTTGTCGCTGAGGCAAATGAAAATCTTTTCGCTGCGAGGGCTCAGTGACATAAAAATCTTGTCGCTGAGTGACATGAAAATCTTATTGCTGAGCAACATGAAAATCTTGTCGCTAAGGCAAATCAAAATCTTGTTGCTGCGAGGGCTCCGTGACATAAAAATCTTGTCGCTGCGAAGGCTCAGTGACATAAAAATCTTGTCGCTGCGAGGGCTCAGTGACATAAAAATCATGTCGCTGGGCCACAAGAAAAAATTGTACATTTGTTCCTTTCTGCCAAAATTCTCATGGAGCCAAAGAGAAAGATTCTTCACTACAACTTCATGCTAAAATATTGATTTTTTCCAACTCGTGGTCAAAAATCGAAAATTGAATTCTCGCGATGAATTGAGACTTTGGAACGTGTTTCCTCTTTGTTTCAGCGTATCAAACCGAGTGGCTGGAAAAAATCATAATTTTACCATTTTGGCTCGGAGAAGAGGGATTTTCATATGAAAATTGTCGAAAAATCGTTATTTTCAAGCTAAAATCATGGTAATGGGCAAAAAATCATTTCTCGATGGAAATTTGAGATAGAGACATAATTCAGGGCTTGAATTGAGCTCCACAGGGTCTAGTTGCAGGGAAAAAATCAGCATTTTTGGCCTCATGGAGCCAAGAAGATAAATTCTTGGCGACTTCATGCTAAAATATTGATTTTTTCCAACTCGTGGTCAAAAGTCGAAAATTTAATTCTCGCGATAAATTGAGACTTTGGCACGTGTTCCCTCTTTGTTCCAGCGTATCAAACCGAGTGGCTGGGAAAAAAACCATAAATTATACGATTTTTACTCGGAGAAGCGCGGTTTTCGTTTGAAAATTGTCGAAAAATCGTCCTTTTCAAGCAAAAATCATGGTAATGGGCAAAAAATCGTATCTCAATGAAAAATTGAGATAGAGACATAATTCTGGGGTTGAATTAAGTTCCACAGAGTATACTTCTAGGGAAAAAATCAGCATTTTATGTTCATGAAGCCAAACAAATAAATTCTTCGCTCCTAAGTGATGTAAAAATGTCGTTTTTTTGTAAGCTGATGGTGGAAAGGCAAAAATACAATTCCCAAGAAAAATTAAGATTATGGCGTGCGTTGACGTTTCCTTCCAGCTCAACAAACCATGTGGACAAAAACATGATTTTACCGTCGTTGCTCGGAGAAGAGCGATTTTCGTTCGAAGATTTATGAAAAATCGTCATTTTCGAGCAGGAAATGGGCCAAAATCATGTATCGGTGAAAAATTGAGATAGAGACATGATTCTTGGCTTAAAATGAGCTCCACAGAGTATACTTCTAGGGAAAAATCAACAAATTATTCCCACCGGACTGAAAAAAATGGAGACTTTCAATCAGAAAAAATAAGTGACATCCTAGCCAAAAATCCCCTCCCGGGGAAAAAAGCTTGGACAAGTACATTTGTTGGTGATCCCCATTTCCATTTGTTTTCACAGAAAAATCTGATCCCCCCTTGAAAAAAATTGGAAACGCCAACAAAATAAAGAATTTAAGAAAACCCAAAAAAAAAAAATTCAAGAAGATTGAGAAAAATGCAAGAAATGCGAGAATGGTAGAAGAAAATTAATGGTATTCGGTCAGCATAAAAAATTCTGATATCTATAAAAGGACAAGTATTCCCTGTCTGAAAATCATGTTGATGTTCGAAAATCAATTAACGAACAAAAAGAAAATCTTCTAAAAAGACACGTCTCAAAAAAAGGAACCCCTAAATACAAAATGGCGAATCGACAGAAAAACTACTTCATAAGAAAATACAAAACTAAAGTTTGCCATCATATGTTGAGCGTATGCGCACAGAGTACTTGGCCGGCCCGAAATTTTGAATTAAAATGCTCAGCTTGGTTGAGGAGTTTCGGTACAGCTTATCTTTGGGGGGGATCAGGGTGGCAAATCCATTGTATTGTAGCAGGGCGCCAACTTCTACATGCTAACTTTTCATTATTAAAAGTAGTCTTTATTAAGAATAATATGGGTGTAATTATGTATATATCGATATTTTCTGTAATAAGGAATGTAATAGTTTAATTTTCACATTGTGGATATTTTTTATGTCGCTTCTAAAAATTATGGGAAACGCGACGCGGACGTGGCAACCGCGACTATGCTCCGTCGTGTCTCGTTTCGCTTGTAGTGGCCGGCCTGCACTGTCGACGGGTCCTCGCGAACGGCTGTGAGGGCAATCTAACCTCGAATCGCGATCATATTGCCGAAGTTCGGAATTGTCCACTCCACTTGGATCGTTTGAAATTTCGCGCCGATCCTGACACGGTGCAACGTTGCCGTTACTTTCTTTGACCGTGGCGAGTCGATGGAAAATGAGTATTTTGGTCACTTGTTTTTACGAAAATCTGCCAAATTATGTAGAGAAACTTTTTGGAAATTTGACACAATTTTCAAATAAATACAACGTGGAAGTTGGTGTTTTTTTTTTTTATGTGTAAGCTATTTTCTAATTATGACAAATAAAAATATGGTTTGTGCCATTTAACCCCGTGTTAAAACGCATTACAAAAACAATTTATATCTCAAAAACTATGATGTGAATCGATCTCAGATTTTGCAGGTGGGCCTTGATATTATCGACAAACATATGGAAATTTTTTGAAAATTTTGTAAGCTATTTGATTTACTGTACCGAAACTCCTTAATCTTGGCATAACGTAATTATTTGATTTCAGAAATGTTCTTAGAAAAGACACGTAAAAGCTTGGCGAAAATTTCGAGTCAATCAAGGTTCTCTCCTAAAACGATTTATATTCCAAGCTAGTAATACAAAAAATTGCTAGAAGTGCAATTTTTATCGACGCATTACGGGTCATTTGATATAATATTTAGCTCCACCTTAATTAGTGATCAGTTGTTATTTTTCTACGTATCCACACTTGTGTAAGATATTGCGCAAATGATTTAATAAATTAATTGTATATCAAATTGAGAGAAAACTTTGAATTTGTACTAATTCATTTGAATGTATAACGTTCAGTGACATTTGTGTAACGCTTATCATTTTTCTCATGAATACAACCTAGTTGTTCTACCCATCTATAAATAGCAGAAGCTGATACAAAAAATTTCGGGCCGGCCAAGTACTCTGTGCGCATACGCTCAACATATGATGGCAAACTTTAGTTTTGTATTTTTTTATGAAGTAGTTTTTCTGTCGATTCGCCATTTTGTATTTAGGGGTTCCTTTTTTTGAGACGTGTCTTTTTGGAAGATTTTCTTTTTTCTCGTTAATTGATTTTCGAACATCAACATGATTTTCAGAAAGGGAATACTTGTCCTTTTATAGATATCAGAATTTTTTATGCTGAGCGAATACCATTAATTGTTTTCTACTATTCTCACATTTCTTGCATTTTTCTCAATCTTCTTGAATTTTTTTTTTTTGGGTTTTCTTAAATTCTTTATTTTCTTGGCGTTTCCAATTTTTTTCAACGGGGGATCAGATTTTTCTGTGAAAACAAATAGAAATGGGGATCACCAACAAATGTACTTGTCCAAGCTTTTTTCCCCGGGAGGGGATTTTTGGCTAGGATCAAGAGACTCGGCAGAGTCTCGGGACAAGTACATTTGAAAACAGCTGTGCGTCGTCTGCTTGTCCCGAGCGCTCGCCAAGTCTATACTTTCTCGTAGTAAAACGATTCGCGGTGTTGGGAAAAAAAATTCCGATGACATTTCAGCTAACTGTAAAGCCCAGGAGTCGTCTAGCGACCTGAAAATTGACATGGAGACTAATTACGCGATACCCTTTCGATAGAGCCCAAATTTAGTACGATTGATTAAGTAATTGCTGAGAAAAAACTTTGCACGGGCCTAGTCCTATCTCAGCCTGCGTCAGAACCACGCTACATCGAAGAATTTGACGTGTCTGTATATGGCCGCCCGACAACACATTCAAAGGGGTCTGTGCGCCCATCTTAGCCAATCCCGGGCTGCGAAATTCCCGATTGGTCGAGGCTGCGATGATTCCAATGGATCCGTCGTGTGCACACGACGGTGCAGACGAGCGAGCGAAAAATGTCGGCTGATATTTCGAAGGGCCATTTTGACGTGAGTGTGAGAGAGAGAGATAGCTGAAATAATTTCATATTTTTCTTTTCCGCACTTGATATTTTCGAGAAAATAACTGTTACAATTGTTCCTTGTCGAACGACGAACGTTGGCTAACCATTTATTTTCTTGAGGATGCAAGGTTATGGGAGAAGAATGTGTTGCTGGTTTTTGGTTACCGAGTCAGAACGAATGCTCTGAAACAGCTTTGACAGCTCGTCATAACCTCACACTTTCGAATTTTCAACTGCCATATTACCGACATGCTCCGATGACGAGAGAATATGCTTCATGAATGAATCTGCTCCACATCTTTTGACCCTTTCCTACTCCCACCATTTTATTCATTTACAGCATGACTTATACATAATAATTCTCAGCGATGTAAAAAAATCTTGTCGCTGATTCGAGCCACATAAAAATCTTGTCGCAGAGGCGCATGAAAATCTTGTCGCTGCAAGTTATCTAATAGCTCCGGATAACTCTCAGTGACATCAAGATCTTGTCGCTGAGCCACATGAAGATTAATCGCTGAGCAATAATATCTCTCAGCGAAACAAAAATCTTGTCGCTAAGACAAATGAAAATCTTCTTGCTGAGGCAAATGAAAATCTTGTCGCTGCGAGGGCTCAGTGACATGAAAATCTTGTCGCTGAGGCAAATGAAAATCTTGTCACTGTGAGGGCTCAGTGACATAAAAATCTTGTCGCTCAGCGACATGAAAATTTTATCGCTGAGCAACATGAAAATCTTGTCGCTGAGGCAAATCAAAATCTTGTTGCTGCGAGGGCTCATAACATAAAAATCTTGTCGCTGCGAAGGCTCAGTGACATAGAAATCTTGTCGCTGCGAGGGCTCAGTGACATAAAAATCTTGTCGCTGCGAGGGCTCAGTGACATAACAATCATGTCGCTGGGCCACAAGAAAAAATTGTACATTTGTTCCTTTCTGCCAAAATTCTCATGGAGCCAAGGAAAAAAATTCTTCACTACAACTTCATGCTAAAATATTGATTTTTTCCAATTCGTGGTCAAAGGTCGAAAATTTAATTCTCGCGATAAATTGAGACTTTGGCACGTGTTCCCTCTTTGTTTCAGCATATCAAACCGAGTGGCTGGGAAAAAAATCATGATTTTACCATTTGCGCTTGGAGAAGAGCGATTTTCGTTTGAAAATTGATGAAAAATCGTCATTTTCAAGCAAAAATCTTGGTAATGGGAAAAAAATCATATCTCGGTAGAAAATTGAGATAGAGACATGAATCTGGACTTAAATTGAGCTCCACAGAGTCTAGTTGCTGAGAAAAAATCAGCATTATATTCTCATGGAGCCGAGAAGAAAACTTCTTCGCTACGACTTCATGTTCGAATATTGATTTTTCTAACTCGTGGGCAAAAGTCGAAAATTGAATTCTCGCGATGAATTGAGACTTTGGCACGTGTTTCCTCTTTGTTTCATCGTATCTAACTGAGTGGCTGGAAAAAAAAATCATAATTTATACGATTTTTACTCGGAGAAGCGCGATTTTCGTTTGAAAATTGTCGAAAAATCGTCATTTTCAAGCCAAAATCATGGTAATGAGAATAAAATCATATCTCGATGAAAAATAGAGATAGAGACATAATTCTGGGCTTGAATTGAGCTCCACAGAGTCTAGTTGCTGGTAAAAATCAGCATTTTATTTTCATGGAGCCAAGAAGAAAAATTCTTATCTAGAACTTCATGTTCAAATGTTGATTTTTCCAGCTCGTGGGCAAAAGTCGAAAATTTAATTCTCGCGATAAATTGAGACTTTGGCACGTGTTTCCTCTTTGTTTCAGCGTATCCAACCGAGTGGCTGGAAAAGAAATCATAATTTATACGATTTTTACTCGAAGAAGTGCGATTTTCGTTTGAAAATTGTCGGAAAATCGTCTTTTTCAAGCAAAAATCATGGTAATGGGCAAAAAATCATATCTCGATAAAAAATTGAGATAGGGACATAATTCTGGTCTTGGACTAAGGTCCAAATAGTGTCCTTCTGGGGAAAAAATCAGCATTCTATGTTCATGAAGCCAAACAAATAGATTCTTCGCTCCTATGTGATGTAAAAATGTCGTTATTTTGTAAGCTGATAGTGAAAAGGCAATAATACCATTCTCGAGCAAAATCAAGATTATGGCACGCGTTCACGTTTCCTTCCAACTCAACAAATTATGTGGCTTGAAAAAAAATCAAAATTCATACTATTTTCACTCGGAGAAGAGCGATTTTCGTTTGAAAATTGATGAAAAATCGTCATTTTCAAGCAAAAATCATGGTAATAAGCCAAAATTCATATCTTGGTGGAAAATCGAGATATAGACATGATTCTGGACTTAAATTGAGCTCCACAGAGTATATTGTTGGCGAAAAAATCAGCAATTTATTCCCATAAACCCAACTAAATAAAATCTTCGGTTCCAAGTCATGTAAAAATGTCGTTTTTTTCTAAGCTGATAGTGAAAATGCAAAAATACAATTCCCAAGAAAAATTAAGATAATGGCGTGCGTTGACGTTTGGTTCCAGCTCAACAAACCATGTGGACAAAAAACATGATTTCATCGTCGTTGCTTGGAGAAGAGCGATTTTCGTTTATAAATTTATGAAAAATCGTCGTTTTCGAGCAAAAATCATGGAAATGGGCCAAAATCATATCTCGGTGAAAAATTGAGATAGAGACATGATCCTTGGCTTCAAACGAGCTCCACAGAGTACACTTCTAGGGAAAAATCAGCAGATTATTCCCACCGGACTGAAAAAATTGGAGACTTTCAATCAGAAAAAATAAGTGATATCCTAGCCAAAAATCCCCTCCCGGGGAAAAAGCTTGGACAAGTACATTTGTTGGTGATCCCCATTTCTATTTGTTTTCACAGAAAAATCTAATCCCCCCTTGAAAAAAATTGGAAACGCCAACAAAATAAAGAATTTAAGAAAACCCCAAAAAAAAATTCAAAAAGATTGAGAAAAATGCAAGAAATGCGAGAATGGTAGAAAAAAATTAATGGTATTCGCGGGAAGGTGTCTGTTTGACCCTCGCCAACTCCTCACTGTGGCATCTTCCCCGTGGAACTCGACAGTTGTCCAACTGGACAGCCATAGCAAGTTCCCCTCCTCACAAGTGCTCAACTGTGTCACCTGCCCCTAGCGCTAACTCGCGCTCGTTGCAGTTGGACATTTCCCCGCCACCACTCGTTCGTCCAACTCGACATCGTCCAAATCGACACTAGTAATATTTCCCCCTTCTCTCAAGTGCCCAACTGTGTCATCTGCCCCTAGCGCTAACTTGCGCTCGTTGCAGTTTGACATTTCCCCGCCGCTCGCGTATTCCCACCTTACATAACTCGTTCGTCCAACTCGACATCGTCCAACTCGACACCAGCAGCATTTTCCCCCCCTCTCAAGTGCCCAACTGTGTCATCTGCCCCTAGCGCTAACTGGCGCTCGTTGCAGTTTCACATTTCCCCGTCGCTCGCGTATCCCCACTCCTTAGCACTAGCCCACGCAGCATGGCTCAATTTTTGACCCCAATGAAATATAATATTAAGGGATGGTAGATTCATTAATTGTAATCCGTGAAATCTTTTTTCATTTTGGTATTTTATTAACACTAGAATTAATTAACATACGAATAACATTTTATGATAAAAACTTTTTCAACTTTTAAAACACTTTAATTTTAACAAAATATTCTTATCGCGGAGGTGTACGGCTGTCGACAGACGGGGCATCCCCTTGGCGGTCGTACATACTCGTCGACGTCAATACATCTTGATGTAAAAATTCATCACCTCGCGCCACTCTATTCATCATGTGGAAGCACCTCGCGCAAAAAGCGAGGTGCCCGCACGGGACAAAAGCCATGACTGGCATGGCCGTCATGCATCCTTTGCATGGCTCGATTTGATAACGTCCTGGTTCACTCGGTACAAGGTCGTTCCGTACCGGCATGACGCCAATTTCTTCATAAACCGGGGACTCGTCGTACTCTGGTCCCAATTGATAATTATTCACCGCGAGCTCGTCGTACTCTGGTTCCAATCGATAATTATTCACCGGGGGCTCTTCGACGTTTACCACCGGGACTGGCTCCTGGACCGGCTGCTGGACCGGCTCCTGGACCGGCTCCTGGACCGACTGCTGGACTGGCTGCTGGACCGGCTGCTGGACCGGCTCCTGGACCAGCTCCTGGACTGGCTGCTGGACCGGCTCCTGGACCGGCTCCTGGACCGGCTCCTGGACCGGCTCCTGGACTCGCTCCTGGATCTCTAGCTGAACCACATTATTGGCTTGGACTGAAATGATTCACGGGGTTCAATTAATTGTTTATGAAATATTTTTCATTCATCAAATATAATATCTATATCAGTCCGAGTACGTACCTGCGGCATTTTGTTGAACGTCCTCTTCGTCGTCAGAAAGGTCATACACTGTAAATAATGAATCATTTTTTTAGCAAAGCAAATGTTGAAATTGCAGGAAACGCTAAAAGTTTGTTTATTCTTCAGATAGTTATAGAATTTTTTTTACTTACGCATTCTATTCTCGTCATATTGACGGATGATAATTCGCCGGCGGTGCTCCACGGCCGTCTCCAAGAAATCCTTCATCGTATATCTGGAATACGTATGTTAGAATGATAAGTACACCAAGACAAATAAATTATCTACTTGGCGAATAATGGAGTAGAAGCAATGAAGTACACAAATACTGACCTTCCGGATGCAAGTCTTTCTTGAGCTGCGCGGAGGCGAGCGTCTTCATGCAGCTGGGTATTACCCTCTCGCCTTCTCAAGCGTAGCCCGTTTTCCACTCGAGCATAATCAATATCGGCGTTCATTATCAGTTTTCGCAGCATCTCTGTAATGAAGAAATCAATCGATCAAACAGTAATCAAGAATGTTGCACGAATGTCCATAATATTCTTTTTCACATGAATCACGTAATGTGCATACCGCAAAATTTCCAGACTTGACCATGGGCCCCTCCCAAACGACTCTGAATATGCCGATTAAAATTCTCCGCGACATTATTAGTTCGAATCGGACTATCAGCGACGCTCAAAATATCCGCTCGCGGTGCCCACTGCTGCTGCAAGTATCTTGTGAACCGATCTATGAAGGGAAAATTCCCAGCAATTTCGTCCGCTACTTCGCGGATAACGGCCAGCCCTTCATTAAATTTGTCAGCCGGGATCAAGGGAAGGCTCATTGCCATCCACAAAACTTTTTCCGAAACTGGAATTGTCGGTCGGAGTTTTCGCCACTTTCTGTACACAGCCTGGATGTTTGAAAAAAAAAATTATAGAGTCAAACTTATAAAATAAATATGCACACTAGCCGCACTTGCAAGATTCGCCCCGTAGCACATCCGGTTCGGGCTCAAGGGTACAGCTGATTTAACAAGAAAAACTAAAAAAAAAAATTTCACTTCGAAATGTGATTTTACGAAAATCGCTAGGATTTGTTTTTTACGAACTGACACTCCAGCTACCGCTCATTATCTTCGTTTTAAAATTATATTTGAATTGGTAATTAGATCATTTTTGAAATTACTAACAGTTTTCAATTGCTCGTGAATGTTCAAATTTAAAAAAATCATATTTTGCATCGTTTTTTCATCATTCAACGTTCATAAACCATTGAAAACTGTTAGTAATTTAAAAAATGCTCTGATTACCAATTTAAATATAATTCGGAAACGAAGATAATGAGCGGTAGCTGGAGTGCCAGTTTGTAAAGAGAGAAAAAAATTCTAGCGATTTTCGTAAAATCGAAGTTTGTTAATCTTCGTTTGTTTGTATCTTTGTTTCCGAATTAAATTTGGATTGGTAATTAAAGCATTTTTTAAATTACTAACAGTTTTCAATGGCTTGTAAATGTTCAAAATTGAAAAAATCATATTTTGCATAATTTTTTCATCTTTCAACGTTCACAAGCAATTGGGAATTGTTAATAATTGAACAAGCTCTAATTACCAATTCAAATGTAATCCGAAAACGAAGATAATGACCGGTAGCTGGAGTGCCAGTTTGTGAAAAGAAAAATTGTAGCCATTGGCGCAAAATCAAAGTTTGAAGATGAAAAAAGTTGAAATCAAATTGAAAATCATCAAACTTCGATTTTACGGTAATCCCTAGAATTTTTTTTTTCTCGAACTGGCACTCCAGCTACCGCTCATTATCTTCGTTTTCGAATTATATTTGAATTGGTAATTAGAGCTTTTTAATTATTAACAATCTCCAAATGCGTGTGAACGTTGAAAGATGAAAAAACGATGCAAAATATGATTTTTTTTTAAATTTGAACATTCACGAGCAATTGAAAACTGTTAATAATTCCAAAAATGATCTAATTAGCAATTCAAATATAATTCAAAAACGAAGATAATGAGTAGTAGCTGATGGAGTGCTGCCGATTTGCGAAAAAAAACCAATTCTAGCGATTTCCGTAAAATCAAAGTTTGATGATTTTGAATGGTTTTTTTTTCCAAACTTTTTTCATCGTCAAACTATGATTTTACGAAAAACGCTAGAATTTTTTTTTCTCTCTACAAACTGGCACTCCAGCTACCGCTCATTATCATCGTTTTCAAATTATATTTGAATTGGTAATTAGATCATTTTTGAAATTATAAACAGTTTTCAATTGCTCGTAAATATTCAAATTTGAAAATATCATATTTTGCATCGTTTTTTCATCTTTCAATGTTCACAAGCATGTGGAAATTGTTAATAATTAAAAAAGCTCTAATTACCAATTCAAATATAATTCGAAAACGGAGATAATGAGCGGTAGCTGGAGTGTCAATTTGTAGAATGAAAAAAAAAATTCCTGCGACCTTCGTAAAATTGAAGTTTGTTAATTTTGATTTTTTAACTTTTGTTATCTTCAAACTGTGATTTTACGAAAATCGCTAGAATTTTTTTTCTCTCTTTACAAACTGGCACTCCAGCCACTGCTCATTATCTTTGTTTTAGGATCACATTTGAATTGGTAATTAGAGCTTGTTTAATTATTAACAATTTCCAATTGCTTATGAACGTTGAAAGATGAAAAAATTATGCGAAATATGATTTTTTCAACTTTTAACATTTACAAGCAGTTGGCAATTGTTAAAAATTTGAAAAGCTCTAATTACCGATTCAAATGTGATTCGGTAACGAAAATAATAAGCAATAGCTGAAGTGCCAGTTCGTAAACAAAAAAATTCTAGAGATTTTTGTAAAATCATAGTTTGATGAATTTGAATTGTTTAAAAAATTCTTCAAATTGTGATTTTTACGAAAATTGCTTGAAATTTTTTTTTGTTTGCAAACTGACACTCCAGCTACTGCTCATTATCTCCGTTTTTGAATCACATATGAATTGGTAATTAGAGCTTTTTAAATTATTAACAATTTCCAATTGCTGGTGAACGTTGAAAGTTGAAAAAATGATGCCACATTTGATTTTTAAAACTTTGAACATCCACGAGCAATTGAAAACTGTTAATGATTCCAAAAATGATCTAATTAGCAATTCAAATATAATTCGAAAACGAAGATAATGAGTAGTAGCTGATGGAGTGCTGCCAGTTTGCAAAAAAAAAATAACAAATTCTAGCGATTTCCGTAAAATCAAAGTTTGATGATTTTGAATGGTTTTTTTTAAACTTTTCTTATCGTCAAACTGTGATTTTACGAAAAACGCTAGAATTTTTTTCTTTCTACAAACTGGCACTCCAGCTACCGCTCATTATCTTCGTTTTCAAATTATATTTGAATTGGTAATTAGATCATTTTTGAAATTATAAACAGTTTTCAATTGCTCGTAAATATTCAAATTTGAAAATATCATATTATGCATCGTTTTTTCATCTTTCAACGTCCACAAGCAGTTGGAAATTGTTAATACTTAAAAAAAGCTCCGAGTACTAATTTAAATATCATTCAAAAACAAAGATAATGAGCGGTAGCTGGATCGCCAGTTTGTAAAAAATAAAAAAATTTTTGTGATTTTCGTACAACCAAAGTTTGATGGTTTGAATTTTTTATTTTAACTTTTCTTACTAAACTAGCTGTATGCTTTAGCGCCAACGCGGTCTGCTGCCGGGCGAAGCCTGCAGGCGCGGCTAGTATAGCAAATGTATATAAGAATATTTTTCTTACGGGTATTTTTTTGTTATTAATTTCTTTTCAGGTACCTGGTTGAAATGGAACCAGCATCCACGAACACGACTCGTCGGCAGGCATCTACGAATGGATGTTAAAAGCGCCTGTTCAAAATCTGAGATGACCGTTTCCACATTAATTTGTAGATTCGGAGCCAGTTCGATAATTTTTTCCCACACTTTTTCGTATAAATCTGTCGTACGTTCTTCACACAAAACGTTCACAGCTGGAAAACCCTATAAACCACCGCTAAATTGCATCTCATCTACTTTATGGAAGAGCAGTTGTGATGTCAAAAAGTTTTTTAAATAAAGACACAACTCACACTATCTGCGTAGCGGATGTAGACAGTTAATAACTGAGACATCGGTGGGTGTCTTGGTACCACCTGGAGAAAATAATTGAGCCCTGTAGATAACTAGTCTTAGAAATTCTCGGTCTGAAGTCTGAATGTAAAACTTTATAGTTATATTTTTACCTTGAATGTGCCATCCACATGGATCTCTCTGACTTTATTTAATTCCGTCAACATCTTGTCCGACGCAAAAAAAAGGGCTACTTTGCCCCGAGCTGTCGTCGTCGAACCGCGGAAACAACCCCTAAACGGCTCGTAATCGTCGAGAGCGTTTCCCAACGCAGCTAGCGTTGGTGGAACGGCCGGCCGACCCCGCAATTGTTCTCGATTGAGACTCGATCGCAATGACTCGTACGTCGTGTCGAGTGCAGCCCTTTGAAATCTTTAACCCATTGCTAATTAAAATTTTTAGTTCATGCTTCAATAATTTTATGACGACAATAACGGGCACCTCGGGTCCAAGGAAACGGTATCGAAAATTTCTTTCAACGGCCGATGCGATTCACGCACCAACCGTTTCATTTCTCTGACCATTGCCGTCTTTTCCTCTTGGCTTGGATCGGGAAAATGGGCGTGCATTTTCGTTATGCGTACGATCCCATTAGCCTCAACGACCGCGGCACCCTGACAACGAGTTCTCGATCGTCGAAGAACGCATCGGTATACCGACTTGGCGTCTTCCCAGTGATAAGCGTACCCTTCGTAAGGATACCGAGCAGAGCCTCCTCTTTGCCCTTCAACTTTGAGCATCTGCAGATGGGATGTAATTTTCAAATAATTTATGAGAACGCTTTTTCCTATTTAGGCAGAGAACGGAGGAGTGCGATTAATCCGTTATTAAAAAGGTTACGAAAGATTTTATTTTACGTTTCACCTTCTTTGAATATATAAAAATCCCACAAATAAATATATGTCTACTGTGTCGTCAACATAAGTTTATCGTAAATTTGTTTTTTGTATCTCAAATCAACCCCTCCCCCTCGAATCAACGCATCGCACTTGTGGACAACGAAAAAACGATGAATATCGGACTGGACATTATACGATTGTCTGAAAAATGTCGTGACTTGGCAGATAAATTCACACAGATGTATACTCACAGTAATTGTGTACGGCAAGGACCACGGATAAAAGTTTTTCACAAGAGCGTTTGAATTGTACGCCAGACTGCACCCACACACTCATACACACACACTCAGACACACGTATATTCTACGATTACACTGGAAAATGTTACTCTAAGTATGTAAAAATGTGTATGTGTAAAAAATTTGACGAAAACAGTTAAGGGAAATATGTTGGGAGAGAAATGCAATGCAATAATTATCAAAATAATGAAAAATCGATAGTTAATAATGGAAATAACGTAGATATACGTATGCATGGTGAAACGACTGGGAACACTCCGCACGCAACGGTGGCCAAACGTGAATAAATCAATAAAAAAAAAAGAACAATTGAACAATAGCTACATTTGCCCTCTTTTGTTTTCCCATATTGCTCGTTGAAAACAAGAGAATTTTCCGCATCTTTGGGGAAAAGTCGGCACTTGTTTTGGAGTATCTGATGCCGATTGGTTGCCACAAATCCCGATATCCATCGTAGCGAGCAATGGATCGGTCGTGGCTGGTAAAGATGCAATTTGATGTCTTTTCTTACCTATGCTCTAAGCTCGCTGACTGTTCCACAAAAATGCGTAAAGATTTTTTGTGAGCTAGCAATATCGCAAAACCAAAGAGGAGAAATGTAACCTTGTTGAATTGTTTTACCTATTCGTCTTTTTTATTTCGCACTTGGCCACTGTTGTGTACGTTATGATTGTTCCCAATTGTTTCTGCGTACATACTTTATCTACGTCATTCTCATAATTAACCATTAATTTTTGATTATTTTTATAATATTACATCATTTAGATTTTTCTTCTAACATATTTTGATCACTTCTGCTTTAAATCTTCTTCACATAGTTCATAATTGACGTGACGTTGTCTAGTGTAATCGTAGAATATATGTACGTGTCCGTGTGTATTTGTTTGTGTAGGTGTAGTCTGACGTACAAATCGGACGCTTTTGCGAAAAACTTTTAATCCGTGGTGTTTACCGTATACTACCACTGTGTGGATTTTTGTGAAAATCTGCGCTGTCACGGCATTTTCTTTCGACAATCGTCCAGTCCGATACGATATTCTCTTTTTATTTCGTTAGAAATTGAAGTTAAACATCCATGCTTTCTCGAAATCTTGAGGTGGAAAGCTTCGACGCAGTGTCTGCTGAAAAATGTGTAAAAAAAAAGAGCGAACTCTGATGAGTTGTCATTTTGAGCCGGGATTAATCGCACGCGTCCCTCCTTCCCATAAAATAATAATTTTTTTTTTTTTTCAATTACATTCCATTTGCAGACGCTGCAAGTTGGCGGGTGGAGAGCCAATTCTGCTCGTCATCTGCATGAAGGCTACGATTACCACTGTCAAGACGCCAAGTCCCAGACGTCAAGACACCATCCCTTAATATTATATTTCATTGGGGTCAAAAATTGAGCCATGCTGCGTGGGCTAGTGCTAAGGAGTGGGGATACGCAGAGCGACGGGGAAATGTGGAAACTGCAACGAGCGCCAGTTAGCGCTAGGGGCAGATGACACAGTTGGGCACTTGAGAGGGGGGGAAAATGCTGCTGGTGTCGAGTTGGACGATGTCGAGTTGGACGAACGAGTTGTGTAAGGTCGGGATACGCGAGCGGCGGGGAAATGTCAAACTGCAACGAGCGCGAGTTAGCGCTAGGGGCAGATGACACAGTTGGGCACTTGAGAGAAGGGGAAAATATTACTAGTGTCGATTTGGACGATGTCGAGTTGGACGAACGAGTGGTGGCGGGGAAATGTCCAACTGCAACGAGCGCGAGTTAGCGCTAGGGGCAGGTTACACAGTTGAGCACTTGTGAGGAGGGGAACTTGCTATGGCTGTCCAGTTGGACAACTGTCGAGTTCCACGGGGAAGATGCCACAGTGAGGAGTTGGCGAGGGTCAAACAGACACTTTCCCGTATTCGCTCAGCATAAAAAATTCTGATATCTATAAAAAGACAAGTATTACCTGTCTGAAAATCATGTTGATGTTCGAAAATCGATTAACGAGAAAAAAGAAAATCTTCCAAAAAGACACGTCTCAAAAAAAGGAACCCCTAAATACAAAATGGCGAATCGACAGAAAAACTTCATAAAAAAATACAAAACTAAAGTTTGCCATCATATGTTGAGCGTATGCGCACAGAGTACTTGGCCGGCCCGAAATTTTGAATTGAAGTGCTCAGCTTGGTTAATCTTTGGCATAACGTAATTATTTGGTTTCAGAAATCTTTTTAGAAAAGACACGCGAAAGCTTGGCGAAAATCTCGAGTCAATCAAGGTTCTCTCCTAAAACGATTTATCTTTGAAGCTAGTAATACAAAAAATTGCTAGAAGTTCAATTTTTATCGACGCATTACGGGTCATTTGATATAATCTTTAGCTCCACCTTAATTAGTGATCAGTTGTTATTTTTCTACGTATCCATACTTGTGTAAGATATTGCGCAAATGATTTGATTAATTAATTGTATATCAAATTGAGAGAAAATTTTGAATTTGTACTAATTTATTTGAATGTACGTTCAGTGACATTTGTGTAACGCTTATCATTTTTCTCATGAATACAACCAAGTTGTTCTACCTATCTATAAATAGCGGAAGCTAATACAAAAAATTTCGGGCCGGCCAAGTACTCTGTGCGCATACGCTCAACATATGATGGCAAACTTTAGTTTTGTATTTTTTTATGAAGTTTCTCTGTCGATTCGCCATTTTGTATTTAGGGGTTCCTTTTTTTGAGACGTGTCTTTTTGGAAGATTTTCTTTTTTCTCGTTAATTGATTTTCGACCATCAACATGATTTTCAGACAGGTAATACTTGTCTTTTTACAGATATCAGAATTTTTCATGCTGAGCGAATACCATTAATTTTTTTCTACCATTCTCGCATTTCTTGCATTTTTCTCAATCTTCTTGAATTTTTTTTTTTTTGGGGTTTTCTTAAATTCTTTATTTTGTTGGCGTTTCCAATTTTTTTCAAGGGGGGATTAGATTTCTCTGTGAAAACAAATAGAAATGGGGATCACCAACAAATGTACTTGTCCAAGCTTTTTTCCCCGGGAGGGGATTTTTTGCTAGGATCATAGCATCTCATCACATTCCGGACGCCTGACTACACAAGAGTCCAAATTTGTTGAGTTCTATGTTTCTCAATAAGTTTCAACAATAGTTCTGGCAATTAAACTGATAAAATTGAATTTTGACAAAATGAGATGCTAACTTCGCAAACACATCGTAGCATCTCATCACATTCCGAACCCCTGGCCACGCAAGAGTCTATATCCGGTGAGTTTTATGTTCCGAATAGTTTTTAACAATAGTTCTGGCGGATAAACTAATCAAATTGCGATTCAAAAAATGAAATGCTACCTTCGCAAGCACACGACAGCATCTTATCAAATTTCGAGTGTCAGACTGGCGTAATGGTTATAGAAAATAATCAGCATCACTTCCTATGGGGTGGACATAAGTTTGGCATCTGCAAACTTTCACATGTTTTTCCATCGAATTTTTTTCCTCAAAAATCCACCAAATACTGAGATGCTAGTCTACTGTCAAGGGTTCTGATTCGGGAATAAATTCAAGATGTGACCAGCATCGCTCGCAATGCAATGCAAAAGAGTTCTGGCCTCTGGAATTTTCCCGTATTTTTCCATCCATTTTTTTTCCTAAAAAATCCAATAAAAAATGAGATGCTACCCTTCGGTGGAGAGTTCATGGCTTGGAAAACAGTTCGAGATGATGACGAGCATCTTTTACTGTAAAATGAGAAAGAGTTCTGGCCTCTGGAACTGTCTCGTGTTTTTTATATTAATTTTTTTTTTGTCTAAAAAAATCTAATAAAAAGTGAGATGCTAGCCTTCTGTGGAGAGTTCTGGCTTGGAAAACAGCCATAAATGATATCTTCATCATTTATAGCTGTTAGAGCACCTTTTATTGTGAAATGCAAAAGAGTTCTGGCCTTTGGAACTTTCTCATATTATACCATTGATTTTTTTTCCTAAAAAATCTGAAAAATTATGAGATGCTAGTCTTCTGTGGAGAGTTCTATCTTAGGAAACAGTTCTAGATGACAACCAGACATTCGCTCGCAATGCAATGCACAAAAGAGTTCTGGCCTATGGAATTTTCTCGTATTTTTCCATCCATTTTTTTCCCTAAAAAATTCAATAAAAAATTAGATGCTACCCTTCTGTGGAGAGTCTCTGGCTTGGAAAACAGTTCTAGATAATGACGAGCATATTTTACAGTAACATTAGAAAGAGTTCTGGCCTCTGGAACTGTCTCTCGCATTTTTTCATCGATTTTTTTTTCTAAAAAATCTAATGAAAAGTGAGATGCTAGCCTTCTGTGGAAAGTTATGGCTTGGAAAAATATCTATAAATGATATCTTCATCATTTATAGCTGTTATAGCACCTTTCATTGTGAAATGCAAAAGAGTTCTGGCCTCTGGGAATCTTTGATATCATTCCATTTATTTTTTTTCCACAAAATTCTGAAAAATTGTGAGATGCTAGCCTTCTGTGAAGAGTTCTGGCTTGGACAACAGTGTCTGAATGATGAAGAGCATCTTTGACTCGCAATGAAAGGCAAAAGAAGTTCTGGCCTCTGGAACTTTTCTCATATATCATTCCATCTATTTTTTTTCCCTACAAAACTCAATGAAAATTGTGAGATGCTAGCCCTTCTGTGGAAGAGTTCTGGCTTAGAAAACAGTTCTAGACCATAATTAGCATCGTGCTCTTGCAATGCAATGCAAAAGAGTTCTGTCGTATGGAATTTTCTCGTATTTTTCAAATCCCCCTTTTCCCCTTAAAAATCCAATAAAAAAATAGATGCTACCCTTCTGTGGAGAGTTCTGGCTTGGAAAACAGTTCTAGAATAATGAACGAGCATACTTTTACCGTGAAAATGGGGGAAGAGTTATGGCCTCTGGAACTGTCCTTGTATTTTTTCATTGATTTTTTTGTCTAAAAAATCGAATAAAAAGTGAGATGCTAGCCTTCTATGAAGAGTTCTGGCTTAGGAAAACAGTTCTGAATGATGAAGAGCGTCAAATATGATCGTCATTATCTAGAACTGTTTTCCAAGCCAGAACTTCTGGCCACAGAAGGGTAGCATCTCTTTTTTTATTGGATTTTTTAGGGAAAAAAATCGATGAAAAAATACGAGAAAATTCCAGAGGCCAGAACTCTTTTGCATTGCATTGCGAGCGATGTCGGTCATCATCTAGAACTGTTTCTTAAGCCAGAACTCTTCACAGAAGGCTAGCATCTCATTATTTTTCAGATTTTTCCGAAAAAAAAATCTATAGAATAATATGAAAAAGTTCCAGAGGCCAGAACTCTTTTGCATTTCACAGTTGAAGATGCTCTTCATCATTCAGAACTGTTTTCCAAGCCAGAACTCTCCACAGAAGGGTAGCATCTCACTTTTTATTAGATTTTTTAGGGGACAAAAAAATCGATGGAAAAAATATGAGACAGTTGCAGAGGCCAGAACTCTTCCCCATTTTACAGTAAAATATGCTCGATGCTCATTATCTAGAACATGTTTTCCAAGCCAGAACTCTCCACAGAAGGGTAGCATCTCACAATTTTTTATTGAATTTTTTAGGGAAAAAAATGGATGGAAAAATACGAGAAAATTCCATAGGCCAGAACTCTTTTGCATTGCATTGCGAGCGATGCTGGTTATCGTCTAGACATGTTTCCTAAGCCAGAACTCTTCACAGAAGGCTAGCATCTCACAATTTTTCAGAATTTTGAGGAAAAAAAATAGATGGGATAATATGAGAAAGTTCCAGAGGCCAGAACTCTTCTGCATTTCACAATGAAAGGTGCTATAACAGCTATAAATGATGAAGATATCATTTATGGCTGTTTTCCAAGCCAGAACTCTCCACAGAAGGCTAGCATCTCACTTTTTATTAGATTTTTTAGACAAAAAAATCGATGAAAAAATACGAGACAGTTCCAGAGGCCAGAACTCTTTCTCATTTTACTGTAAAATATGCTCGTCATTATCTAGAACTGTTTTCCAAGCCAGAACTCTCCACAGAAGGGTAGCATCTCTTTTTTTATTGGATTTTTTAGGGAAAAAAATTGATGGAAAAATACGAGAAAATTCCAGAGGCCAGAACTCTTTTGCATTGCATTGCGAGCGATGCTGGTTGTCATCTAGAACTGTTTCCCAAGCCAGAACTCTTCACAGAAGGCTAGCATCTCATTATTTTTCAGATTTTTCCGAAAAAAAAATCGATAGAATAAAATGAAAAAGTTCCAGAGGCCAGAACTCTTTTGCATTTCACAGTAAAAGATGCTCTAACAGCTATAAATGATAAAGACATAATTTATAGCTGTTTTCCAAGCCAGAACTCTCCACAGAAGGCTAGCATCTCACTTTTTACTGGATTTTTTAGACAAAAAAATTGATGGAAAAATACGAGAAAATTCCAGAGGCCAGAACTCTTTCTGATTTTACAGTAAAAGATGCTCGTCATCATCTCGAACTGTTTTCCAAGCCAGAACTCTCCACCGAAGGGTAGCATCTCATTTTTTATTGGATTTTTTAGGAAAAAAAATGGATGGAAAAATACGCGGAAAATTCCAGAGGCCAGAACTCTTTTGCATTGCATTGCGAGCGATGCTGGTCACATCTCGAATTTATTCCCGAATCAGAACCCTTGACAGTAGACTAGCATCTCAGTATTTGGTGGATTTTTGAGGGAAAAAAATTCGATGGAAAAACATGTGAAAGTTTCAGATGCCAAACTTATGTCCACCCCATAGGAAGTGATGCTGATTATTTTCTATAACCATTACGCCAGTCTGACACTCGAAATTTGATAAGATGCTGTCGTGTGCTTGCGAAGGTAGCATTTCATTTTTTGAATCGCAATTTGATTAGTTTATCCGCCAGAACTATTGTTAAAAACTATTCGGAACATAAAACTCACCGGATATAGACTCTTGCGTGGCCAGGGGTTCGGAATGTGATGAGATGCTACGATGTGTTTGCGAAGTTAGCATCTCATTTTGTCAAAATTCAATTTTATCAGTTTAATTGCCAGAACTATTGTTGAAACTTATTGAGAACATAGAACTCAACAAATTTGGACTCTTGTGTAGTCAGGCGTCCGGAATGTGATGAGATGCTATGATCCTAGCAAAAAATCCCCTCCCGGGGAAAAAAGCTTGAGCACAAGTACATTTGTTGGTGATCCCCATTTCTATTTGTTTTCACAGAGAAATCTAATCCCCCCTTGAAAAAAATTGGAAACGCCAACAAAATAAAGAATTTAAGAAAACCCCTAAAAAAAAAAAAAAAAAAAAAATTCAAAACAAGATTGAGAAAAATGCAAGAAATGCGAGAATGGTAGAAAAAAATTAATGGTATTCGCTCACAGAGCATGAAAAATTCTGATATCTGTAAAAGAACACGTATTACCTGTCTGAAAATCATGTTGATGGTCGAAAATCAATTAACGAGAAAAAAGAAAATCTTCCAAAAAGACACGTC
>CM073318.1:423671-542853 GCA_037043255.1 Diadegma fenestrale
TAACGAATATTTTCCTTGACGTGATAAACATTGTCCCTTCTCGGCTCACCTCGTCTCCCGAGCACTCCAAACGGTCGCGAGAGTGGGCTGGGCGCGAGGTACCAAGTACCGCCGAAATAATTCCGACTTTTTGTTCGCCCACTCTCACCAATCTCAATTGACCGGGGTACGCGAGAAACGAGATGACCGAGGCGTTCCGGCTACTCAGCTCTACAGCTGAGATACAAACGGTAGAGGGGGTGATTCTTGGGGCGGGGTAACAGCACGAAACAAATATAATAACAAGGCAACTCGAACGCGAAGTTAAAAGATTAACAGAATGATTTATTCAAATTGAAGGAAGGCAGCGTTAACAAGGCAATTATTAAAATTGAATTGAACAAATAATAATTTCGATCCCGCGATTGTTCTTGACCGTGAACGACCCCGCCTGACGATTCATGTTCAAAACGGGCAGGATAACCTCCATAAGGGGAGTTATCGCCCAGGTAACTAATTGTAAGTTTTTTTTCCCCGGGAGGGGATTTTGGCCGGATATCACTCCTTTTTGTTGGTAAAATACTAAATAAATAAGTCGCACTTGGTATCACTTTTTCGTTTCAACTTTTTTTTGTAATGTTGATTACAGTAATTACATTGATATTTATTTTACATTTTGAAAAATTGGTAAAAAATTTTCATCACTATTTTTCATCATTATCTTTTGTGAAAATAATTTCTAGTCAGACTATCATTTTTTTATACTGTATTTATTCAATCGTTTTTTCAGAACTTTCTAGAAGTACGGGAGAATGAGTTTATTTATCTATGTTCTCAAGAAAAATTCTACCAGATATATAACGTTACGAGCACGGAAGAGTTTTTTGAAACGAGAACTGTTTCTTTTTTCATCCATTTTCTATTGCTTATTTTTCCGAAAATGTACAAACAAAAATCCGCTTTCAATTGAAAGTTAAGGACGCGATCATTAATTGTGTATGATCAGGGTAAATTTATGTTTTCAACTTCGTTTTCAAAAAGAGCATCAGAAGGACAATGGTTGTATATTACAGAGCTTGGAATGCCCTTAAGATTTCATTTATTTCAGTCGTGCTCCCTCGTGTGTTATCGCTTTATTGTAATGATAATTAAATTATTAGTATTTTGTGGGCAAATTTGGGAAAATTTTTTAGAACTGTTGGTCGCAGAACAATTATTGGAATTAGCATTTGAAAATGTTGCGCGCGAGCGCCTATACAGTACGACCGGTAGAGTGAGAGGGATGGCGTAGGGCGCACAACATAGTAGAGAGAGAGAAAGAGAGAGAGAGAGAGAGAGAGAGAGAGAGAGAGAGAGAGAGAGAGAGAGAGAGAAAGAGAGAGAGCGGCAGAGCGGGTCTACTTCAGATATATCTATATATCCGAATTTTGAGATGTAACGCGCCTTCGCCACTAGGGCCCTACCACAGAAGAACGAGCGGTAGTGTGAGAGAGATGGCGCGCATCGTAGAACCCGGTAGAGGGAGAGAGACACATTTACTCTCGCTTTAGATATAGATATAGCGTCTCTGTGGGCATCGAGAGGCCCATGCTTGTGTGGGTCTGCGCGCGTATGCAGAAGCGTCGTTTCTCTGATGTAGTAGAAGCGATATAGATATAGACCGCAATGGGCATCAAGAGGCCTATGCCTGTGTGGGCCCGCGTGCGTATACAGACGCGCCGTTTCTATGATGTATTAGATATGTTACGCGCCTGCGCCACTAGAGCCCTGCCATAGAAGAAGGAGCGGTGGAGTGAGAGAGATGGCGCGCGGCGTAGAAACCGGTAGAGGGAGAAAGACACACCCATTCTCGCTTTAGATATAGTTATAGCGTCTCCGTGGGCATCAAGAGGCCCATGCTTGTGTGGATCTGCGCGCGTATACAGACGCGCCGTTTCTTCGATGTAGTAGAAGCGATATAGATATAGAGCGCCATGGGCATCAAGAGGCCTATGCTTGTATGGGTGTGCGCGCGTATACAGACGTGCCGTTTCTTCGATGTATTAGATACTAGAACGAGCATATTCCGAAACCCATGCAAAGTTTTTTCTCAGCAAATACTGCACCAATCAAGCTTAAATTAGGCTCAATCGAAAGAGTATTGCGTAACTAGAGTCCAGTTCAATTTTCAGATCGCTAGAAGTCTCCTGAGCTTTGTAGAAAGCCGAAGCGTTGCGCGATCCCTGCCCCCACCATAGGAATTTAGTTTATTCCGAGATAATATACTCTGGCGAGTCTCGGGCAAGCTCACGACAGCAGAGCTGCCGCAATGTACTTGTCCCGAGACTCTACCGAGTCTCTTGATCATTCATCGCTCTCCGCTTCGCGACTTAAGCTAACGGGTGTTCGTTTCGCGCAAATGATTAAATCTAATACGACAAAACAGAATGAAATAAAAGCTTAATAATTACGGACGATGAGTCTCCGCCAGCGCACTACCCGAGAAATCGACAAGCGACGACCAAAAACAGGACCGTAAACCCGGTCCACTGGTCGACACCCATTCGTGCGAGTGGCGGGACAAAATGTCACGTCACACTGCAAAGCTCAAGATGGTAATAAAACGATCGATTTTTCGGCTCGAAAAATGTGCATGATTTTAAAAATTACGAACGTCGTAATGAAATTTTGCAAGGTCAAAAAAGTTATTTTTAAACGATTCGATAACTCACATCGTTGCAAAAATATTTCTGCAATGATGTGAGTTATTGGAAAATAACTTTGCCCTTGAAAAATTTAAATACGACACTCGCAATTTTTAAAATCGTCAACATTTTTTGAGCGTTAAAATCGATAGTTTGACCGTCTTGAGCTTTGCAGGTGAAAAAAATAAATTTAATTGCGTCTTAACGGTCCAATCTTCCACGCCATTTGTCAAGGTCATTGAAAGACTCAATCGTTTCTAAAACTTGCAGCGACTGCTGAGATCCAACGCCGCATCTTTTCGCTGTTGGTTCCGTGGCGCGTCGACTGAGTTTCGCAGCGTTCCGTAGGACCCAATTCCGTCGGATTCGACTCTCAAGTGATTGAGATTGCGTAAGCCGTCCCTCGCTTTCGGCCAGCACATTGACATTTCGTTGTCTCCGCAATTTTCTCATCCAGCGCCGGGAGAAATAACTCAAACCTGTTTGTAAAACAATAAGAGATCAAAAAAGTCGATCGAGGAGCGGTTTGAAGTTCAAGGAAAAAACATGAGAGTTGAATGCAAATCGCTCACCCACATCGCCCCAACGACCAGAGACCTCGTTCAGAGACTCTTGCGCGAAATGTCCAAGAGCCGATACTTACTGACCCCGACGAATAAAAAAGTTTATTCTTATCGATGTTGTTGCTGAAGTTCCATGTTGATGCTGAAGTTTGCAACGTTGGAATGCAACGAAAAATGTTTTATTCTATTTTTGATTCGTTCAATTTTCAATTTCATCCAAATTTTTCGAGCCGTAATGTTTTCAGGTGTCAAAAACTATGATTATTTTATGATCGTAATTACATTTTGTATTAAAATAATTATTTCTACCAAATATAAAAAAGAATTTCGTTTCATTCCAACGATGCAAACTTCAGAATCATGTTCCATGACGACGATGGTATATTTTAATTCCCATAAATAAATCGGTCATTACTTTTTCGACGTAGAATGTTAAGTAAAATATCTTACCTTGCATCGAGAATCTTCGGGTCCCTTCACGTTTCGGATGGAATTTTCAAATCGCAGCGTCAAGGAACATGTATTTGCGAAAAAAAACGGTTGGTGCCGGGTGTCTTTGATGAGGTTATGTCGCACAGATCGTATTTAGGATATTACGACCACTTTTCACAATGAAACGGACAACGTGACGAAACAGTGACGGGTTAGACGAACAACTTGCGTTTAATCAGTTAATTGACAAGTGACTTTTACGATACGACGAGACAATTTTGTAAGAATCATTTCGCTTCATCACTCGCGTGTCACCGGTGACCATTTTCAAACCGCGAATATTGGGCGCGTAACTGGCGGCCCCTGCGCCGTACGAGGTGCATTTTCGTTCATTTCGAGAAATTTTTTTTGCAACGTAGGCTATAGAATGAATTTACACCGAATTGTTAAAGTTGAACGTTGCACCGGAAATTAAAATGTTGAATTAGAATGCGAGAGCGAAGTTGAATTTGTTGATGACAGGCGTAGCTCGAAGCTTCGCCAAGTTCACCACCGGCGCAAGGCTTTAAGGCTGCAGCGGCAAACTGGACCATAGAGCATCTGTCGTAGCATATATCCTGGGACTTCCTGACTTTCATAGAAAAATTCGTTGGTGTAGAGTTCGCACGACATGCTACGGCAAATGCTATATGGTGTAAAGTTTCCCGGCGTAGACTTGAAGGTTAAATTCACCCAAGCTCACGTGGAGCCAAATTTACCCAAGCTCACGTGATCCTGCACTAAAAGAACAGAAAGATCGAGCCCAAGTTGAAGCCTGTTCATTCAATTTTACCGGAAATATGATTTTTTTCAAATTGCGGTTCATCATGAGTAAAATGGAAAAACAACGTATAAAAAATTATGAGTTTTCGTTGCTTTCCAACGATGAAAACTTAATCTTGATGATTTCAATGAGATTCTTCAGGGATAATTAACCCTAGAACGGTAATCACATTCTTTTGACTCATTCCGTTAACCTGATGCTCATAAAAAATCGCAATCGAAAAAAATTCACATTTCCGGTGAAATTGATCGAAAAGGCTTCATTTTGGGCTCGTTCTTCCGGTTTTTTTTAAATGCCGAATCACGTGAGCCTGAGGAAATTTGGCTCCAAGTAAAAAATGCAGTAAAAATCGAGGAAACGAAGGGAAAAAGTCTGAATGAGAATTTTTTTTTTTTTTATCTGCAAAGCTCAAGATGGTAATAAAACGATCGATTTTTTGGCTCAAAAAATGTGGATGATTTAAAAAATTGCGAACATCTTAATGAAATTTTTCAAGGTCAAAAAAGTTATTTTTTGTTAAGTTAAGTGACTTACTGACTGACAGACAACGCACAGCCTAAACCAATGAAGTTAGGATCGTGAAATTTGTCACGGTTACTCCTCTCGCATCGTAGACGCTCACTAAGAACGGATTTTGTTCGTTCTCTATCCAAAAAAAAAATATCGAAATTTTTTTTTTTTTTTTAATTTTTTTTTTTTTAATTTTTTTTTTCAATTTTTTTTCTATACTCTTCTACCTCAATAAACGTTCACCGAGAACGGATTTTGTTCGTTCTCCACCAAAAAAAAAATGAAAAAAAAAATTTATCAAAATTTTTTTTTTTCATCATCTATATATATAAAAGAGTCGCGTGACTGACTGACTGACTGACTGACTGACTGACTGACTGACTGACAGACAACGCACAGCCTAAACCAATGAAGTTAGGATCGTGAAATTTGTCATGGTTACTCCTCTCGCATCGTAGACGCTCACTAAGAACGGATTTTGTTCGTTCTCTATCCAAAAAAAAATTATCGAAATTTTTTTTTTTTTCAATTTTTTTTCATTTTCTATACTCCTCTCCCATCATGGACGCTCACTAAGAACAGATTTTGTTCGTTCTATACCCAAAAAAAAATTATTGCAAAAATTTTTTTTTTCATCATCTATATATGGGGCATTCCACGCCAAATCGGACACCATTCTGCTTTAGCATCTCCGATTTTTTCGTTAATTTTTTATATTATAATACCCATTGAGAGAAATTTTCATGATTTTTTTCAATTTTTTTCGTCCAGCCGTTTTCGAGATATCAATTTTTCAAAAAAATCGTTCTTTGTTTTTCAAACATCCGTAACTTTTCGGAAAATGGATCGATTGGGACGTTTTTTTTTTGAATTTTTTGTTTTTTACGGAACTTTAAGAGTACACTATCAGAAAAAATCCAAAACCGTCTGTCTTCAATATTTCGAGTTTTTTTCTATAAAATGTTGATTTCCGAAAGACACGTAGCGATCGATTTTCTTGAAATTTTTTCCTAAAAAACTATAACTCACACCGCAATTTTTAAGCCTAGTCCCGTGATGGGTAAATGATGGGATCCATTTTTTTCGAATTTCTGAAATTTCATGTTTTTTTTTTAAACCACGTAGCAACCGATTTTCTTCAAATTTTCCGTTGAAATACTGTCATGCATCATGCAACGTTGGAATCCATGTTTTTTTGAATGTTAACATTTTTTGTTTCACTTACACTACCAGCGAAAAGTTTCCGGACAAAAATTTGAAAGAGTGCCTGAACGGTTGGCCTAGACCAATTTAACCATCGCCGTTTTGAAGAGGACGGTTCCACCTTCAATTTGGTTTTTTTTTAAATGTCTACGATTTTTTTTACACTCAGCACTCAGTTTTGAAAACGACAATTTTTTGTCGTTTTCTATCACTGTTTAGAGTGGACCCCGTTCAGAGTCAAAATGTTTTTTAGGCATTTCTGTGGATGAAATCATGAAGGTAGAAGACGACGCTTCAATTTCATTTTTCTAAAATTTTCCTACGATTTTTTTTTCAAAGATTTTTCGTTTTTTCTGAAAGATTTTAAGGAAAAACGAAAAATCTTTGAAAAAAAAATCTTACGAAAATTTTAGAAGAATGAAATTAAAGCGTCGTCTTCTACCTTTATGATTTTATCCACAGAAATGCCTAAAAAACATTTTGACTCTAAACGGGGTCCACTCTAAACAGTGATAGAAAACGACAAAAAATTGTCGTTTTCAAAACTGAGTGCTGAGTGTAAAAAAAATCGTAGACATTTAAAAAAAAAATCAAATTGAAGGTGGAACCGTCCTCTTCAAAACGGCGATGGTTAAATTGGTCTAGGCCAACCGTTCAGGCACTCTTTCAAATTTTTGTCCGGAAACTTTTCGCTGGTAGTGTAAGTGAAACAAAAAATGTCAACATTCAAAAAAACATGGATTCCAACGTTGCATGATGCATGACAGTATTTCAACGGAAAATTTGAAGAAAATCGGTTGCTACGTGGCTTAAAAAAAAAACATGAAATTTCAGAAATTCGAAAAAAATGGATCCCATCGTTTACCCATCACGGGACTAGGCTTAAAAATTGCGGTGTGAGTTATAGTTTTTTAGGAAAAAATTTCAAGAAAATCGATCGCTACGTGTTTTTCGGAAATCAACATTTTATAGAAAAAAACTCGAAATATTGAAGACAGACGGTTTTGGATTTTTTCTGATAGTGTACTCTTAAAGTTCCGTAAAAAACAAAAAATTCAAAAAAAAAAACGTCCCAATCGATCCATTTTCCGAAAAGTTACGGATGTTTGAAAAACAAAGGACGATTTTTTTGAAAAATTGATATCTCGAAAACGGCTGGACGAAAAAAATTGAAAAAAATCATGAAAATTTCTCTCAATGGGTATTATAATATAAAAAATTAACGAAAAAAACGGAGATGCTAAAGCAGAATGATGTCCGATTTGGCGTGGAATGCCCCATATATAAAAGAGTCGCGTGACTGACTGACTGACTGACTGTGTTTGAGAATAATAAAAAAGCGTTCAGCCCCATTCTTCAACGACTCCCGGTATATATTTTTTGTCTAACGCGAAGTTGGGAGACTCAGGCTCTCTTGCGTGCCATGAAAATGAAAAAAGGCGATCTCGGTTGTCTGGACAACAGAAAATAACAGAGAGGAAAAAGCCGTTTTGAGAATTGGTCGATTAATTGGTGTAACGCGTTTTTTACAACTCGCTGAGCAAAAAGATCTCGACGTTACGATCTCCTCTCCTTGAAAATCTGAACTGGCCCCAACGAAACAAACCTGACAAGGCTGTCGATCGCGCCTGATCGGTGAGTCTATCGATACATAATCCCCTTAGTCGAGTTACTGATACGAAACAGGCTAGTGCTGGCCGCGGTTATTCGCTTATCTATCATCCCTAATTCTGACAATGGCCGATGAAAGCCGCGGTTTGACCATTGGTCGCGGAACTCAGCTTGAAAACATTTGTTGTAATTTCAAGGCCGGTTATGGCTGCGGCTCCCCTCACTGTCAACGCAGTTTTGTGTGGGGTTTTTTAATCCATCACAGGCTCATCGTCAAACCAGTCTTAAATCCTTTCCTTTTTCTCCAAAAATCAAGGTTACGAACTCATTGCCGATGGTCGATGTCAACCCGTTAAAAGCCATGTAACAGACTGACTGACAGACAACGCACAGCCTAAACCAATGAAGTTAGGATCGTGAAATTTGTCACGGTTACTCCTTTCGCATCGTAGACGCTCACTAAGAACGGATTTTGTTCGTTCTCTATCCAAAAAAAAATTATCGAAATTTTTTTTTTTTTCAATTTTTTTTTCATTTTCTATACTCCTCTCCCATCATGGACGCTCACTAAGAACAGATTTTGTTCGTTCTATACCCAAAAAAAAATTATTGCAAAAATTTTTTTTTTCATCATTATCAAGAGTCGCGGCAGCGGCTCGACGCCAAGTTTAAAAGAAAAGCGTAGCGCGCGAGCCGGCCGTACTCTTATATACAGTAAAATAGGCATTTTATGACGTCACAGAAACTTTAAATCGTTCTCACAGGAGAACGGGTTGAGGGAAAAATCTCATATTAGATTTGAATTTTCTATGATTTTTTATCTTTCGAATGGTCCTTGGTAGAACAAAATCCGTTCAGCCAATCCAGAGAAATCTAACATTGAAGATTTTGGACGCGAGGTTTGGGATCCCTTCTGTTTCTTAGAGTCAGAAAGGCGTAAGTTATGTGCACAGGCGCTTGGACATACGCCCTTACGTGCCTGGTGGACATTTTCGGCCCGTGACGTCACCCGCCCCGCTAAACGTGGTATCCCCACTCTTTGCGCGCCACTGAGCGAGAGAGACAGACTATATCGGGCCTCTCTTTCCGTATGGTTTTCGTTGTTTAGCTACCATGGTTTTCGTTGTCTAGCTATCATGGTTTTCGTTGTCAAGGTACACGGCTCCATGGTTTTTCTTGTCTAGGTATATTTCTCCATGGTTTTCGATGTGTAGGTATATTTCTCCATGGTTTTTGTTGTCTCTGTATATTTCTCCATGGTTTTCGATGTCTAGGTCGACGGCTCCATGGTTTTCGTTGTCAAGGTACACGGCTCCATGGTTTCTGATGTCTAGGTATATTTCTCGATGGTTTTCGATGTGTAGGTATATTTCTCCATGGTTTTCGTTGTCTCTGTATATTTCTCCATGGTTTTCGATGTCTAAGTATATTTCTCCATGGTTTTCGATGCCTAGGAATGTTTCTCCATAGTTTTCGATGTCTAGGTCGTCGGCTCCATGGTTTTCGGTGTCTAGGTCCACGGCTCCATGGTTTTTGATGTCTAGGTATATTTCTCCATGGTTTTCGATGTCTAGGTATATTTCTCCATGGTTTTCGATGTCTAGGTCGTCGGCTCCATGGTTTTCGGTGTCTAGGTCCACGGCTCCATGGTTTTTGTTGTCTAGGTATATTTCTCCATGGTTTTCGTTGTCTCTGTATATTTCTCCATGGTTTTCGATGCCTAGGTATATTTCTTCATGGTTTTCGATGTCTAGGTCGACGGCTCCATGGTTTTCGTTGTCAAGGTACACGGCTCCATGGTTTTTTATGACTAGGTATGTTTCTCCATGGTTTTTGATCGCTAGGTTCATGGCTCCATGGTTTTCGATGTCTAGGTCGACGGCTTCATGGTTTTCGACGTCTAGGTATATTTCTCCATGGTTTTCGATGTCTAGGTCGACGGCTTCATGGTTCTCGATGTCTAGGTATATTTCTCCATGGTTTTCGATGCCTAGGTATATTTCTTCATGGTTTTCGATGTCTAGGTATATTTCTTCAAGGTTTTTGCTGTCTAGGTATATTTCTCCATGGTTTTCGATGCCTAGGTATATTTCTCCATGGTTTTCGATGTCTAGGTCGTCGGCTCCATGGTTTTCGGTGTCTAGGTCCACGGCTCCATGGTTTTCGGTGTTTAGGTCCATGGCTTCATGGTTTTCGGTGTCTAGGTCCACGGCTTCATGGTTTTCGGTGTCTAGGTCCACGGCTCCATGGTTTTCGATGTCTAGGTATATTTCCCCATGGTTTTCGATTTCCAGGTATATTTCTTCACGGTTTTTGATGTCTAGGTATATTTCTCCATGGTTTTCGTCGGCTTTGTATATTTTTCAATGGTTTTCGATGCTTAGGTATATTTCTTCATGGTTTTCGATGTCTAGGTATATTTATTCATGGTTTTTGCTGTCTAGGCATATTTCTCCATGGTTTTAGTTGTCTCTGTATATTTCTCCATGGTTTTCGATGTCTAGGTCCACGGCTCTATAATTTTCGATGTCAAGGTATATTTCTCCATTGTTTCCGATGTCTAGGTATATTTCCCCATGGTTTTCGATGTCTAGGTCCACGGCTCCATGGTTTTTGATGTCTAGGTATATTTTTCCATGGTTTTCCATGTCTAGGTCCACGGCTCCATGGTTTTTGATGTCTAGGTCCATTCCTTCATGGGTTTCGGTGTCTAGGTCCACGGCTCCATGGTTTTTGATGTCATTTGTTTTTCATCTCAAAAATCAAAATCTTCTTCATTCAAATTTCGGCAACATAAAAAATATTTATCAGACTTTATGATTGAAGGGGTTGACCGGGGGTTGCCACGGAAGTTTTTGACCTTTGCACGGTAACCTTATTTTATTTAAACTTTCCGGTGACGTGGGGTCATAAATCACCCCAGTTTTAAAAACTCCCTGTCTCTTCTAAAATTCAATGAAAATGATCCACTTTGGGCTTATTCTTTTCGTTTTTTAATGCAGGATCACGTGAGCCTGGGGCAATTTCGCTCGGAGTCAAAAAATAAGCCAAAAATGCAATAAAACGATTAAAAAACGGGAGAACGAAGGGAGAAAGGGCACGAGGGAGGAGAGTTAAGTCTCGTCAGGACTTTTTTGAGGGATTGACGAAGAGTCTTGACGGAATTTTTTAAGGCGCTCACCAGTGGTCTCGAACGTGGTTTCTTAAGAGTTAGTTAATATTTACTAAACTCAGAGTCTCGTCACTATGGTTTTAAGGGATTAACGAAGAGTCTGGACGACAATTTCGAAAGGGTTAACCAAGGCTCTTAATGGGAGTTTTTAAGGGATTAACCACGAATCTCGCCAGGACTTTTTTAAGGGATTGGTCAAGAGTCTGGACGAGAATTTTTAAGGGGTTTATCATGACCCTCGCCGATATATTTTGAAGGGATTTGCGGAAGCGGTGTCGACGGAAGTTTTTCAAGGCATTGAGTGGAAGCGTCCAGAGACTTTTTTTATGGGATTCATAAAGAATCTCGCCGCGACTTTTTCAAAAGATTCATCGAGATTCTGGTCGAGACTTGTTTCAACAGATCGACCAAGAATCGTGCCAAGACTTTTTTAAGGGATTAGTCAAGAGTCTGGATGGGATTTTTTAAAGAGTCGACAAAAAGTCTTGACGAGATTTTTGCAACAGATTAGCCAAGGGTAGACGAGCTTTTTTAAGGGATTGACTAAGGGCCTCACTGAGGTTTCATTGAGAGATTGACCACGAGTCTCTTCGTGGTTTCCTTGAGGGATTGAACAAGGTTCTCGATGAGAGTTTTTTAAGTCTTTGATCATGACTGTTGTCGAGATATTTAAAGGAATTTACCAGGGGTGTCGACAGAAGTTTTTGAAGAGATTTATTTTATTTCAAGAATAACCAACCAGAACAAATAATGCCTCTATAATTACAAAAAAATGTTGATGAATATCCCGCTTTTCAAAAAGAAGAGAAATCCGTGGAAAAATACTTTTGAAAAGTAAAAAAAGAACGCCAATTTTAAAAGATCGCAACCTCAGTAGAAAATTAATTACTCAATTTTCTTCATATCACTTTGACATAAAAAACAATTTAGATTTACAAAATGTAATGCATTTTTTCTTCCCTACGAACGATATTTTGAAATTCCCCAAAATTTTCTCAAAAACTCTCAAGCTCAATCGACAAAAAGAAATGAAATCATTGCAACATAGCCAAGAATTAAAAAAATAATGAATAGCTACATTTCACAGGGAAACATGTGCACCCTCAATACATTTTGTGTATTTAAGGGTCTGCAAAGGCTCTACAAAAAAATGCAAAAAATTGGCGTGCATGGTTAACTAAAAAAGCCCGGAAAGATAAAGAATCAATTTAAGGGAGAGGCGGACAAACTTGAACAACTGCCTAAAATAGAATTTCCGTTTTTCATCTGAAAAATCGAAATCGTTTTCATTCAAATCTCGTCAAGATAAAAAAACATTTATCAGATTGCATGGAATGAAATTTTTTAAAAGTTTCGTTCCCCTTGGCTCTCCAGACTTTGAAAAATGATTATTAATTGTGCAAAGAGGAGAGATTTTTGTTTAATATGGAAATAGGAAATATCATCGCAGAAAGAGGAATAGGATAAACAGCGAACATTTGGAATAATATGGAATTATCATCGCGGAAAGAGAACAGAAAAAACAGCGAACATTTAGAATTTCGGAGGATGTTCCATTTCCCATTACATGACGTCATAATGCTACTTTGCGCGTGCATGCGGAAACTTCCAATAAGAACAGTGACGCAGGCCTTCGCCGAACTTTTTTAGTTAACCATGCACGCCAATTTTTTGCATTTGTTTGTAGAGCCTTTGCAGACCCTTAAATACACAAAATGTATTGAGGGTGCACATGTTTCCCTGTGAAATGTAGCTATTCATTATTTTTTTAATTCTTGGCTATGTTGCAATGATTTCATTTCTTTTTGTCGATTGAGCTTGAGAGTTTTTGAGAAAATTTTGGGGAATTTCAAAATATCGTTCGTAGGGAAGAAAAAATGCATTACATTTTGTAAATCTAAATTGTTTTTTATGTCAAAGTGATATGAAGAAAATTGAGTAATTAATTTTCTTCTGAGGTTGCGATCTTTTAAAATTGGCGTTCTTTTTTTACTTTTCAAAAGTATTTTTCCACGTACATATAACTATTGCGTGATTGACTGACTGACTGACTGAGTGAGTGACTGATTGATTGACAGACAACGTACACTCTAAACCACTTAAGATAGGATCGTGAAATTTGTCACGGTTATGAAATTCGTCACAGATACTTCTCTCCCATCGTAGACGCTCACTAAGAAAGGATTTCGTTCGTTCTTTATCCAAAAAAAAATGTTTGTAATTTTTTTTCCGACTGTTGCGTGACTGACTCACTGACTGACACACAAAAAAAAAGGACTGGCTGACTGGAAGGACTGGCTGGAACCATGATCCTATCTTCAGTGGTTTAGGGTGTTTGTTGTCAATCAGTCAGTCAGTCAGTCAGTCAAATTTCCAAATTTGATCATATAGACCCCAATGAAAAAATCATTTTCATTGGGGTCCCAGTGTCGTTGGAGACCATTGTGTGCCCAGCGAAGCGGGCGTACCCAAGGCTAGTATATGTATAAAAGAGTTGCGTGATTGACTGACTGACTGACTGACAGACAACGCACAGCCTAAACCAATGAAGTTAGGATCGCGAAATTTGTCACGGTTACTCCTCTCGCATCGTAGACGCTCACTAAGAACGGATTTTGTTCGTTCTCTATCAAAAAAAAAATTATCGAATTTTTTTTTTTTTTTAATTTTTCTTTTCAATTTTTTTATTCAATTTTTTCATTTTTTATTTTCTATACTATTCTACTTTGATAAACGCTCACCAAGAACGGATTTTGTTCGTTCTCCACTAAAAAAAACTTATCAAAATTTTTTTTTCTCATTATTACATATATAACTGTTGCGTGACTGACTGACTGACTGACAACGCACAGCCTAAGCCACTAAAAAAATCATTTTCATTGGGGTCTATATGACCATTGTGTGCCCTCACTGAGAACGGATTTTGTTCATTCTCTATCCAAAAAAAAATTATCGAATTTTTTTTTTTTTTCAATTTTTTTTTCTTTTTCTATACTCCTGAGTGAGTGACTGAGTGACAGACAACGCACACTCTAAACCACTTAAGATAGGATCGTGAAATTTGTCACGGTTATGAAATTTGTCCCAGATACTTCTCTCCCATCGTAGACGCTCACTAAGAAAGGATTTCGTTCGTTCTTTATTAAAAAAAAAAATTATCGTTTTTCAGGATTCAAACACAAAATTGATACGAAAATTGGCGTTTCTATTCACATTGAACAAAAAATTAAGGGAAAAAGTATTTTGCGTTGGACCTCAACTTTACGAATTTCAGTGTCATTTCGATTTGACGATGTTGAAATATGCTTCGTTGGACTGCAACGAAATTCGGGTTTTTTTCGAGCAAAAGTCATTAATTTAATTCAATATTCAATCAAGACTATAAAACGATCGTTTTTCAGGATTCAAACACAAAATTGATACGAAAATTGGGTTATTATTTTTTGAATTTAACAAAAAATTCAGGGTAAGGGTATTTTCCATTGACCCCAACGTTGCGAACTGCAGTGTCGTTTTGATTCGATGTTTGGCTCGACAAACTTGACAAAATTGTTTAAATGTTGTCGTTTTATCAATACCGATGATAGCTCAAGCGAATGAAGATGGGAGTCAGGATGAGTGGGATGACTGGGTTCCGGATAAAAGAATTAGAGCCAGTAGTGCGTAACTTGGCCTTTCCCTTCTATAAAAAAAAGAAAAAAATTACTGTCCACAGTTTTTTTCGCTCTATATCAGATTGGATATTTTTAAGTTTTGCATTTGGAGAGCAGATTCGTAGAGAGTTAAATCAAAATAATACTAGATTAAATTTTATATTGTGAAACGCAAACGAAGTCGCGTGCGAAAACCTATGTGAAAAAATGAAAACGCATACCTTTACACAGTACCACATAGGTCATGCGGCAATCTGTGTGCGATACCATTGTGTGCCCGGCGAAGCGGGCGTACCTTGTTATCTATATTGTAACGGTACGAAATACGCTCAAAGACGCCTCGCGTTACGCGTCGGTTCGAGCTTCATGGAAAAGGAGCAGGCAATGAAGAAAAACAAGAAATTTCAATATAAAAAATCAAATAATTAACAATTTATTCAATTTGTTTAAATTAAGAATGATTTTGATTACAAAAACACAAATAAGATCGATTTGATCTTAGAGAAAACAATTTTTGTTATTAATTACGGTTATTTGACTGGAATAACCATGAAAAGAGGAAATTTAACATTTTTTTTATAATTAATTTGTCCAAATTATTTGATTTAACACAATAATGACGATTTTTCGTTGACTCAATACAATTTTAATGGATTTTATTTAATTTGGACGAAATTTGTGTAGGATTTTGACGATATAAAATCCAAGTGACTTTTTATTAATTTTACTACAAACTTGCGTTGAGTTTCTCTACTTCGATTTAGGTTGTGATAATTTCGAGGGTTTAGGAAACAAAACACGGTTGCGGGAGTCGAACGGAGCCGAACTACTCCGTGGCCAATGCTTTGTAGGTTAGGATGTTCACCGGTTGCGGGAGTCGAACGAAACCGAACTGCTCCGTGGCCGATGAACAAGGAAAATTGAGGTTATGTTGCACACCGGTTGCGGGAGTCGAACGAAACCGAACTACCCCGTAGCCGATGCGCAGAAAAAATGAGGTTGGAATCGTACACCGGCTGCGGGAGTTGAACGTAACCGAACCACTCCGTCGTCGTATGCACGAAGGAAATTTAGGTTAGATTATGAGTGTACACCGGCTGCGGGAGTTGAACGTAACCGAACCACTCCGTCGTCGAATGTACAGGAAAATTTAAGGTTAGGTTTTGGGAAGTAGAGAAACTCTTTGCCTAATACTCAGACTGTACGCTGAGGTCTCGGAATCTCGAGAGAGAATGAGCGCCGAGTGCTGGACGGCACCGGCTTTTATACGGTCGAAATCCTTTGTTCTCGGATTCCGCGAATTCTAAAAATAACTTCTAATATTATTGGCTTCGTTAAATCGTGGTGGGAACGCTGGCTAGAGATCACTGGCTACGCGCTTCCCCCACTCACTCACGCTCGGATCTGATTCGCTAAGCGTGGCTTGCGTCTGCGCACTACGCTCGCCGAAAGTCACGTACGCCACTTCTTTTATTATTATTTTCCCCCTCTTACTCGCGCGTGGCTCGCTGAGTCACGTACGCCACTTGTTGCATCATCTTTCTTCCCCCACTTACGCCCCAGAGTGCCGAGTCGCGCTCGCTAGCGGGCTCGCTACCCCCACTTTCACTCGCGGGCCAGCGATTAGTTCCGCCGCCGTCCGCTCGGCGCTGGCTCAGTCGAGCGTCAGCCGCCGAGACGACCACATCGCCTCATGCGCTAGGCGGTGCCGTTACAATATATATGCACCGCCGCTCAAAAGTTTAGATACACTACCCCATATTTCTTGCGGCACCAAAAGTTTAATAACTCTGTCAAAAAAGATTTTCCAATTTTCGAAGCGGCGTTCTGAAGGGGACAAATCAAGCTTCAGTTTGATCCGTTCAAATACTTTTTATGATTTTTTTTCGACTCAGTACAGACTTTGGTTTGTGACTGTTTTTAGGCTTTTTTTTGACCATGCCAATTCAGGCGCACAGCTTCAGGATTTTCTTGATTTTTTCTTTAATGATGACAAACTTAAAACTGGATGCAATAGCTCCATCTTCGTTTTTTAGAAAGTTTTTTGCGATTTTTTTTCGCAAAGTTATCTGATTTTTTCCCAAAATCAATCAATTTTGAAAAATTCTAGATAACCCGAGAACTATAGGGTTCAAGAGAAAATATTAAGAATGAAAAAAGTTGTGTATTTCGATCCTGAATCGCGTCGAATTTTTTTGGAATTATTCTTTGAATTTTTTTTTTTTTGTATTTTTTTCGAAACTTAGTTTTTTTTAAGGCCGATAAAGTAATGATTCAAGGCACTCACCCGACTCAGATAAGTTTCTCTAACTTATTTAAGTGTGGTGAGTGCGTTGAATCGTTACTTTATCGGCCTTAAAAAAAAACTAAGTTTCGAAAAAAATACTAAAAAAAAAAAAATTCAAAGAATAATTCCAAAAAGATTCGACGCGATTCAGGATTGAAATACACAACTTTTTTTGTTCCTGACATTTTCTCTTTAACCCTATAGTTCTCGGGTTATTTAGAATTTTTCAAAATTGATTGATTTTGGGAAAAAATCAGATAACTTTTCGAAAAAAAATCGCAAAAAATTTTCTAAAAAACAAAGATGGAGCTATTGCATCCAGTTTTAAGTTTGTCATCATTAAAGAAAAAATCAAAAAAATCCGGAAGCTGTGCGCCTGAATTGCCATGGTCAAAAAAAAGCCTAAAAACAGTCACAAACCATAGTCTGTACTGAGTCGAAAAAGAATCATAAAAAATATTTGAACGGAGCAAACTGAAGCTTGATTTGTCCCCTTCAAAACGCCGCTTCGAAAATTGGAAAATCTGTTTTTTTGACAGAGTTATCTAACTTTTTGTGCCGCAAGAAATATTGGGTAGTGTATCTAAACTTTTGAGCGGCAGTGTATAAGTGTTGCGTGACTGACTGACTGACTGACTGACAGACAACGCACAGCCTAAACCAATGAAGTTAGGATCGTGAAATTTTTCACGGTTACTCCTTTCCCATCGTAGACGCTCACTAAGGACGGATTTTGTTCGTCCTCTATCCAAAAAAAAATTATCGCGAATTTTTTTTTAGACAATTTTTAGATACATTTTTAAATAATTATCTAGATTTTTTAGATAATTTTTAGATACATTTTTAGATAATTATCTAGATTTTTTAGATAATTTTTTTTTAGATAGAGGACGAACAAAATTCTAAAAAAAAATTTTTTTTTTTTCAAACTAAAAAAAAAATCCGTTAGAGAAATTGAGCGTTTACCATGGCAACGGTTACCATGGCAACGGTTGCCATGGTAATCGTTTCCTTGGCAACCACTGCCATGGTGATTCTATATATATACAAGGTATGCCCGCTTCGCCGGGCACACCATTTTATCCAACACAGATTTTCACATGACCTGTGTGGTACTGTACTGTGTAAGGGGATGCGTTTTCATTTCTTCACATAGGACTTCACATGGGCAGATTTGACGATGTTGAAATATGCTTCGTTGGAATGCAACGAAATTTGTTTTTTTTCTTGAGCAAATCTCATGTATTTTATTCGATATTTAATCGAGACGATAAAATTATCGTTTTTCAGGATTCAAACACAAAATTGATACGAAAATTGGCGTTTCTATTCACGTTGAACAAAAAATTTAGGGAAAAAGTATTTTGCGTTGTACCTCAATGTTACGAATTTCAGTGTCATTTTGATTTGACGATGTTGAAATATGCTTCGTTGGACTGCAACGAAATTCGGGTTTTTTTTCGAGCAAAAGTCATTAATTCAATTCAATATTCAATCAAGACGATAAAACGATCGTTTTTCAGGATTCAAACACAAAATTGATACGAAAATTGGGTTATTATTTTTTGAATTTAACAAAAAATTAAGGGTAAGGGTATTTTTTATTGACCCCAACGTTGCGAACTGCAGTGTCGTTTTGATTCGATGTTTGGCTCGACAAACTTGAAAAAATTGTTTAAATGTTGTCGTTTTATCAATACCGATGATAGCTCAAGCGAATGAAGATGGGAGTCAGGATGAGTGGGATGACTGGGTTCCTGATAAAAGAATTAGAGCCAGTAGTGCGTAACTTGGCATTTCCCTTCTATAAAAAAAATAAAAAAATTACTGGTCACAGTTTTTTTCGCTCTATATCAGATTTGATATTTTTAAGTTTTGCATTTTGAGGGCAGATTCGTAGAGAGTTAAATCAAAATAATAATAGATTAAATTTTATATTGTGAAACGCAAGCGAAGTCGCGTGCGAAAACCTATGTGAAAAAAATGAAAACGCATACCTTTACACAGTACTACATAGGTCATGTGGCAATCTGTGTGCGATACCATTGTGTGCCCGGCGAAGCGGGCGTACCTTGACTAGTATATATTGTAACGAATATTTTCCCTGACGGGATAAATATTGTCCCTTCTCGGCTCACCTCGTCTCCCGAGCACTCCCAACGGTCGCGAGAGCGGGCTGGGCGCCAGGTACAACGTACCGCCGAAATAATTTCGACTTTTTGTTCGCCCGCTCTCACCAATCTCAATTGACCGGGGTACGCGGGAAACGAGGTGACCGAGGCGTTCCGGCCACTCAGCTCTACAGCTGAGATACAAACGGTAGAGGGGGTGATTCTTGGGGCGAGGTAACAGCATGAAACAAATATAATAACAAGGCAACTCAAACGCGAAGTTAAAAGATTAACAAAATGATTTATTCAAATTGAAGAAAGGTAACGTTAACAAGGCAATTATTAAAATTAAATTGAACAAATAATAATTTTGATCCCGCGATTATTCTTGACCGTGAACGACCTTGCCTGACGATTCATGTTCGAAACGGGCAGGATAACCTCCATAAGGGGGGTTATCGCCCAGGTAACTAAGAGCGAGGCTCGACTATCAGGTATTGGCGCGACTATGAAGTGGCGGTCTTCCTCGCAGGTAAATGGGCGTGGGTAATAGAATCCCAGGCGTTTGCTCTGACTGACAGTCCAGGGAAGCAGTTCAGCAGCAACGCTGGTGATTCGCCCAAGGTCGAAACACCCAGCTCCATAGCGCGAGGTAAATCAATGATCCCAACCATACCGAAGGCAAGCGGGATCATGAAGGTAACTACAGGTAATTCGGCATGAAGGCAATGAGGTAGGATCGTCAGACAAGTCGTTTTCCAAAATACGGCGTAGGTAATCCGGTCGCAATGGAATTCGCGGTGCGGGATCGAACCGACTAAATATAAGAGATAGGTAACGCCAAGATAAGTCGCACACACGTGCCAAAAGAATACGAACGCAAAATCGAACACGAACACCCAAGAGACGAAGAATATAGGCGCGATACAATAGCATTTACGACACACGAAGCGGCTGGATCGCCAGCGCGAGAGCGAGAGAGATAGCGCGCAAACAAACGCGCGGTCGAGGCCGCGCGCGAAACAAAGGGAACTCTCCGAGCGACGACGCGAAGGCACAACGAAATTTACGGAATTTTGTGCGTCGCTCGCGAGAGTTTTCGCCAAATAAAATTCAATAAAATAATTCAGCAAAAACCCGATCCGTTCCATACCGCATAAGGCGAAAATTAATATGAAAGAAAGAAATAGGCAAATCGAAAGAAAACGAAGACAATGCAAAAACAAATCGAGCGAGACCAAAATCATTAATATTGTCCGCTGAATTGCTCGACCACACAAAATGGGAACCGGTCGAGGAGCAATGGCCAATAATGCCCGCAAAGGCTCACTCGTCCTGATTCCCCGCAAACAATAAAATTGATCCACGCTCCGGAACAACCGCCAATCTTTTCATTGTTCCGGAGACCTTAATAAAACTACAAAAAGAAGGTCGAACAATCCAGCGAACCAAAAGAGAATAAAAGGAACGGACTGACCGAGAGACGTGTAGGCGGCAGGCAAGCGAAATTCCCCACATCGCAGGAGATGGCAACGAAAATTAAGCAAAAGCGTAATCAGGCAACTAAGGTAGGCAATAAGCAACAAAGTGCAGGTAGTAAGCAACAAAGTGCAGGTAATAGGCAACAAAGTGCAGGTAAGAAGCAACAGAGTGCAGGTAATTAGGCAGCTAAAGAGGTAATACACTTGACACTTGGCACTTGTCTCCTCGGGAAGGCGCTCGACGTCGACTGATTTGCGATCGCTCGCAAATCGATCGCCTTCCCGAAAATCCTCGCGCTCCCCCCACCACGCCAAGTCCCTCGCGAGGCAGCGCTAGCTCGCCCTATAGGCGAGACTAGCCGAGACGGCGCCACGCGGTGTTTCGCGGTAAATTCGAATTGAGCGTACCGCAGATTGATCAGATCTGAGGCACGCTGCAATTCGAGGAATCCTCCAGCTTCTCCACCTCCACTCTCCCGCTCGGCAATCGCACCCGGCACCTACTCAGCCGTGTCTCGGGCACCTACCTCTTGGGGATCCAGGCGATGAACGGACGGGGTGAAGGCGAGGCCTCCCTCGCCACCCGCGGATCAGGTGGGCGGCGGTGGGCCCACGCGCCACCAGGCAAACAGCACCTTCACCCCTGGCTAGCCCCAGATCCCACCTAAATTGAGGCGCCGGTTTGACGCGGACGGCGGTACCCGAGAACGAGGCCGTGGACGGTGCAGCTACTCGGCTGCTACGGCGAGGAGGTCACGGGGGGCGTTCAAGATGGCCACAGATCCAGCGTGAACCTCCGACCGTCCACGAGCGAGCCACGATGATCTTGGCTCCAATGCCATGTGGGAGCGAAGCTTTGCGGGGAGAATCAAGGGGAGAACCGAGGTAAAAGGCAATGCTACCTCGCGGAAAACGAGAGCGAGGGAGTAAAGAACAAAGACGCGAAATATTAAAGGTAGAAAATTAAGGGAATTTCCGATTAGCCGCCACACGCCACTCGTTAGGTAATTTCATAATAAAACAATCATTCATCGCTCTCCGCTTCGCGACTTAAGTTAACGGGTGTTCGTTTCGCGCAAATTATTCAATCTAATACGACAAAATAAAACAAAATAAAATAAAAGCTTAATAATTACGGACGATGAGTCTCCGCCAGCGCACTCCCCGAGAAATCGACGAGCGACGGCCAAAGACAGGACCGTAAACCCGGTCCACTGGTCGACACCCATTCGTGCGAGTGGCGGGACAAAATGTCACGTCACAATATATAAGAGTTGCGTGACTGACTGACTGACTGACAGACAACGCACAGCCTAAACCAATGAAGTTAGGATCGCGAAATTTGTCACGGTCACTCCTTTCGCATGGTAGACGCTCACTAAGAACGGATTTTGTTCGTTCGCTATAAAAAAAAAAATTATCAAAATTTTTTTTTTTCATTTTTGTTTCATTTTCTATACTCCTCTCCCATCATGGACGCTCACTAAGAACAGATTTTGTTCGTTCTCTACCGAAAAAAAATTAGTGAAAATTTTTTTTTTTCATCATTATACATATAACTGTTGCGTGATTGACTGACTGACTGACTGACTGACTGACTGAGTGACTGATTGATTGACAGACAACGCACACCCTAAACCACTTAAGATACGTCACAGTTATGAAATTTGTCACAGATACTTCTCTCCCATCGTAGACGCTCACTAAGAAAGGATTTCGTTCGTTCTTTATTAAAAAAAAATTTTCGCAATTTTTTTTCCGACTGTCGCGTGACTGACTCACTGACTGACACACAAAAAAAAGACTGACTGATTGACTGACGCACAAAAAAATTTCCGAATTTGATCATATAGATGCCATCCGTATTTGATCATAGACCCCAATGAAAAAATCATTTGCATTGGGGTCTACAGAAAAACTGTAACCATGATCCTATCTTCAGTGGTTTAGGGTGTTCGTTGTCAGTCAGTCAGTCAGTCAAATTTCCAAATTTGATCATATCAACCCCAATGAAAAAATCATTTTCATTGGGGTCCCAGTGTCATTGGGGACCATTGTGTGCCGAGCGAAGCGGGCGTACCCAAGGCTAGTACATGTATATTTTAATGTATATTTTTTGTATAATATATGTATATTTTTTAATTGACTCACTCGTTTGAATTTATCTAGTAAATTCAATTTTCAAAGGGAAATAAAGTGTTTTATAAAAAATTATGAGTTTTTATTTCTTTCCAACTATGACAACTTAATCGTGGTATTTTCAAGGAGATTTTTCAGGGATAATTAACCCTAGAGCGAATAGACCGCAATTTTAAAAAATTCATATCTCCGGTGAAATTGAACGAAAAGGCTTCAACTTGGGCTCGTTCTTCTGATTTTTTAATTGCAGAATCACGTGAGCCTGGGGAAATTTGGATTGAAGTAAAAAATGCGGTAAAAAACGGGAAATTGAAGGGAAAAAGGGCGCGAGTTTCAAAGTTGTTTTTGACCCCAGGTTACCGTTTCAAGGTTCAATTTTTTGGTTAGAAGTGTGAATTTCTAACCGAAATGTTATTCTCCGGTATTTCCGTCAGGTCTCGAGTAATACATTGTTTCCACGCGAAGAATTTCAGTCGTCGATCCGCGGATGAGTCGCGGCCAGTTTGTTATCTCTGATCGGCTCACCAGGAGGAAACCAGGGTTTTTTGCATGTGCTAAATCGATCGATTTTTAGCCTCGAAAAAAGTGCGCAATTGAAAATATTCATATTTCCGGTGAAATTTATCGAAAAGGCTTCAACTTGGGCTCGATCTTTTGGTTTTTTAAAATGCAGAATCACATGAGCCTGGGAAAATTTGTATTTTAGTAAAAAAAATGGGTAAAAAATGCGGTACAAAACGGGAAAACGAAGGGGAAAAGGCCGGAAAAGAAATAATTTTCTTTCATTAGCAAAGCTCACGACGATAGAACGATCGGACTCGATGAGAGTCCAATGCTGATTTATTTCTCGAAATCTTCTCTTGATTTCTCGCCGAGATATAATTTTTGCCCGTTACCACGAATTTCTTAACAAAATTAGATCTTCTTAAACGAAAATCGCTCGTGTCGGGAAAAAGATTGTAAAATCATGATTTCTTCTTTTCGGTAATGGTTTCCTCAGCTGAGACGGCGGGTGGGCACGTGCAACAGTCGCATTTTTTCGCAAGAATACGATTCCGACTTTCGACTATCGATTTCGAAAAAAACAACGTTGTTCCATAAATTTGGAGCGGTTGATCAATCCTTGATTAATTCTCTGAAATGTGCTCTACAGAGCAGAATTTGACCTCAAGTTTATGCCATTATCTCAATTTATCGCCGAGTTATGATTTTTGACATTTCACCACTGATTGTATGAAACAGAAGAAAAGGAGTGTCCGTGGAAATTCCCAGCATGTATAAGTTGCTTTGATCACACAATTTTAAAAATTAGGTATTGTTTCTTCATTTACTCAGGAAAATGGCAGATCGTCAGAAAAGATTTCGTGATTTTTCGGACGACTATTTACAACGACTGAAAAGAAGATTTCCCGATGATTCGAGTGATGACGGACCTAGCAGCAGAAGCAGCAGCAGCAACAGCAGCAATGAAGACGAAGAGACGAGATCTCAGCCAAGTACATCAGAACCTTCATCCCCGTCCGTAGTAAGTGTTGTGGCTGTCGACGATGATACGGCTTCCGATACATCAGGTCACGACTCAAATGTAACTCTTGCGGTGAGTGAGGGCCCGGGAATTTCTTTACACGAAGACGACTCGGTGGATGAGAATGAAGTCCTCCCCAGGAATGATGAACCTCTTTATGAGGGAGCCCCCATAACATCTGCGGAAAGCACCGTTGCTCTTGCGTTCATGATCGTTAGACATGGATTAACAAAAGCAGCTCAGGCGGACCTTTTGAGAATTGTGGAGTTGCATTGCCCTCCCGGTAACGTATGCAAAACTACGTTGCACACGTTCAACCGACAATTGGCGCAGTCGAACATTCCATTATCCCGTCATTATTACTGCGCTTCGTGTTTCTCGCCGCATCAAAATGCAGAATCGATTTGCGTTACGTGCTCACCACCGCATAGTGTTAAGTATTTTTTAGTAGCGTCGCTCAGCTTACAATTGAAAACGCTCTACAAACGGCCCGGTTTTCGAGAAGCTATTGAAGAGAATTTCGATGGAAGACGGCAAAATCGTGAAGAGTTTTCGGACATCTACGATGACTCGGTGTACAAGGAGTTATGCCAACCGGACAATTTCTTGAACGACCCAACGAAACTTTCATTTACCATGTACACAGATGGCGTGACTATTTCCCGGTCTTCGAAATTTGCCGTGTGGCCTATCTATCTTGTCATCAACGAATTGCCGCTGGCCATGAGATTCCGGCGAGAAAATGTGTTACTTGCGGGCTTATGGTATGATGAGACTAAGCCCCTTGCTAACTTGTTTTTGAGCCCTGTAGCCGGAACCGTTGAAGAGCTCAAACAAGGTATCGAAGTACAGGGTCCGTTTGGAGAACCTTTCATAGTAAAGGGAGTAATCATTTGCTTCGTAGCCGATCTTCCAGCAACAGCCCTGATGCAAAATCGCAAGCAGTACAATGGCAAATACGGCTGTCAAATTTGTGTCATAAGAGGGGTGTATCTCCGGGAAGAAAAGGTTTTTGTGTATCCGTACGAAATTTGCGAATTGCGTACAGGAACACGGACCGAAGTTCATGCCCGAAATGCTTTTGAAGCCGGATCTGCCGTTTGTGGGGTTAAAGGGCCTACGGTTATGAAACGTATGATGAAAAATCACGTACAAGGGACTGCTGTTGATACAATGCACGCTGTCATGGAAGGGATAGTACCTAGGCTAAACGACATTTTTTTCAGTAAGAAGCATTCAGATTATCCGGCATCAATTTGTAATAAAGTAAAGGTGGTCGACGACAGACTGACTTCCATCAATCCGCCGTCGTTTGTTCAAAGACTCCCCCGCTCAATCGAAAACCATGGGGCATATTGGAAGGGCCACGAAAACAAGAACTGGTTGTTCTATTTTTCGGTGCCATGTCTCAAGGGTCTCTTAGATGAGGAATATTTCCAACATTACTTATTGTTAGTTGTTGGAATATCTCTGCTTTCTCAAACAAGGGTTCCGAATGAAGATCTAGACACCGCTTCTGTCGCTCTCGATCGATTTGTGAGCAGTTTTGAAACGTTGTATGGTCGGAAATATATGAGCAACAACGTCCATCAATTACTGCATTTACCGGAGATGGTTCGAAGATGGGGCCCGCTGTTTACAACATCGTGCTTTCCGTTTGATAACCTCAACGGTAAATTCAAACAATTTGTACACGGGAGCAATGCAGCGCCGTTGCAAATATTTGAAGCAACATCGAAATTCATGAACTTGTCAACTTTGAAGCATGAACACTTGAGGCAAGGTTCATCAGCCGAAAAGTTTTGCACGAGTTTGAATTCGAAGTTCGGCAGATTGAAGCGTTTCGCCATCGCCGATGGTGTCTACATTATTGGCAAGTGCGGCGAGGTTGAGAATCTCCCTGCTTGCATAGCGGAAGTTCTCCGGGAGGAGAACATCAATGGTACTCGATACTTTAAATTCAAAAGATTGTTGAAAAACAAAATAATTTATTGTACCGAGGACTATCGCCGTAATCTCAAGACCGACAGCTCTTTCGCCGTTTATAGGCAAAATGATGACTGTTTGGCATGTGGCAGAATCGAGTCATTCGTTCGGGTTCAGTCTTGTGATTGCGGTGGATTATGCGAGTGCCTTGCCCACGATTACGCCATCGTACAACCGTGTATAGTAGAAAATAGAGTTTCATCGACAATTTCGGATATAGAAGTTGGTAATATTCACAATCTGGTAGGTTTTGGGCCAAGTGTAGTAGCGGTCAACGTTTCGAGGATTCACTCTGTGTGCTTCCACATTGTAATCGAAGATATCCCCGATGAGTATATTATCGAACGCGTCAACTCTGTGGAATTCGAATGAACGGAAGAAGGGAAAAAGAGGAGGAGGAACTGGACAGAGTTGCAAACCCAGGAAGAATAGAACAAAAAAAAGTCACAAGAAGAGGAGAAAGGTACAACGTTCAAAGGTGATGAAAGTGAGTGCAACAGAAAAGACACGCGTGAGAAAAGAAGAAGGGAAAATGAAGGGAGGGACCAGACAGATAGAAGGAAAGAGAGCAAACAACGGAAAATGAACAAAAGGACAGTTCCAGCTAAAGCAGGTGGGAGCACAACGCAGAGGTCAAGCTGAAAAATCGGGAACGAAAAAACGACTAAAGAGGAAGAGAACGAGAGTGAGAGAGAAAGAGAGAGAGGGAGCGTGGTAGCAGAATCCAAACGGAAAACAAGCGAAGATGACTGGAAGACACAGAAAACCATGGAGAGGAACGAGATAAAAAAAGAAAAGAAAGGAACGAGAATGAGTGAGAAGGGGACCAGAATTGTAGCGGAAATCGAGAAAACTGAGACGAATGGAAAACAGAGAAAACCACATAAGCAACGAAATTAAAAAATTAATGAAGAAAAACGAGAGTCGGATAGGGAGAGAGAGAGAGAGAGAGAGAGAGAGAGAGAGAGAGAGAGAGAGAGAGAGAGAGAGAGAGAGAGATTGATTGATTGATTCGGTTTATTTGTGTACCCTGGACATGTCCGTGGGGCACTAGTGGTAACAGTCGGAGATGTACAATTTGTTTGCAAAATACATGAGTAGCGAAACAGGGAAGTGGAAATACAATTTAAATAAAATGGGCGAAAAATGCGGCGTAATTCTTAGAGTCAAACAATAATTTATCAAAATATGAGACTAGCGTAATGTAGGAATAAGAGTCGAAGATCGTAGACGAGGTTGAAGCAGTAGTAAATGTCGAATGGCAAGAATCAGCCGACCAGAGTGTCACTATTGTCAAGTTCTAGCAAGTAGGCAAAAAGTCGAGCTTTGAAGAGCGAAATGGAGTCGATGGCTGTGAGCTCGGGGGGTAAGCTATGCCACAGCCTAATAAGCGAGGGAACAAACGAGTGCATGAATGTGGAGGTTCGACAGTTTGGAGTGATGAACACGGTCTTAGTTTGATTTCTGGACGGACGAGACGCAGGATGGGCAAGGGGGAACAATTCAATAAGATATGAAGGTGCTCTATTGTTAACAATGTTAAAACCAGTAAGTCCCAGGAAATACTGGCGCCTAGCTTTAACAGTCAGCCAGCCTAATTTCTTCCTATATGGCGTAATGTGCTCGTCACGACGCAAATTGTAGATGAAACAGATGCCGCTATTGATTAGTCTCTCGAGTTTAAGATTTTGTTGTCCCGTTAAGTCGTTAATAACAACACAGCAATAGTCTATTAAAGGGAAAACAAGGGAGGTAACTAGGATGTTTTTCAGGTTTTCGGAGAGTGCATTTCGGTTGTATTTGAGTTTAAAAAGGGCTAAATTTACTTTGGAGGATACAGAGAGTATGTGCGGTCCCCAGGACAGGTTGGATGACATGATAACACCAAGGTTTTTGGCAGTAGAAACATAGGGAAGATTGAAGTCGTTTATTGTTATTTGTGGAAGCGACAAGGGGTCAATAAGGTTTATGAAATTGGGGCTGCCTTGGATGAGAACACAGGACTTTGCCAAGTTTAGTTTTAGGCCATTTTCAGAAGCAAAAGTAGCGATTGCCAATGCGTCGATGTTGATTTTAGCAATGCCGTTTAGGATATCAGAAGGAGGACAGCTCAACATGATTTGGGTGTCGTCAGCAAAAGTCAGATGAGTACAATATTTAAGGTTTTGACCAATTTCGTTTATGAAGATTGAAAAGAGTAGCGGACCGAGGACTGAACCTTGGGGGACTCCGGCAAGGGTATGCAACCAGGAGGACCTGAGGCCGTTACGGTCAGTATAAGCCTGAGATCTACCAGACAAATATGAATTGAACCACTGTAGGACAACCTCGGAGCAGCCTATCTTGCGCAGTTTTTGGAGGAGTAGGTCGTGAGGAACTGTGTCAAAGGCTTTGCTAAAATCAAATAAGATAAGAATGGTAATTTCTCGTGCGTCCACTGCTTTACGAATGTCATGAGAGAGTCGAAGGAGAGCAGTTTGAGTGCTGAAGCATTTTCTGTAACCCGATTGTCGGGGATCCAAGAGTTTATGTTCAGACAGGTAGGAAGTAAATCGACTATGGACAATTTTTTCGAGGATTTTTGAGAGAGTACTGAGATTTGCAATGGGTCTCGTATCCGAGATCGATGACGGAGGAGACTTCTTGAGTAAAGGACGAATTAATGCACGTTTCCACGATTCAGGAAAGGTGGCGGTTAGTAGAGATCTGTTGTATAGTGAGCAAAGAGTGGGTAAGAGTACCGGTAAGCCCTTATGGATAGCAAACATTGAAATACCATCCAGATCCTGGGATAGAGATGGGGAGGTGGTCGTATAAATGAGGTGACTTAGTTCTTCTGGGGAGATGGGAGAAAAATCAAAGAGGGGACGATCAGTGGGCGAAGCGAAAAAATCATTGTTTAGTGCGGTAATGGTCGGCTGATTAGGGGCATTCGATATTTTTACAAAGAACAGATTGAGTTCATCCATGGTGGAATAGTCCGAGGGCAGTGTGGCGCTTGATTTAACCAGGCCCAGCGTTGCAAGTTGTTTCCAAAGCCTCGAAGGGTCAGTTATTTGCGAAAGTTTGTGTAAGTGATAGTCATTACGAGCAGTTTTGATGGCTGCCATCAATTTATTTCTAAAATCACGGTAAATTGCAAATTTGAGTACACAACCTGAACGCTTTGCCTGCTTGTACAGGGTGTTCTTTTTTTTAATTTCCATTTTCAGTGCTTCGGAGAGCCACGGGTTACGACATTTGACAATATGGAGGGTTCGCATAGGCGCAATATTATCGAGAGCATTGATAATAATAGCATTTATGGTGCATACGAGTGAGCCGAGGTCGCATTGTACATCATCAAGGAGGGTGAGGAGATTGTTGCGTAGAGCGGAGGATCGGAGAAGATCAATGTAATCGGAATCACGAAAACGCCTGAGATCACGTTTGATTATAGGAAACATTGGCTTAGTTTTATGAGGAAACGAGAATTTTAATTCAAGGATGTCGTGACCAGCAATGAATGGACACTCGGATTTAGAGAACAGGGCTATTTTATCCGCGCTGTCGACGATAAAAACATCAAGCAGCGAATCGGAGTACGATGTGTGGTAAGTCGCACCTGATTGCGCAATAAATAGAGACTGCGCGAGAACGAGGTCTTTGAGGAACTGCGCTTCAGTATTATTTGACAGTAGGTTGCAGTTTAGGTCACCGCCAATGATAATATTGTTGTTTTATTACATATTACAACAGTAAGTTCTCGCGAGTCGTAAGAAAGATTGTAGAAAGCCACCCAAAAGTAGCCCTTCGGGCCGTCAATAGATTGAAAAGAAAAGCAAGGGATTGCTGTTAAGGTGAGATCGCACATCAAGGGCCAAGTATTCCGGAGCATTCGAGAAGCAGCCCGGGGATGAGTCGAGGAGTCGCGCTCGTAGGGAACAATGAATGTAACAGGCCACGCCTCCGCCACGTCGTCCCAACCTATCGTTTCTAATTAGCACATAATCATCGATAAGTAGGAGATCATCAGAGATTAATGGGTGAAGCCAAGTCTCGGAGATTGATATTATGTGGTAGAAACGAATTGAAAAATATGCTTTGATGAAGTCGAAATGCCCGAGTAAAGAGTTGGCGTTAAATTGAGCAATGCGTATAATAGAGTTAGGAGCGGAAGCCGTGGCAGAGGGCACGGCGGGCAGCGTGCTTCTCGAACACTCAGTTAGCTGTCAATCAAGTTTCGTTAAGTCCTCGTTGGTGTTAATTACAATAATCGGGGATCCATCGTTTTTACGCACGCAGATGGTATCGTCAAGACTCGTCCAAATGTGTTTAAAGTTGTTTTTCGACATTTTAGCCTTCGCAGCTCGGAACAAATTGTAAGTGTCTTTCTGCAAGAGCGGGTTGATAAACAACTTGCCTCCAGCTTCCGAGCCCAGGATGTCACTCACGAGAAGGTTCCTGTTTGCACGTTTTTTGGCAATAAATTGGTTGCGCACAGAGGGACAAGTAAATTTAACCGCAATAGTAGTCGGAAGTGTCAGGGGAGAAGTCTCGGAAGTGGAGGCAAGCCGCTGGTCACCACGGTCGCTGCCAATTGGGTTTTGTTGTCTCTTTATGATCGGACGAATATTAACAATTTCGTTGACAAAATTGGGTAGTCCCAGAGTAGTGAGAACTTTATTAACAATAGCCGAATGAGAAAGAGTAACGTTGTTCGGAATACCCGCGATAGTCGCTTCAAAGAGGTTCTGATTAGGGGTAGCAATGGTTCGAGTTTGTAGAACACTGACTACGACTTTTTCTACTTCCGATTTGAAATTATCGTGTTGATGTTTTAATTGCAGGGTGATTTCATCAAGCGCTGTAGATTTGGATTCGACGAACGACAATCTTGCTTCCATATCGTGATGAGAACTAGCTAGTTTAGTGAAATCGTTCTGGAGAGTCTCAATATTGTTTTTAACACTTGCAATAGAGTTCTGTATACTCGAAAACTTATCATTAATATCCAATTTAATAGACTCGAGTTTGTCATTGGATGACTGATTCTGCGTTTGCATCAGTTGCATTATATCGTTCAAGGTGACTTCAGTCGAAGAGTCGTTTAAGGATATGTTGTTATCGAAGGAACTATTTGGAGTACGTGCAGTAATCATTGAACGTTTCATAGCGCATGGGTCACATACAAAATTAGGATTATTTTTCAGGGAAACGATATCGCAATTGTATTCACGGGCTGCACATTCGAAGTGAAAACACGCTTTGCATTCACCACTGCAAGTGACAGTAGGGGTGAGTCTACTACTACCCGCTCGATTACAAAGAATACATTTCGCCATTTTAGAGGCTAAGGAAAAGTCTACGCTCGTGATCAGCTGAGGTTAAGCAGTAGTGTAAACACGACGAGAGATCAAAAGTAGGTCAGGAGAATAAAATTCTAAGTGAAATAGGTTAAAAGCGAAATAATTAAGGCGAGTCGGCCGGCACGTGTCAGGTTTGTAAACAGTGGCTTGTCGATTAGAGTCAGAGAAATAATAATAGGATAGAAATCAGCTGGGCATGACCGCTGGTGTAAACACTACAAGAGATCCGTGGTATGTCAAGAAAATAAGAAAATAAGAGTCAGGGTCAGTAATTAAGAGTTAAAAGGCGAACGAACCCACAAATTTGTCAATAAATAAGACAGCGAAAAGAAAAAATAAAATAAAATCGTATCAGCGATAAAAATCAGCGGTAACAGCGATAAAAATTGTTAGATTGTTTGGAAATACTGATGTTTCGTTCCACGAAAAATGTGTTGAGAGATTAGTTGGGGTGTGGAGATGATCCAGATGAAGCTCAATACAGCGATGTCGGCAGATGTGATGGCGGAAAAATAGTCACCATACGTCAGATATTCGAAAGGCGGCGTTGAAGACGATCGATGAAGACGGATCGATTCGTTCTCGGTATGAGTTTGTGAAGTCGTCAAGAAGAATAAGGTAAAATCAGCCGAGCGTAACCACTGGTTTAACAGATTCAAACACTGCTGATCGATGGTGAAGACACAAAGGATATGCCCATAGGACTAGTGTATGAACGGTAAATAATTATAAGTTCAATGTTCACACTGAGAGGTTGTAAGATTGTCAATAGAAACAGAAGCAGCGGAGCGTTACCACTAATGTAAAGACGGTTCAAGATCACTGATTATTCGATAGAATGAGAGTCGAATAAATAAAGTATTCAAAGTATGTACGGAGCATATTTTGATCACACTGATTCGTTATCCACGTTTGTTGGCCAAGGAACGGAGCAGCTCGATGTTGTGTATTGGTGAGAAGCAATCCTCGAGGTGTGACGGTTCAGAATAGTAAGTGTAGATGTAAACGTAAGGCGCAAGCTCTGTTCGACGTCTCCGAGCGAAACATATGGTGCCGATTAACCGTCACACGTCAGCAAGATGCATAGGATCACTCCGGATTATTGCAGGATAGCCACAAAAAACCGCACCCAGAAACACATATTAAGGAGAGGCGCTATCACACGAGTAAGACACCGAGTAACTTATTTGTTCGAAAATTATTGATGATGGCACAATGATTTGGAGATCACAAATCACTCAGACTGTAGTATAAGAGGATGCACTTGCAACATTAGATGAACAATGAAATGCAATGGACTACGATTAAGTCACGAAAAGTCGCGCTTCAGTCGACGATTAATCACGATTTTGCAAGTGGATACTTTCGCTGAGTAGGATAGAGCAACACGTCCGATGATCTCGAGCGCTTAGATCGATACTGAGAGAGAGAGAGAGAGAGAGAGAGAGAGACAGCAGAATCCAAACGGAAAGCAATAAAGCGAAGACAGAAACCCATGAAGAGGAACAAGATAACAAAATAAAGAGAGGAGAACGAGAATGATGGAGGAAGAGAGAGAGGAGGAGCCGAATCCAAACGGAACACGCAGAATCGAGAACGGACGAGCAGCAGAAGAAGGCAGAATACAGAACTGGAACAGGAAAAAAGAAAATTGAGAGGAGGAACGAGACCTAGAGAAAGGAATGAAATAAAGAGAAAAAAGGACCACATCTTCAGGACAGAAGGAAGATTGAAGAAAAAATCGGGAGGTTGAAGAACGAAGCGGTAGCGAAACGTTAGAGAGAAGGTTAGGGAAACATTAAGGATCCATTAACGGGAAGGTTGTCGAAATAAACTAACAGTAGGTTTGTGAGAGGCGAGGGGACTCACATCAAAAAGCACCCCAGAATATTAGTTTTCAGGAGACCACCGGTTCGTGAGAGGCAAGGGGACTCACGTCAAAAAGCACCCCAGAATATTAGTTTTTAGGAGACCACCGGTTCGTGAGAGGCAAGGGGACTCACATCAAAAAGCACCCCAGAATATTAGTTTTTAGGAGACCATCGGTTCGTGAGAGGCAAGGGGACTCACGTCAAAAAGCACCCCAAAATATCTTTCAACGTTTTTCGGCTTACATTCACGCCAGAAGTTTTTCATAACTTAGGGACAGCGTTGCATTGATTAGGAAAACTTTGAGATGCATCCCTTGCTTTTCATAATATCAGCTCAATCTTTTTGTAGTTGTCGCTTGTTGTAGTTTGTAGCTTGCCTTTACCACCATCTGGGCCCGGCGTCAGGTTATTGAAAACGCGTACTTAAATGACGCACGGAACCAGGGTGTTTCTATAACGTTTCAGCTAGCTTTTGTAAGTTTCAGATCGACTATTCCATAGTCGGAAGTGGATTAGGCCTACAGGGGATACCACTAAAAAAAAAACGCGCTTGAAACTGTACCCCTGCGGTGGTGCGGAAAAGAGTTTAAATGTCTTCGCATTGCCTGTTGGAAAAAGCCTATTTTGGAAAACAGTCAGAGTGAGAGGCCTGCTGGTTCAATTTTGAAAAACAGTCAGGGTGAGATGCTGGTTCAATTTTGAGAAAAACAGTCACGCTGAGATGCTGGTTCAATTTTGAGAAAAACAGTCACGCTGAGATGCTGGTTCAATTTTGAGAAATACAGCCACGCTGAGATGCTGGTTCAATTTTGAGAAAAACAGTCACGCTGAGATGCTGGTTCAATTTTGAGAAAAACAGCCACGCTGAGATGCTGGTTCAATTTTGAGAAAAACAGTCACGCTGAGATGCTGGTTCAATTTTGAGAAAAACAGTCACGCTGAGATGCTGGTTCAATTTTGGGAAAAACAGTCACGCTGAGACTCAGAAACATTCACGCCGTGAAGTCACGGAAACCGGACTCGGTGAGACGCTCGCCGTGAAGTCACGGCCTGACGTTACGGCGAGACGTCACGCAGTGACTATTTATTTCTGCGCGGGTCGGGAGCGCGAAACAGAACAATGCGTGTCGTAACGCGGTAACGAAGCAAGAGAGCAAGGAAACATGGCTGCTCTCGCAACGCCAGCTGGCACAGGTCGAGTTGAGCATGCGCTCTCAGCCGAAGCGAGAGCATCCACGAGGTGCTGCCGCGGCGTGAGCTGCCCGGAAAGCTCGCCCGCTTGTAAGGCGAGGCGGAATCCCGAACAGTGAACTTTTCGACTCCCTTGAAATATGAAAGGAAAGGATTCTGAGGGATTTGGAAATCCGGATTGCGAGAATTGAATGAAAACCAAACAATTCCATGCTTCAAAAAGGATAAACGAAAAAAGAATTATGGGATGCACTGGTTGCGTCAGTTGAATGTAATTAGAACCACTTCGTGGCCACTGCATAGGATTAATTCGAATTTGGTTCAACAGTAAGGAAGCGAAGATAGTTCGATGCTTATAGTCATGCTTAGTACTCAGAGAGCCTTGCTAAGATCGCGGATTCACAGAACAGAGTAAATGCCAAAAGTGCTGTTCATCACTGGCTTTTATAATACCGAGATCGTTTGTTCTCCGTTCCAAAAATAACTCGTAACATCAGTGTGACGCTTGCTGACAATTCACTAGAGACTCTTTGCTCCTACTTTTGCACGCTTCGCTGTTGTTCGTCAATCGTACATGAATTTTACGCACAATAGTCACGTAGCCACTCTGTCGATTCCACTTTTGGACAGTGACCGGTTTTCGGCTATAAAAAACACGATTTCCCCCCAAGGCGGACGTATATTTAAGACATTGATTTTTGTGTTAACGTACAAACGCTTTATGCCATAATAATGTAGGATTGTAGAAAACGATGATAGCGCCACAAGCGTGTATGAGTGTGTATGCGTGTGTATGACAATCACCGCTAGAGAGCGCGCGAGAGTAGTTGAAGCAAGGAAGTCGAAAGGCGGGTCACAAAAGAAGTGCGGTCGTACAAGAAGTCGCATGAAGAGCGTCACGCGATAAGTAATGTAAGAGTTTCATTACGAAGATTCCGTTACGAGCGGCGATGGTCAGTCGACCTCATGTAAGATGTGGTTTCGCGTTTGTTAATTACAATAAAGTTATCTATATATATAAAAGAGTCGCGTGACTGACTGACTGACTGTAACCGAGGCTTTGGTGTAGTGACTAGCGTGCTTGCCTCTTAACCAGAGTCTCGGGAGGTCCCGGGTTCGATTCCCGGTGTCGTGATCTTGTCAGGAGAAAAATAAATACGGGCGTGACGAGCTCCAGATGTACATACGAGGCATACACAAGTACATGTACTGGTGTATGTCACGTGTGTATAGCTGTAGTCTGTATTTACGTTCTCCTGTCAAGATGTGACGTAGCTCCGACGCCGCGAGGCGAGCACGGGACCGAACTGTAGTGGCCCAGGTTTTCCGCAGTTTTCCGGGGCCCGTGGCGCGTACTAACGTGCGCGCCATTGCGAATGCGCTACAGATGAGGAAAGTCGGCTGCGGCCGTGGATAGGGCCCTGGGTGGCTGGTTACTGACCCGGACCAGGCACCTAGGGTCAGAGAACAGGGAGGAATGGAAGATGGAGAGAAGGGGGGAGCGCCTCCTTCTGAAAAACCTGCAAGGGACGAAGGGGCGCGTACATAAATTCCAAAAAAAAAAAAAAAGCCTGACTGACTGACTGACTGACTGACAGACAACGCACAGCCTAAACCAATGAAGTTAGGATCGTGAAATTTGTCACGGTTACTCCTCTCGCATCGTAGACGCTCACTAAGAACGGATTTTGTTCGTTCTCTATCCAAAAAAAAAATTATCGAAATTTTTTTTTTTTTTTTCAATTTTTTTTTTTCAATTTTTTTTCTATACTCTTCTACCTCAATAAACGTTCACCGAGAACGGGTTTGTTCGGTCTCCACTAAAAAAAAATGAAAAAAAAAAAATTTATCAAAAAATTTTTTTCTCATCTATTTATATAAAAGAGTTGCGTGACTGACTGACTGACTGACTGACTGACAGACAACGCACAGCCTGAACCAATGAAGTTAGGATCGTGAAATTTGTCATGGTTACTCCTCTCCCATCGTAGACGCTCACTAAGAACGGATTTCGTTCGTTCTCTATCCAAAAAAAAATTATCGAAATTTTTTTTTTTTTTCAATTTTTTTTTCATTTTCTATACTCCTCTCCCATCATGGATGCTCACAAAGAACAGATTTTGTTCGTTCTCTACCCAAAAAAAAATTATTGCAAACATTTTTTTTTCATCATTATACATATAACTATTGCGTGATGGACTGACTGACTGACTGAGTGAGAGACTGATTGATTGACAGACAACGCACACTCTAAACCACTTAAGATAGGATCGTGAAATTTGTCACGGTTATAAAATTTGTCACAGATACTTCTCTCACATCGTAGACGCTCACTAAGAAAGGATTTCGTTCGTTCTTTATCCAAAAAAAAATGTTCGCAATTTTTTTTTTCCGACTGTTGCGTGACTGACTCACTGACCGACACACAAAAAAAAAGACTGGCTGACTGGAAGGACTGGCTGGAACCATGATCCTATCTTCAGTGGTTTAGGGTGTTCGTTGTCAATCAGTCAGTCAGTCAGTCAGTCAAATTTCCAAATTTGATCATATAGACCCCAATGAAAAAATCATTTTCATTGGGGTCCCAGTGTCATTGGAGACCATTGTGTGCCCAGCGAAGCGGGCGTACCCAAGGTTATACATATAACTGTTGCGTGATTGACTGACTGACTGACTGACTGACTGAGTGACTGATTGATTGACAGACAACGCACACCCTAAACCACTTAAGATATGTCACAGTTATGAAATTTGTCGCAGATACTTCTCTCCCATCGTAGACGCTCACTAAGAAAGGATTTCGTTCGTTCTTTATTAAAAAAAAAAAATTTCGCAATTTTTTTTTCCGACTGTTGCGTGACTGACTCACTGACTGACACACAAAAAAAAGACTGGCTGACTGACTGACGCACAAAAAAATGTCCGAATTTGATCATATAGATCTTATCCGTATTTGATCATAGACCCCAATGAAAAAATCATTTGCTTTGGGGTCTACAGAAAAACTGTAACCATGATCCTATCTTCAGTGGTTTAGGGTGTTCGTTGTCAGTCAGTCAGTCAGTCAAATTTCCAAATTTGATCATATCAACCCCAATGAAAAAATCATTTTCATTGGGGTCCCAGTGTCATTGGGGACCATTGTGTGCCCAGCGAAGCGGGCGTACCCAAGGCTAGTATTTATATATTCCATTGAATCCACGACTTTACTGTTACCCGCTCGTTTGTTCCAACACCACCAGGGACAAAGTAATATCCCATAATAAACACTTAATCCGTAATTTCATAGTCTCTTTCTAAATCACATCCTACGATTTTGGGTCTCGTCCGGAATAAAATGAGAAAAGGAATTTATCCTTGCGATTAGTGTTACAAAACGACGAAAATCAGATAGTTGAAAAAACGGAAGACGATGTAGTCAAGAAGATAAAAATGAAAAGACTCAAGACGTGCAAAATTGAAATAATCAAAACACGAAATAGCTGAGACGACGAACGATGAAAAAATTAATAAAACAAAAGACGAGAAACCAAAAAATTCATAACACAAAATGGAGACACCGAGGCCACGATGATTAGCTACAGGAAAAAGAAAACGAGCTGGGCAAACACAAGAAATTAAAGTAACATCATCCGTATAAGTCGTTAGTGAAGAAGACACACGACGTATTTAAGAGAAGTTGAATCTAGAGTCGCGGTAGCGACTCGAGACAAGTACATTTACGTCTCTTGTCGCTACGACACTCTCTACAGGAAGGAGAGTGGTTTCGAACACTTTTCGAAAATGATTTCACTAATATTTCAATATCCACAGCCATTTGAAACGTCACACGGGTTCACGTATTTTTTATTTTTTTCCCTTTCGACCGCGACTATTTACAACTCGATCAACTTCCGCACTTCGAAGATATAAATATTTCATATATCAAAAACATCAAAAAAAGGTGGCATTTTTCGTCGTTCCCAAAAACTTTTTGACGTTTCTCGGTCTAGTGACACTAGTTGTAACTAGATTTTTAACGTGAGACTATCGTTGAAATGAAATGAAATTGAATGAAGGTTGAAAGTGACGGCTGTGAATGTGATGATTTCACGGTTATAAAGATCGCGGTTCGTGGTTATAAACATCGCGATCAGTGGTTATTCCCAACAGCTGTGTGGGAAAGTTCGGAGATCGTTCGCTGGTGAACAGCATCGTGTACGAGAGGAGCATTAGTTTTCAACGCGTAAGTCCTACTAATTTTATCTATTTCTCGTCGCATCAAAATTTAATCTTTTTTATTTTTTTTTTTTTCGTAGCTCAAAACTATTTTCTTATATTTTATCTATTTCTCGTCGCATCAAAATTTAATCTTTTTTATTTTTTTTTTTTTCGTAGCTCCAAACTATTTTCTTATAATCGTTCATAACTATTATCTTGTTTAATTTTTTTTTTGAACTTTTTGTCGCTCGAAATTCTAGCTTGTTGTTTGATTTTTATTTCGTCGCATCTAATAATTCATTCAAATTTCTATTCTCGTTTATAATGAAAATTGTTTTTTCTTTTTACAGAATCATAACTGTGAGGAAAAAAATCGATTTGGTAAAGAATACGAGCGAGGAATAAAGTCGAGAAGGCTGTCTGTAAGTTATTCATCTTTTTATTCCTCGTCGCGTGAAAATTCTATTTTTTAATTTTTTTCGTAGCTTTGTGATTCAATTTCCTTTTTTATTCGTTGCTTTATGTTTTTTTGTTTAATATTTTTTCGTTTTTCGTTGCTCGAAATTCTATCGGTGTTCAAGTTTTTTTTCGTCGCATCAAAATTGTTTTCTATTTTTATTTTTTTGCGTCGCATGAAAATTTTTTTTTGGTTTGATTTTTTTTCGTCGCATAAAAATTGTATTTTCTTTTTTACAGAATCATAACTGAGGAGAAAAAAAGCATCGCTTCTGTCGAGGATACCATCACGAAATAAAGTCGAGAAGGCTGTCGGTAAGTCGTTGTTTGTTGGAAAAGATCGATATTTTGTTGGTTTATTATTTACTATTGAACGTAATATTTTCATTTATTAATTTCAGGTGGTGACGGGTGTGAATTCCATCGAAGATTTTGGATATATTGTGTGCCAAATAATAGGCTGCAGTGCGCCGAAATTAAAAAGCTGCTGTGCGCTAAATTCCGGTGGTTTCCAGTATCTTACTGAAATACCCCGTGAAAAAGATAATATATTTGGAACACAATATCACATAAGAGTATTGAGATTTTATTGGCTAAAAATTGGCTTGTAGAAATTTTGTATCCATCAAGTCTCTTTACGAATTAAGCTTTGTTTCTATTTTAGGTTTTTTCGCCCATCTGCGGAGATTTTACGGTTGAGCGGCACTCCTCGTGACACTAACACTTTCAGGTTATTTCGCATGGATATTTGATACAAGATCGGAACATGGATCAATTTGGTGAACTATTAAAAATTGCTGATCCACAGTTCGAAATGCAAGAGACGTGGAATGTACAGCGACCTCGTTGAATTACTGCAAAACCCCCGGATCAAAAGCATATTCAGATATTGCAGAGCTGTGAGAATTTCCTTACAAACGAAGGTGGTCATTGGGTCTGCTATTACTACGATACCAAAAATATATACATGTACGATTCACTCAATAAAAAAAAATTACATCGCCATCACTGAGAATATCTCGAAGCGTTATTTCCTTACTATCCTTTGGAAAATGTTGAATTCCCAAAACTCCAGCAGCAAATGAACGGTAGAGATTGTGGTGTTTTTGCGATTGCATTTGCTGTTTCTATTTTTTTCGGATCAAAACCAGACGGAGTGAAATATTTTCCCTCTCTTATGAGACAACATTTGTTAAAAATATTCAACACTGCTACGTTAGAACCATTTTCATGTTCGCCTCAACCCGAAAAACTAGGACACATGCTTGTGCCTAAACAACAGAGAAAGAGCTCAACGAAATTGTCCGACGAGAACGTAGAACGAACAAATACTAGAAATGATGAAAAAGCGTGGGAATCGAATAAACGCTGCGATAAAAATAAGCAACTCAAAATCGATGTGCCAAATAACAATGAATCAATTGTCATCGCTGTTCCGGGGCAAGCAGTTATTCTGGAGAATAATATGAAAAGACATGCACCTAATAACAACAACGTTAATGAAAAACTGAAAAAAGAAAGCTTTACAATCGCTTCTAATCAAATGACGCCTGTTTCAAAAAAAACGCCTGAATGGAATGTGGTATCGGGTAACATCTCGGACACTGCACGGCCTACGGCTGCTACATCTAAAGGAAGGAAATATTCGACAGATATGGAGCAGAAGGGTGCAATCAATTTTGAAAATCAGTTGCAAAGCAAAATGTCGTGTGAGCAACGGCTTAAACAATCAAAAACGGGTTCTACGCTCAATTTAGAAACAGGAAGAAAAATTAGTATTAAAAAAAGACCAAGAAAAAATAATCATTATGACGATCCTAGTCCAGAAGTAATATCTTCTAAGAATCAAAAAACAAATTCATTTGGTAGCAGCAAAAAAATAAAATCTTTCCACAAAACATTGCATTGTGTCGATGAGACTTCAGTAAAATTAAACGTAACCGGTGTTTCAAATGTTGCTTGTCATGAAGACGTTAATATATCGTCGAAGACAGAATTGCGAGCTTTGCAGAAGAACCGAGAAAACGGAAGAAGACGTAGAAAATTCATGGAAAAGAAATTGAAGAACCTAATGATTAACAATGATTTGGATAAGAATACAGTGATCCAGGAACGATCAAATGTTTTGAAGATTCTAGGTAAACAATGCCGAAAACGAGCCCTATCTTCTGACCTGTCAACAAAAAAAAAGATACTTTATGGCAATACACTGAAGGTCGATGCAGCAAAAAAAATAACAAAAAAATATAGATGAATCAGGAATAAATTTGATACTCTTCAGCTATTATCCTCGAAAGATTACTACATAGCTAATGTTGCTCCGGCAATGAGTGGTCTGTCAAAAGAGGAACATATCATGGAAGCAGAATCGATCATAAAATGGTGCCTGCATGTGCGGAAGAAGTCTCTAAATAGTATGAACATGAAGTTAAAATTGATAAAAGAAAAAATAGAAGTTATACTAACCCAGCTTGCTGGATGTGACAATGTTTCGGTTGAAGATAAGAGAATTGTGTTGTCCGGTGCCAATAGAAAGCACACAGCATTATCTGAAGCTTATTTTGTAGAAACAACCTATGAAAAACCAGAAGCCTTCCCAGACGCTATTGTTACGAATAATAAAGGCCAGGCGATGAATATTTTACCCACTATAAGGAATAAAAAAGGTCAAATTACGTGGGCCTGTTCATCGCTGTGTAAGCTAATCGATAATAAACTTGTTGATGCTTATCATCATTTTTTGTTAAAGATACGCAATTGCTCTTTAAAAAATATTCGAAAAGTGTTTTCCCAAATCCACACATACACACTTCGACAAAAGGATACTCTGTTAGGGCACAGCCATGGTTGTTATGTAAATCCTACGATCTGCAAATCACTTTTTTTGGCCGTTGAATATTTATCGCCGCATTTTCCCAATGTGAGAATGATGAACAGATCATTCTATGCACGACAAGCGACTTTGCGAAACTTATATGATTTAGATGAAGCGTTGGAATCGAATAAAATTGATATATTGTTAAAAATTGCAGAAGAAGCAAAGGAAAGGTCCAGATCTTATACAACTAACAAAGAAATCGATTTAAACGAGGAGTCTATAATTTTAAAGCATTTCAAAGCATTCAAATTAGTGAAAAAAGTTCGTTAGACACACCAACGTTTGCTTGTGTGTCGTGTGAAAGACTTTGCTATCGCAAAAAAGTTGTGGCAGTGAAAAAGTTGAGAACCAATATAACATCTCCATTTCGGGAAGACTTGATGATGTACATCACAAAAAAGGAATAGAACCTGAATACGTTTGTAACTATTGTCTTGAGAAAATTCGTTCCGGAAAATTACCGCCAACGTATATTTTGAATAATCTCGATACCGGAGAAGTTCTAGAAGAAATGTTTGATCTTAATGATTACGAACAAATATTAATTCAAAGAGCTCAAGCATTCCAAGTAGTTCAACAAATGGGTACGGTGTCAAACAAAAATATGACGCATAAAGTACAGAATAGAAAAGTTGTAGGAAGAAAATTCCATTTGCCGTTGCCAATTGAAAAAACACTTAAAAAGATTTGTCCTGCAATAGAACCGCTTAATCTCGAACATGAGCTGTACATTTTAGTACGTGGTATACCTACAAAGGCTAAAATCGTGTGGAAAAACTTGGTAAATATAAAAAAGTTATTCAAAGTCCTCACGTGGCTTAAGAAAAATAATCCACTATACTATGAAATTCAGTTACACTGAGTCTTCAAATTTACTCTTAAAGGATTCAATTTCAAATATCGAATTCAAATTTAAGGAAGGTACCCTAGATGACGATAGTGATTGCGAGAGAAATCGAGATGACTTAATTCATGGATTTGCGGAAAATTCGTCGAAAACAATTTGTCGAAAACAATTCGCCGAAAACACAATTTGCCGAAAACACAATTCGTCGAAAAACACAATTCGCCGAATCACAATTCGCCGAATCACATTTCGCCGAATCACAATTCGCCGAATCGAAATTTATAGAAGATTTGCAGGAATTTCGTTACAAATACTGTTCCGAACTATAGCGGGTAATATTTTTAGGGACCTTCGACTATAGCGGAAAATATTTATAGAAATGTTCAACTACAGCGAGGAATAGTCAGAGATTTTCAACTATTGCGGATAGATCTTGGACTATTGCGTAATACCTACTCCGTTTCAAAATTATAACGGAACATATTCTTTAAAATAACTAACTATAGAGGGAAAAATTAATAAATATTTCGAACTACAGCGGAAAATTTGTAAAGTTTTGTTTTCGAACGTAACAGGCGAATTGTAATTCGGCGAATTGTGATTCGGCGAATTGTAATTCGGCGAATTGTGATTCGGCGAATTGTGATTCGGCGAATTGTGATTCGGCGAATTGTGTTTTTCGACGAATTGTGTTTTCGGCGAATTGTGTTTTCGGCGAATTGTTCTCGACGAATTGTTTTCGACGAATTGTTTTCGACGAATTTTCCGCAGACGTAATTCATGACGAAATGCCGCCAGAAAATAACGACCCTGAGGGGCTAGAAAAGAATAAGAATACACAAAATAACGGACAGTTTGAAGTTCACGAAAATACTGGAAACATTGAAAAGCGGAGGAAGTCGAGAGGATGGCGGAAGCTCTCACGGGCGTTCTCACGGACGCCTGTACCGAGTCGATGCCTAGGAAGAGACATTTTAGACAGTCCAATCCGTGGTGGACATTAGAATTGACGAATAAGAAGAAATCGGTATACCAGAAACGTAGGCCATTCCAAGGAGAACAGGATGGTCCTAGACGCCTCGCTCTCCAACTCGAATACCGCTCCTCTTTGCGGGAATACAGTCGGGAGGTGAAAAGGACCAAGCTTGAGAGCTGGAGAAACTTTGTCTCGTCGTACGGGAACGCGGAGCCCTGGGGCTTCGTATATAAGCACCAGAATGACAAACTCCGCATTCAGAAAGTGCTAAGCGACCCAGAGGCTGGCTCTTATAGCTACCACTGCGGCCTATAGGACGGCATCATACGTCGGGTTGTGTGTGATCGCCGGAGCACTCCCCGTGGAGTTGCTGCTGAAACAGAGCAGGGCGCGTTACGATATTAGGGCTGGATGTGACACCGAGATCAACAACAGGGTGGTTCCAGCGGGCGCGCCAGACGCCGTGGAGATCATCAAGGGTGAGGCACTCAACATGTGGCAGGCCGACTGGGACTCTTCACCGAGAGGCCGTACCACATATGCCTTCTTCGACAACATTCGTGACAGGATGAACGCTAGTTGGTTCCGCCCTGACTACTATACGACGCAGGTCGTCTCCGGCCACGGTGACTTCAGGGCGCGTCTCGCGTCACTTGAACTCGCCGACGGAGACGAGTGCTCGTGTGGTCAGCCGGAAACGGCTCAGCACTTCCTTCTCGAATGCCCCGAGTTCGAACCGCAGAGAGTCGCTCTGAGGGAACAGCTCGGCGACCGCGAATGGCCACTGGCGGCTCGCCAATTGGTGTCCAACGCCGAGGCCTTCTCGGTCTTCTCCGCTTTTTGTCGCGAGTCCTTGTGGCTCAAATCAGCCGCGAACGTATTGGAATAGATAGGCAGGCAGGGAACGCCGGCTGGCCGACCGTTCGGACTGGCGGTCAGCCGGAACGCAACCGACAGCTCCTTCACGAGATAGCTCAACGGACGCATGGTCTTGTGTGTGTGACTGTGTGATACGTGTGAGTGAGTGGGTTAATTACGCGAGTAAAATACTAACAAGACTAACACGACTAACACCATTTTTCTAAACCGAATAGGGGGAACTGCATGCAAAAATGAGATAAAACGCGGCGCGTACTAACACCTAACAAAAACTCGATAGAAATAAGGAGAGGGTGAGGTAAGTACCACGCTCACTAGCTTTGAGGGGAAATATAGAGTCACGGGTAGCTCAAAGTCGCAGGGAAGGGAAAAGAGGAGGATACTCCCACGAACAACAAGGGAGGGGGGCCGTGATTGACACGAAGTAGAGAAGGAGCTGCTCGGTCAGGGTAGTTCAAAAACAGGGAGGTCCTCTTAGCGTCGCAACTCTCTATTGGGTCGCCATTCGTGCTGCTTGAGGCGAGCCTAGTCGGGGTGGTGTCGGAGCCCCCGGACGCGGACTACCGGAGCCGCACTAATTCGCGGCCAACCGGGACATCCAGGCGAGCTCGGGCACGACTAAACAGGATGAATAGGGCACACGAACAAATACACGAGACACACACACACAACCCAACACGAAGATACACTTTACACATACGACCCACCCACTGCCCATCCTTGATCCTTGTCATTTCTGGGCCGTGTCCGGGCGGGACACGAGAGCAGGCCTTCCTGAGGTTCCCCGTGAGTGCGCGAGGAGGCGTCCGGCCAGCACCCTTCGGGGCTCTGTCCGCACGCGTCCTTGCGTAGCCAAACTGCTCTTTTCGCTAACACGCCAGCGAAGGCCAAAGGATTTTTCCATTGCCCGTCCGGCGTCCCCGGGGCAGAGGTCTCACCACTGGAAAGTAGATGGTAACCCGTAGCGTATGCCTGTTCAGGCGAGGTCGCACAGGTCGGTCTGTCTTCGGACAGAAGGCCTTCACATTAAATGTTCTTGATCGCTGATCTCCTTGTTGTCTACCTCGGGTTCCTCGCGTTTGTATGTGATTTGTGCTGGCCTCTTCGTCTCTTTCGGTGTCGTCTTTTATTGGCTCCGATTCCAATTTCTCGACCGCCTGATGTGCTCCTTCTACTGCCGTTCCTATTTTTATCGCTTCTTCCAGCGTAAGATTCTCCCTTTTCAATACTGCGATCTTAATCGATCTGTTTTTCACACCCGTTATGAACTGATCGCGCAGCGCTTCGTTTTCACTTGTAAATTTACATTTGCTTGCTAAACCGCGCAAGCAAGCAAGATACTGGGAGACTGATTCGTCGTCCTTTTGTTTCCGTTCCCGGAATCGTTGCCGTAGCACTGTTTCGTTCACCGCCGGTTTTGAATAATTTTCCATTTTGCTGACTATGTCTTCCAGCTTCGTTTTCTTTGGCTTTTTCGGAGCACACACTTTCCGCACAACACAATACGTTTCTGCGTCGATCTTCGTGAGGAAGATTGCTTTTTTCTTTGCTTCCTCGTTTATTTCATTTGCCTCGAAATATAGGTCGATCCTCTCGACGAATTCCTCCCATTCGTCCGTTCCGAGTTTGAAATCCAGTTTTCCCGTATACTGCATTCTTATCGATCGCTGCGTTGGCTCCGGGTTTTGGTTCTCTTTCTTGCACTTGTCTCGTAACTCCCGTCGCAGATCGTCTAGTCGCGCGTCTTCTTCCGGTTCGATGTTTCTCCTTTTTAACTCTTCGATGACTGCTTGTTTGGAGAGGCTTTGTATCCACGCGGTGCCTTTTTTCTCCGGCATTTAGCCTTCCATGCGTCACTTTTTTGGTTCGAATGATTCTCGTCGCCACTGTAATGTCTGCGCGAGGGAATGAAGGAAGTACACGAGGCATACGTAACCAACGCTTTATTTCGACTGCCGGTCCCTCTTACAGTGACGAGGACTCGGCCCACTCACACACACATACCTCCCTCTACGCATACACCACACAACCCTCTCAGAGACGGAAATCTTTGAAGGCACGGAATGGCTGAGCTCTCCGATCCGCATCCTGCGGATTGAGAGAGTGAAGCGAGCGTCTAGAGACAATTCTAACGTCAAAATTGAGCCGTCCGAGCAGCAAATAAGAAGATGCTCCAAATGCCAACGTTTTGGCCACACGGCAAAGCAATGCAGGGGAGCGCAAAGATGTATGACATGTGGAGGGCCACACAAGCAGGAAGATTGCAAATCCAATAAGCCATCATGCGTAAACTGTAGCGGCGCCCACGCGGCTAATGAAACTTCCTATGAAACATATGTAAATCTAAAAATAACGAACAGAGTAATGGTTCAGCTTAATATAGATCGATCCGAAGCTAGAGAAGTAATTAGGATAAATAGACTGAGTAATTTCTATCGCACAGACTCTTGGCTACAAACGCAGACAAGAATGGGGTCGACTCAATCTCCAGAGGGTGGCGCGTGGTTTCTACCGCCACAGAACTCTGAAAACTTGATCAAAAACTATCTTACCCCAGAAGAGGCGGCGGAAAAAAGAAAATTGACCCAAAAAAATAGAAATATAAACCAGCAGCAAAATAAAAACATTTGAAACAACAGAAAAATACCAAGATTTTCAAAAATTTCAGATGATGTGCTTAATAATTAAGAAAAAATCAATCTTTCAGGGAACCAAGAAGGAACTCCAACAAAACATTCAGACCAAAACCCACCACCTGTCTCCTCGGGCGAACCGTCTTCTGATATCCATCACAGAGAGTCCGTAAGGTTATGGTCTCCAGCGGTAAAAGGGAGCAGCATGTTCACCAAGGACGAGCTAGAGGAATAAAACTAACAATAACAAAGGTGTGGAAACCATGAATTCAAAAAATCCTTCAGAAACAGAATCGAGCGAAAGTTGTAACCGTGACTGCGAGAGACAGAACAATTACAACGAAAAACCCCAAAGAGAGCAAAAAAATAAAAAAGAACTTTTCAGTAAAGAAATCGAAAAGTAAATAACGCCCAAACCCCTGCACAATTCCTTAGAAATCAGGAATTTTTTTTTGTTTTTTTTTTGTTTTTAGTTAAAAATAAAAATAATAATATAGAACCCCAAATTCTCCAGTGCTCTCCTTATGAATAACGAAGAACTCAGATTCGCTCAATGGAATTGTAGAGGGATTAGAGGCAAATCATACGAGTTACCGCAACTCACAGACAATAAAGACGTACTGCTCCTCTCGGAGACATGGTTGCAACCGGAGCACTCCTTTAAAATACGAGGCTTCGAGCTTGTCAGGAGGGATAGAGTTGGAGTAACTACGGGAGGAGGAGTAGCCATAGCCGTGAGAAGAAATATTGAGACGGGCTTTATATTTTCCATGCCCTCACCTGACGCGGCCTGGGTCAATGGCTGACAGGGCTCTGAGTTTTATATATTTTCAATATTAAAGTTGGGCGCCAGCTAATCCAATCGACATTAGCTTTTTATATGAATCAATCTATTTAATCAATTAACAGACTCTCTTACTCGAGGGCTGGGAAAGTTGCGGACCCGAAGTATTCAATTTTGAGAAGAATAAGAGAAAGGACAGATCTATTAGGAAAGAAAGAACTTCACTCGTACTTACGTTCTCTGCCATTCACTGTGTATTCTCGCTCTTTTATAAATTTTACACTTGTACAAAAATTCACGGACAATTACAAGAAATTTCCGGACAGATTTGACAATTAATAATGAACGATTGACAATTGAACCGGTCTATTTTACCGTACAATAATTCAATTGACAAATCGACAAGCAGAAACTCAACAGACGGAGTTCTGTTACAATAAATTTTATATATCTTTTGACTACTAGTTGACTGAGTTACTGAACTTAATTGCTTCCCTCTAAGAAGTCAATTCCAAATGTCAACCTCACTATTCGAGGCGTCAAACTAGAGTGATTTTGGAAAATCGATAATGAGACTCCTGGGCGGCCTATCCCTTCCAGTTATCGATCCTCCTTCGACCGTCGATCGACGCGCAAGCGCTTGAGATTTGACAATTATTCGCTTGCTCTAGGGCGACATCTTAGACCCTTGGTTGACGATTAAATTCACGCTTTCACAGCCGCGTGATTTGAATGAAAATTTAGAATTATGTCGACCGACTGACGACGGAAAATGTTCAAACCAAGCTTCCTGTCACAATATTCCCTACAGCGTTATCCCATTACATAATCCTCCCTGGATCCAAAAACAAATAGAAGCAGTAGCAATTGTTATAAAATTAAAAGATAAAGAAAATATGATTGTTGTGAGCGTCTACAAGCCTCCAAATGTAAATGTAAACTACGCGGGATGGAACTCTTTCCTGAATAACATCCTATTGATAAATGAATGTAGTAGCTACGTCCTTGGCGGAGATTTTAACGCGACGTCTCCGACATGGGGAAGCAAAAACGAAAATAACAGTGGTAAATCCCTAATAAAAGCTCTGTCAAATGCTAAACTTGTGTGTGTAAATGATTGTTCTCCCACTTTCCTACACCAAAACACATCCTGGGAAGTCTTCGATCTTACCTTAGTTAGCGCAAATATAGCCACATGTACCAACTGGAAAGTGTCTGACGAAAATCTGGGTAGCGACCATATGGTCATTGAATTCCAGATATTCGGCCAGGAAAAAGCAGTATTCAATGTTAGGCCCACAATTTACCCGAAAAAAGTTGATTGGGGAAGTTTCAAAAAAAAAATTAGAAATGACAGAATTCCAGACAAACATTACTAATCAAAATTTACTTTCAAAATATTCCGACCTCTGTCAGGAAATCAAACAAAAATTGCTAGAAACCGGTGCGAAACGCAGTGATCGTTCAAATGTCAAAACAAAATACTTGCCTAAAACATGGTGGAATCTGGAATGCACCAAGGCAGTAGAAAAGCACAGGGAAGCGTTCGAAAACTATAAAATTAGCCCAAACAGGGATAATCTAGAAACATGGATACAAGAGGACAAGAATACAAAGAGCACCCTCAAACAAATTTAAAAAGAATCCTTCAAAAAATTGTGATTCAATCTGTTCTAGATTGCCAGCCCTGGAGGAACCCCTGAACGTAAGTATGAATATTAAAATATTCAAATTTATCGATTCAGATTGGGAATTGAATTTTCTTTTATGCTATTAATAATACGTTTTATTTATGTATAATTACAGTCTATAAATATTGGAGAGCGTGCGCTGCGTCGAAAAGGCCGCAAGCAGAGGGAACCGGCGCAAGAGGGGCCAGTGCCGAAACGGCGACGTGGCGTAAGGGAGTGAGTAGGGAATTATTTAAAAATTTCGAAATCCTTCCACTTGCCCAGAAAGTCCCATGAAATTGTCCTACAAAAAGCTTTTCCTTCTTTGATTTTAATATTCATGTTGGATTGATGGATTAATCGAATTTCTTTTTGATTAAAGTTTTGTAGTTTTAGATAAATTATTATAAGTTTCTAGGCTAGAAAGATCGGCTTCACCGCCACAGACCGGGCGGCCGCCAGTAATTCGTCCACCGCTAACGGCCCGGCGTCCTACACAAACACCATCCTCACCACAGTGAGTAAATTACAATAGAATGAAATTTTTTTTCTCTCCTTTCATAGCATCTTTTTTGATATAGAGACGAATCCCATGCGGAATTTGATTTTTTTCAATCGACTTTATCGGACTCGGACTAATCGATGCAAATTTGTTATCATTTCCAGGCCCGGACCGTCGGGAATTCAGTCGACCGTGGGTGCGTCGCAAGATCCGTGAGGATAAAATTATTTAAAAATTTCAAAATCCGTCTCCCCATCTTCTATTCACCAATCGATGAAAATTTATTATTGTTTCCTGGAAGCAGAAATGATTATTTACATCGTTTCATAGCAACAAATTCTAAAAAAATAGATTTATTATTATTTTTGGAAAAAGCCCATAAAATACATAATTCCCTTAATTTTTTATAAAAATGAATTTTTTGTTTCGTTTCAGGATTGAGGCCCAACTTCCGGCGGCACGGCAACAGAAAAAGAAAAAGCCTCGTTGGCCGTGAGAGTATGAAATACAAGTCTTCCATTTTAATAATCAAGCAAGTATTGATTATAATTTATCCATCTTTCTGTTCTAGATTGCCAGCCCTGGAGGAAGCCTTGAACGTAAGTATGAATATCAAAATATTCAATGTAACGAATATTTTCCCTGACGGGAGAAATATTGTCCCTTCTCGGCTCACCTCGTCTCCCGAGCACTCCCAACGGTCGCGAGAGTCGGCTGGGCGCCAAGTACAAAGTACCGCCGAAATAATTTCGACTTTTTGTTCACCCACTCTCACCAATCTCACTTGACCGGGGTAAGAGCGAGGTGACCGAGGTGTTCCGGCTACTCAGCTCTACAGCTGAGATGCAAACGGCAGAGGGGGTGATTCTTGGGGCAGGGTAACAGCACGAAACAAATATAATAACAAGGCAACTCGAACGCGAAGTTAAAAGATCAACAAAGTGATTTATTCAAATTGAAGAAAGGTCACGTTAACAAGGAAATTCATTAAAATTAAATTGAACAAATAATAGTTTCGATCCCGCGATTATTCTTGACCGTCAACGACCTTGCCTGACGATTCATGTTCGAAATGCGCTGGATAACCGCCATAAGGGGAGTTATCGCCCAGGTAACTAAGAGCGAAGCTCGACTATCAAGTATTGGCGCGACGATGAAATGGCGATCGTCCTCGCAGGTAAATGGGCTGGATAACTTCCATAAGGGGAGTTATCGCCCAGGAAACTAAGAGCGAAGCTCAACTATCAGGTATTGGCGCGACTATGAAAGGGCGATCGTCCTCGCAGGTAAATGGGCTGGATAACTTCCATAAGGGGAGTTATCGCCCAGGTAACTAAGAGCGAAGCTCGACTATCAGGTATTGGCGCGACTATGAAGTGGCGATCGTCCTCGCAGGTAAACGGGCGTAGGTAATAGAATCCCAGGCGTTTGCTCTGACTGACAGTCCAGGGAAGCAGTTCAGCAGCAACGCTGGTGATTCGCCCGAGGTCGAAACACTCAGCTACATAGCGCGAGGTGAATCAATGATCCCAACCATACCGAAGGCAAGCGGGATCATGAAGGTAACTACAGATAATTCGACATGAAGGCAGCGAGGTCATATCGTCAGGCAAGTCGTTCGCCAGAACACGGCGTAGGTAACTCGGTTACAAGGGAATTCGCGGTGCGGGATCGAACCGACCAAATATAACACCTAGGCAACGCCAAGATAAGTCGCACACACGTGCCAAAAGAATGCGACGCAAAACCGAACACGAACACCCAAGAGACGAAAAATAAAGGCGCGATACAATAGCATTTACGACACACGAAGCGACTGGATCGCCAGCGCGAGAGCGAGAGAGATAGCGCGCAAACAAACGCGCGGTCGAGGCCGCGCGCGAAACAAAGTGAACTCTCCGAGCGACGACGCGAAGGCACAACGAAATCACAGAATTTTGTGCGTCGCTCGCGAGAGTTTTCGTCAAATATAATACAATAGAATAATCAAGCAAAACCCGATCCGTTCCATAGCGCATAAGGCAAAATTACAACGAAAGAAATAGGCAAATCGAAATAAAACGGAGACAATGCAAAAACAAATCGAGCGAGACCGAAATCATTAACGATATCCGCTGAATTATTCGACCACGCGAAATGGGAAACGGTCGAGGAGCGATGGCCAATAATGCCCGCAAAGTCTCACTCGTCCAGATTCCCCGCCAAAATAAAATTGATCCACGCTCCGGAACAACCGCCAATCTTTTCGTTGTTCCGAAGACTTTAATAAACTACAAGAAGGGTCGAACAATTCAAACGGACAAAAGAGAGAAAACGGAACGGACTCACCGAGGGACGTGTAGGCGGCAGGCAAGCGAAACTCTCCACATCGCAGGAGCCGACACTGACGAAAATTAGGCAAAAGGTAACTAAGGTAGGCAAGGCCACAGGCAACTACGGTAGGCCGGGCCACAGGCAACTGACGTAGGCCAGGCCATAGGCAACTAAGGTAGGCCGAGCAAGAAGGCAGCAAAGGTAGTCAGAGAGTTGGCACGTGTCTCCTCGGGAAGGCACTCGACGTAGACTAATTTGCAATCGCTCGCAAATCGATCGCCTTCCCGAAATCCTCGCGCTCCCCCCACTACGCCAAGTCCCTCGCGAGGCAGCGCTAGCTCGCCCTGTAGGCGAGACTAGCCGAGACGGCGCCACGCGGTGTTTCGCGGTAAATTCGAATTGAGCGCACCGCAGATTTATCAGATCTGCGGCACGCTGCAATTCGAGACATCCTCCAGCTCCTCCACCTCCACTCTCCCGTTCGGCAATCGCACCCGGCACCTACTCAGCCGTGTCTCGGGCACCTACCTCTTGGGGATCCAGGCGACGAACTGACGGGGTGAAGAGGAGGCCTCCCTCGCCACCCGCGGATCAGGTGGGCGGCGGTGGGACCACACGCCACCAGGCAAACAGCACCTTCACCCCTGGCTAGCCCCAGATCCCACCTAGATTGAGGCGCCGGTTTGACGCGGACGGCGGTACCCGAGAATGAGGCCGTGGACGGTGCAGCTACTCGGCTGCTACGGCGAGGAGGTCACGGGGGGCGTTCAAAATGGCCACAAATCCAGCGTGAACCTCCAACCGTCCACGAGCGAGCCACGATGATCTTGGCTCCAATGCCATATGGGCGCGAAAGCCTTGCGGGAAAATCAAGGGGAGGACCGAGGTAAAGGCAATGCTACCCCGCGGAAGACGAGAGCGAGGGAGGAAAGAACAAAGACGCGAAATATTGAAGCAGCAAATTGAGGGAACTTTCGATCAGCCGCCACACGTCACTCGTTAGGCAATTTAATAAGATAATATAATATTCGCTCTCCGCTTTGCGACTTAAAGTGTCGGGTGTTCGATTCGCGCAAATGATTAAATCTAGTACGACAAAATAAAACAAAATGAAACAAAAGCTTAATAATTACGGACGATGAGTCTCCGCCAGTGCACTCCCCGAGGAATCGACGAGCGACGACCAAAAACAGGACCGTAAACCCGGTCCGCTGGTCGACACTCATTCGTGCGAGTGGCGGGGCAAAATGTCACGTCACAGTATGTATGTCGTTTATTGCGTCCCTTTCGGGTTACACTTTTTTCTCTTTACAAACCTCTTCACAAAATCTTACGTGCTATCCTTATCATCTACGCTTCCTTAAGTCTATTTCTCACACTCCACTTCTTATTTTATGTCCTTCCGCTCTCGCCCGTTTTCTTTTCTTTTTCTCTTCTCTCCGTTTTTTCGCCGTTATTCCGCCATCTTCCATTCCCTTTCATTTCTTACTCTTTATTCTTAGCTTCTATACGCCGCCTTTTTTTCTCTCTTTTCTTCGTTCACCGCCCTATTCTTATCTTTTACGACCCCCTCTGTCAATTCTCTCTCTCTCTCTCTCTCTCTCTCTCTCTCTCTCTCTCTCTCTCTCTCTCTCTCTCTCTCTCCGTCTCCGTCCGCTCTTTACACCTTTTGCTCCCCCTCCCCCTCTCTCCCGCTGTGGAGAACGGATTGAATCTAAATTTAAAGAAATCAAAAGTAATTATCTTGGGAAGTGGCGTCTTCATAAACCAGATCGACCTCAGTACACTACCTCCTATCATTGTTAAAAATGTATCGCTTCCCTATGTCAGCGAGGCTAAGAACTTGGGCGTGACTTTTGCTTCTAATCTTTCATGGAGGAAACACGTATTATCATTGTCGAAAAGAGTGCATTTTTCATTATTTAGACTTAAATATAACAAAGGTGCGTTATCTACGGAACTCAGATCTGTGCTTGTTAAATCACTCATTTTTCCTATCTTAGATTATTGTTGTCTTGTCTATAACGATTTGACTGATGAATTAAACACAGTTCTCCGAAGACTGATAAACTACTGTATTCGCTTCATTCTTGACTTACGATCGGATGTCGATATTTCCCCTTTCAGGAGGCGTTTAGGCTGGCTGACAGTGGAATTAAGAAGGTTATTTTTCATGGGACTAATGATGTTTAAGGTACTTAAAGGGACAGCTCCGTCCTATCTGATAGAATTATTTCCACCTGCACGTCCAGCTATTCGCCCCTGTCGTCAGGCCACACAATCTACTTTCCTAATTCCTAACCACCGCACAGCTTCTTATCGTAATTCCTTTGTTTTGTCCGCTATGTATTTCTGGCACTCTCTCCCTGCACAGATTGACTCCTGCACGTCTCTCGCAGTTTTTAAGGCTAGTCTATTAGCGTACCTGCGAACACTTGACAGTGACGCTGCCTAGCTCATCCTCACTGGGTTTCATGAATAATGCCCTTACTTATGCTACTTATGCTAGTTATCTTTATTTTTATCTTATTAAATTGAAATTGTTAATCTTATTATTGCATTACAACCAATAATTTGTTTCACCTTCTCCTTTTTGGTGCTCTTTATTGTATTCCCATGCGTTGAACTATTCCATCGAAATCGTTATGCGTTGCTTTTTCGATTATTTTGCGATTAGTGTTGTAGAGGTTGAACTCACCTATAGACTATACAGTCAAAGTTGTGATTATATTGAATTTTGTTTTTGTAAGGTTGTTCCTCAACCATTATGTTTCCTATTTTTTGTAAATTTTGCCTCAAGGCTTTTTTGCCAAGGCTTAAACAAAATCAATCAATCAATCAATCAATCAGTCTCCGTCTCGCCCACCTCCGCTTCCGCTCTTTCATATCATTCCTTCGTTCATTCTTCTACCTCTTCCTCATCCACACCATGCACACTGCTTCTCTCTTCTCTTCTCTTATCCAAACTTTCCATCCATTTCTCTCCCTCCCTTCCCTCTTCCAGGATTTCCCTTATCCTCTCTCCTATGCCTTTTTTCGCTTGTTCCCCTCCTCCACATCTATCCAACACATGCTCCCAAGATTCTTCTTCTTCTCCACACACCCTACATTTTTTTCTTCCTCCGTTCTCCAGTACTGTCCCTCTTTCAGCTCATTCCCCAGCCTGTATCTGGCCATCCTCACGTATCTTTCCTCCCTCCATCCCACCCTTAGGTATCTCGGTCTTCCCTCTGTGATAACTTCTTTGTACCAACTGTTGTACCTCGACTCCCTTATTCTCGTCTCCTTCTCCTCTCTCTGCTCTCCTCTGTCCCCTTCCTCCCATTCCTCGAATTCGGTCTTTTCCCTTCCCCCTCGTTCTTCTGTCCTCCTGCTTCCCGCTTTCTCTCTCCAGATCTTCCTCTTTTTTTCCCATCCCGACATGGCCCTCCCCTCTCTCTCCCTCTTACCCATCTCCCATAAACATAGCCTGGCCAGCTCGCTTCCCTTCTCCTTTCTTAGTTTCTCCTCAAAATTCCATGCCCTTTTTGCTGCTCTAATCCTTATCTTGTGCCTCTTCGTCTCTTCCCTTACCACATATCCCGGTGTTGTCCACTCCAAGCCTAGCGTCCATCTCATGTATCTTTCCTGCAGCTTCTCCACGCTAGCCCTTTCTTCCCATCCCCATATCTCTGCCCCGTACCAACACACTGTCCACACTAGCGTGTCGAACAGCCATGCCCTCCTCTCCCAGTTCCTTCCGAATTTCCTCTTCCCTATACCCCATACCTGCTTCATTACCACCAACGCTGTCCTTACTCTTTCTCTTATGTGCACTTCCATTCCTCCGTTACTTCTGAACCTGAATCCCAGGTACTGGAATTCCTTCACCTCCTCCAGCTTTTCCCCCCTCCATTTCCACTCCATCACCTTCCGTCTGCATCCCCCTTTTCTGAACCTCATTATCTTCGTTTTCCCCGCGTTTACCTCGAGCTTCTTCTCCTCAAAATACTTTTCCAACCTTCTAATCATGTACCGCATCCCTCCTTCCCCCTCCACGAACAACACCACATCGTCCGCGGATGCCAACGTGCAAATTTTTCTCCCGTCCACTCTTATACCTCCCCACGTTCCTCTTCCCATTTCTTCCTCCATATCAGCGGTGAGAATATTGAACAGGCTCGGGCTGAGTGGACACCCTTGTCTCACCCCCCTCACCGTCCAAAATTCTTCGCCTACCTCCCCACCCACTTTCACCCTACTCTTTGTCTCCTCGTAAGTTTCCCTCGCCCTCTCGATTAAACCTTCTCTCACCCCTCTATCCCTCATTGTCTTTTCCATTATCTCCCTGTCCACCGAGTCAAACGCCGCCTTCAGGGCGACGAACAGGGCCACCAATTTCCCTTTCTTCTTAGCCAGCTGTTTGTTCACCCGTGGCCCCGTGACCACGTTCACCACATATATATATGTCTATGGTCCCTGTTCCCCTCCTGAAGCCCGTCTGATTCGGTGGCACCAGTCCTTTCGCTTCTGTCTCTTCATCCAGTCTTTTGGCCAGCATCGTGGCATAAATCCTGTCAGTGCCGGCGTTAGAGGGACTGACACCCTGGGCAAGAATATTTTGGCACCCTCTCGGCCCACTGGAAATCAAAATCGCTTTTTAATTTTTTTCTGAACCCTGAACCAATGTGAACGTGTATTAAAAATTCTATCTTTCTTTTGGCGTGACCCAGAGCTAACGACGTGGACGTAGAAAGTTATGTAGCTCCTATTTTTTTTATTCAAATTTTTTTTTTAATATTTAATATTTTTTGTTGTTTTATTTTTTATTTTTATTTTTATTTTTTGTTGATTTTCTTTTTTTTGTTATCCAAAATTTGTTTTTGAAATTTAATGCACATTTCATATTTTAATCACTCTTCATTTTCTTTGAATACTTTGTTAATTTTGGAATATCTTTCGTCCTTTTTTTGTGCTTTTCTTTAGTAAAATTTTACTTTTCGGGCCCTTTTGTCAGCAAATACACGAATTTAACTAGAAAAGTCCGATTTTTCAGCGATTTCATTTTCAATCGACAGAGTAGCCAGGTTAGAGAGTCTCGATTGAGAGGATGTTGATCGAAGATACGTTTTTATTAATTTTAGTTTCGAAAAACTACGTTCTCCACTTGCAACTGTAACCGGAATCGTTGCAAAAATCCGCAATGCAATCCATACATTTGGATAAAGTTCTTGAATATTCCGCTGTCGTATAAAGTTGAGAACATTTATACACGAAATATTCTCATCTGGGAGAAAAGGTCGCAAACTTATGAGCTCGTCACAGAGTGCGTCCCCGTCGATATCGGAATTAGAACCAACAGTGAGTCTTTGTTGAAGATTGGCACATAATGCTGCGAGTTGTTTTTTTTCGGGAATTTTTTTAATGTCGTGTAAAAATGACCACGTTTGCGAATAGTCTTTCAATTGCTGAAATCTTTCTTTCAATGACATTAAACGACGTCCAGCAACTTGTTGAAAAATTCGAGTTCGAATTTTTTCTCTGGAGATTCAATGGGTTCATCCGCAGCCATTTCACCATCCTGACGCCTCATACGTCGTAAACGTTTCGCAGGTGTAAACTCTGGTTTGGTTTGAAGTGCTTTTGCGAGATCACTTGCAGTGCATAAAGCTTTTTTGAATCCGGTTTTTCGGTATTCTTCGTAGAAATTACAACAATTACCGAGCATTTCTGCAGATTTACCGAGATCGATATCTTTGCACTGCAGTGATTTGCTAACAACGTTTATTTGAAACAGGATTTCGTACCAAACCACCGAAGACACAATGAAACTGAAATCTTTCAGTTGCTCCGCTAATGTGCTTTCTTCATGTGAGGGGGTGTGATCGGTTTTTCTGTCACGTTAGCCAAGGTCACTAAAGCATCATGAATTTCGCAAATTTGATAGCGAACAGATTTTACGCTATTTATTTTGGCTTCCCAACGCGTATCGCTTAGCTTTTTCAAACTGTAGAGCTCTACGTGATCGCTAAGTATTTTCCACCGATTCACTGAAGCAGAAAACAGCGTAAATAATCTTTGCAGAAGCTCGAACAACCTTACAGACTTGACTGACGATTTAGCAGCATTACTCAGTACAAGATTGTAACTGTGGCAGCCACATGGCACATAAAAAGCCAAGGGATTTGAATCCAACATTTTTTTTTGCACCCCATTTTTTTTGCCTTCATGTTCGCTCCATTGTCGTACCCCTGACCTCTACAATTCGCTATTTCAAGTCCGTGTTTGTTGAGAATACTTAAAATGACTTCGGTAAGTCCTGCACCTGTTGAATCATTTGCCGGGATGAACTGTATAAAATGCTCTTCGATAGCGACATTGGCATCTGTCACATCTGCAAATCGAATTGTCAGAGACAATTGTTTCACGTGACTTATGTCGGGAGTACAGTCCGCTATTATTGAATAATATTTAGCGTTTTTGACTCGTAACTTTCGACTCAGACGTAACTTTTTCGCCCATCAGATCAATCAACTCGTTCTGGATATCCTTACCACAATAGTGATCAGAAATGCCGCCTGTTGTTGCCAGCTTCAAATGCTCCTCCATAACCGGATCGAATCTACCCAACAGTTGCACCAATCCCAAGAACTTGCCATTCTTTGGCGTGTACAGTGTATCTGAGCTACCTTTGAAGGCCGTGTTATTTTCGGCTAGATGAAAAACAATGTTCATTAAACGAGTCAAAACGTTATTCCATCGCAAAGTTTCACGACTAATCAATTTTTGTTCTTCACAATCAATTGTGTTTCCTCTTTTCAACCTGATTTCTCTCTCAAACCACTGATGATAGTACTTTTTATGCAGCACGCTATTTTCGTGCATTTTTAGTATTTCAGACAAATGTTTCAAGTTATCAAATCCTTCGGATGTTAAATTCGATGTCGATTGACTGTGGAAAAGTCGACAGCAACAACAGAAAACTCGATTGTTCGCAAGTGAATACACCAGCCAACGACGCAAGATAGTCTCATTATTTGGGAGTTTTCTGAAATATTGAGAACTTGTAAAATGAACGGATTCATCTTTCAGAAAGTTCGATCGCTGAACCTGCGTCGCACCAACAGTTAGAAAATGGTCAACCATTTTATCATTCCGATTATCCGGCCAGTTCCCTACATCGGATAAATCCACTATTTGTGTTTTCTGAATCACTTATAAATGGCCGACAAACAGAATTCACGTCGCAAGTACCCTGATTATCGTGAGAAAGCTCGGATTCAGTAGTGATCTTATTTTCACCGTCCTTGTCCTCGTTTTGGTTTTCGTTCGTTCCGAAAGATGTTTCGGTAAGTTTTTTCTGCGACGGACTCATGCTCTTTTTGCGATGTCGTTGAAATGTATTTTTCAATGTTCATTAATTTTTTCGCTTTGAGAAACTCTTTTTCCTGTTCCCGTTTACGTTTCCGGTATTCCGCACCGGAAAGTTTTTTTTTGATGTTTTGGTCCGACATTTTTTAAGAAATTAAGAAATCGTCATGGGAATAACCTGGAAGTATAACCTTAAAACTAAATGGAGGAAAAAAGTAATGCAAGATTTGGGATATTCAAAAAACTATTTTGGAAAGCCGATATTGCGGAGACTTGTGTCCTCTGTAGCATTCAAACGTTAAAATGTCAAGTAAATGGTCGTAGCCGCCAGTAGACTCGGTTTTCTCGCTGAATGTTCGAGCGCCGCTCGAGACGAGAGACCAAGCACCAAGTACACAAACCGGTGACCTCGCGCTGCGCTCGAACGCTTAGCTATCCTCACCATCCACCACGCGTTCCAGCTTGCTGGCGGAAGTATTCTACCTCCACCAATCGCCCCCCCCCCCCCAAATTTGGCGCCCTGGGCCGTCGCCCCATCGCGCCCCTCCCTAACGCCGGCACTGAATCCTGTACAGGGAGGGCATGATCGTCACCCCCCTGTACTCCTCCGCCTTCCTTTCTTCCCCCTTCTTGACTATTGGAATTATTAACCCCTCTTCCCATCCTTTCGGCCACCCATCTCCCCTCCACACTCTTCCACATATCTCCCATGCCATCTCCACCGCTTTATCCCCCCCGAACTTCCATGCCTCGTCTGGAATTCCGTCCCCTCCGATTGCTTTTCCTTCCTTGACTCTCTCTATTGCTTTCCTCACTTCTTCTTTACTTAGTTGCTCTTCCCGCCCCTTTCTTTCGATCCTCTCCCAAGTAAAGTTGTATGTTTGCAACACTTCCTCCACCGTTAAATCAAAAACATGTTTTTCATGCGCGTGTGTAGCAAAACATGACTCGGAATGAGTAATCAATTCAAAAAAATGTGTGTTGGCTTGAATTAATCGCTCCCGGCGCGACTTTTTATCGGCAAGCTTCGATGCTGAACACGGGTAGTCGGTTCTTCTTCGCACAGCGTTTTCGCACTCTTCACGTCCACCATAACGTCGAGGAACATGTCTATATAGAGATAGCCTGCAAGGGTGGAAAAGGATTGTTACGGAAAAACCATGCGAACACAGGCATACGGGAAGCTTGGAAATAGAAGCTGTAAGAGACAAAGATTGAAAAATTAAATATGTTGTCAATACCCCCTGCTGGATTTTGATAAAAATTGGAGAAAACGATCCTCATTAAGAAACAATTAAACATATCAGAACTCAGAATAAAGTCGCTAAACCGGTGACATAATAAATTACGCAATCAAGGATTTGTGGACGGGAAAAGTGATGGTCTTGGAGCTCATCTATCTCCCAATCTTCGTACTCGATCAATTTATCGAGCTTCAGTTGCATTTTTGTTTTTTTTTTTTTTAATTACCGAAGTTTTGGACTCGGTACGACCGTAAATTTTAATGAGGTCATCAAGCGATACCGGAATTTCAGAATGCTTCCTATCACTAACTGTACAATTGCCGTAAATTAGCGGCTTGACTACACTATAAACCGACAATAGTTTTTATAACTGTAAAAAAGTTGAACAACTGGAGTGGTCGTTGCTACGTGAGGCTTATCGAATAGTTCTGAAAAATTCCTGGAAAAACTATAAATAGGAATCAATCAGGCGAAACAAGATGAGAACTCGCATGATGATCATCGAACACATGATTGCAAGAAAATACAAGATTCGAAAGTACCTCAAAGTTAACCCGGCTAATTTTCCCAGCAAGAATGTACTTCTCGATGAGGTACCGACAAAGACCCATGGTGGAATTAAGTGACAACCGTAACCCATTTGCCGTATCTGGCGTGAGGAACTCGTCACTTGTCACGTCTCCTTTGACCATCAGTCGTTTTCGATTGTCCAACCAACCCAGAGATTATTAACTAATCTGTAAAATGTTCACATTAATATTTGCAGTTTCATGTGTACGTGGATATCGTTGTTGGTGTTATTTTTTTTTTTTTTATCGTTGCGTTCACATTTTCAGAAAGGATGCTTATCTTCCCAGGGACGTTGCAACAACGTTTACTGGGATTGCATATTTCGTTTCCTTTTTTCAGGACATTTTTAGTATCATCTCCCAGGGACGTTACAAAAACGTGTACCAGGATTGCTTTTTTCTTCCCTTTTCAGGGTTTTTACTATTATTTCCCAAGGACGTTGTAACAACGTGTACTGCACTTGCATGTTTCATTTTTTTTTCTCATTTTTTTATTCTTACAATGCTTGAAATGCGAAACAAGCTTTATTACCTTGTAGCCATTGGAATCGGGTGTGAGTCCTCGATTAGGCATCTTGCGATTGAGTGCGTCGAAAAGACCGTTGAAACTCTTGCAGAACTAGATTTTTTTTCCGCAGCCACCAAAGCCCTCATAGTTTCGACCAAGATAAAATCTCAAGCCATCGGTAACGGAATTGTTGAAAACCTATACAGGATAAATGAAAACGTGATGCTTCGGAATACTTGGGAAGAATTTGGATTAAAAATTTCAATGCTTACCTGTGTTGCTAGTCGGACTCGCATTTTACTCGTGTTATCCAGTGATACGTGACGCTTTGAGATTTTCGAGCACACCCGCAAATTCCCGGCGAGTCTCGTGTCCGCGTCGAGAAGACTTTGAAAATAGCACCACCTGAACATGACCTTCGTCTCTGTTGATCTGTAATCAAAATTTTTCATATATATTGTAACGGCACCGCCTGGCTGGTGAGGCGATGTGGTCGGCTCGGCGGCTGACGCTCGACTGAGCTAGCGCCGAGCGGACGGCGGCGGAACTAATCGCTGGCCCACGAGTGAAAGTGGGAGTACCGAGCCCGCTAGCGAGCGTGTCTCGGGACTCTGGGACGTAAGTGGGGAAAAAAGATGATGCAACAAGTGGCGTACGTGACTCAGCGAGCGCGACTCAAGCCATGCGCGAGTAAGTGGGGGAAAAAATGATACAATAAGTGGCGTACGTGACGTCGGCGAGCGTAGTGCGCAGACGCAAGCCACGCCTAGCGAATAAGATCCGAGCGTGAGTGAGTGAGGGAAGCGCGTAGCCAGTGATCTCTAGCCAGCGTTCCCACCACGACAAAACAAAGCCAATAATATTGTAAGTTATTTTTAGAATTCCGCGAAATCCAAGAACAAAGGATTTCGACTGTATAAAAGCCGGTGCCGTCCAGCACTCGGCGCTCATTCTCTCTCGAGATTCCGAGACCTCAGCATGCTGTCTGAGTAATAGGCAACGAGTTTCTTCACTTCCAAAACCTAACCTAAATTTTCCTGTGCATTGGTCACGGAGTAGTTGGGTTTCGTTCGACTCCCGCAACCAGTGTACATTCATAATCTCACTTTTTCCTGTGCATCGGCCACGGAGCAGTTCGATTTCGTTCGACTCCCGCAACCGGTGAACATCCTAACCTACAAAGCATTGGCCACGCAGTAGTTCGGCTCCGTTCGACTCCCGCAACCGTGCTTTTCCTTTTAACCTTCAAATTTATCACAACCAAAAGGAAGTGGAGAAACTCAACGCAAGTTTGAAATAAAATTGATAAAATTAATAAATCATTATAAAAAGTCACTTGGATTTTTATATCATCAAAATCCTTCACAAAAATTGTCAAAATCGAACAAAATCCATTAAAATTATATCGAGTCGAAGAATAATCGTTATTTTTGTGTTAAATCAAATAAGTTTTACAAATTAATTATAAAAACGCTAAATTCTCTGATTTCACGATTATTTCCATGAAATAACTTCGATTCATTACAAAAATTATATTTGTCGCGGATCAAATTGATCTCTTTGCGTTATTGTATAGAAAATCATTCTCAAGTTTATCAAATTGAATAAATAATCAATAATTTGACTTTTTCTATCAGAAATTCTTGTTTTTCTTCATTGCCTGCTCCTTTTTCACGAAGCTCGAACCGACGCGTAACGCGAGGCGTCTTTGAGCCTATTTCGTACCGTTACAATATATTTGATCGAGGCCTTTGTAAAGTTGTAAAGACGAAAGACTTTGTGCTCATTGCAATATCCATCGTATCCGTAACTTTCTCTTATTATTGTAAAGACGATTGCGAACATTTTTTATGAGATAGGGTACGTCGGAAAAAACAAACACTCGTCCCTCGTCGTCCAGTGGATGTGTGAACCACGTTTTGCCGCTATCAATCGTCCTGCTAGTGCAAAGTAATGTCCCCATCTTCGTGTTAGTGTGGGCACCGTCGGATATTATCCCGTGAATGTTCCCATTTGTTTCCATGGTTTCAAAAGGATGATCGCTTTCACCATCAGCTTTGCTAACTTTGGAAGCGAAGACTGCAATTGGCTGAGTGAATTTGTCAGCAATCGGTTGAAACAATGACACCAGTCCATATGGTGCGCGATCGTCTTTGTTCGTAGCAACGGGTCCCTCAGACTTGAAATCCGTTAAACCAGAATATGTGAGATTCTTGGCAGAAACAGAGACCGATTTTCGCAAATTAATTTTGTCACAAACTAAAAATTCGTAACGTTGCATCAGCTTCTTCGACTGTAATTTCAATTTGAGCAACTCAAAAAATTTTCGTCGAAGCCGCATTTCGAATCGATGAGCGAATAATAATTCCGAACAGTTGTCGAACATGGAAGCGGAAGCATCTGATTTTTTCTCAAGAACTCGTAACAACTCGGAGATCGGATGTTTATCAGCATGCACAACATGATCCAGTCTTTGGTGTAACGCCGACTTCGAAGATCTGTGAGCTTTGCTGAAGCGATTATTTCGTGCGCCGCTGTTTTTTGTGCCTCCGGTAGCTTAAGTTGAGCACACCGTTCCTCAATCGCCGCGAATTCATCCTGTTCCTGTTTCAATACTTCGGTCAGCAGTTTTATGCGTCTCGTTCGGCGATTTTTCGCTCGTCTCTCACGGTTAATTTTCAAACGCATAGCCTTCAACTTTTTTCCATTGATAGGGTTCGACGGCGTTGAGAAACGTTTCATTCCATGACGGCTTTTGTAACGAAAGTCTTTTTGTTACAATGTTTTTTTGAGTCACGCACAAGGGTTGCATGTTTTTTTCCCACTAATTTAAAAACACGTCGATGACCGATTGATATTCATCGTGTCTTCATACGTAGTATCAGCATCCGTAATACTGACATTCGCATCGCCCAATCCATCACAGATCCAGAGCACATCAAAATCTCTGACAATTTTCGGCAGAATGTGAGGGTCATTCAGTTGTTGTAGAAGTCCTGGTACTTAGTGTATCAAGGACTTGCCATGGACGGCGTACTTCATTTGCCCTTTGCAAATCACAGAGACATCGTTATCTATCGCAATCTGAGACACCGACCTTTTGCTGCGTTGATGATTTGCAGATGCTCCAAGTTGTGAGCAAAGATACTTCACAGCCTCTCTTGTAAGTTGTGAAGTGTATTCGAGTTCCACTTGCTATAAAAAACTTCATTGTGAGACCTTCGCTTGTGACATTTGGCTCACTTTCTTTGCTCGTCTCATCTGCCAGATGGTGATGCTGATCTGCTTCGTACGTAGACTTTTCTAAAATTTGTTTCTCTTGCACATGGAACAGAGACAAATCCATATTTTCTTCTTCGCATTTCTGATCAATGACTGTTTTTCCAGCATCTTTTTCGATTTCGACCGAAGTCGGTGGTTTTGTGGTCGTTTTGTTATCTCGTAGCACTTTCCGCTAACAGCAAGTTCAGTTGCGTCAACTGGTTTATCTGTTTCGATTAATAAAATAAAAGCCACTTTTTGGAGTAACAACTTTTATTATCTTGAGAAAAGTTATCCTTGCTAGGAGACGATGAATCAACAACTGACTAAAGAAACAAATAACGTACAACATCAATACGGTTCAACATTAGTAGGCGATGACGTAGTCTTCAATTTGATAAAACAAAAAAATAACGTTAAATCCATCTATAGCGACAATCTGAAAATTCATAACGCCGTATTGAAATTGCAAACACTTGACATTAGTCATCAGCATAGCTTTAGTTTCGTTACATGTACTTACTTTCTTTATTAGAGTCGTGATGACCGGTATCGGGACCAAATGTTGATGGGATGACGGACTTAAGTAGTCGAGGACACTTGTACGGAATCTCTAAGAAAATAGACGGTTGTTTTTTAAACATGCAAGTTTTTTACACTCGTCTGTAGTTTCAAAAAAGCTAAATCGTTTATGAATATTAGACAGAACGGTGTGTAATTATTTTTTTAATTTTTTTTTCAGCCTAGTTTCAAAAAAAACTCCCAGGATCGTTGTAACAACGGTGAACAACGTGTAGTGGTGTTGCTTGTTTATTCTTTTTTATGGCCCAGGTACGTTGTCAAAACGTGTGTTGAGGTTGCACGGTTTTCATCAAGTTTTTTTAGGGAATGATTAATAATCCTAGGTACACAAAAAATACACGGAGAGAATATAACACGAATTTTTGGCGAATATTTTGCGTAGATTTTACTATTTTCTGTAGTAACGTGGTACCATCTCGGCAGTACACTAATTTTTTTGATGCAACATAGTAATTTATTGGAGAGCCCACGTTCCACGAGAATATAACACACGATCCACGGCAAACCGCTATTCTAACATAGTAAATGGTCTGACGATATTCTTGCAGTGAAAATTCAATGTTCTTGCCCAAAATTTTATCATGTACATGTACGAATTTTTGCTATGCACCTGGGCGAAATTTCATCATGGTACTACATGAAACATTTGCTATGTTGCTGCAGCAAAAATTACAGTAGAGCCGTAGCAATTTTTCCCACTATTCCGAGTTTTTAAAAATCCGCCCCTACGCCCCCCCCCCCCCCCCCGCTACCCCGCGCGCCCGTTCTACCCTCATTTTTTGTCCTCACCCTTGCTTAAATGATTCCGAATAATCCAGGATAATCACAGGATCTGCGGATGACGATGGCATGGTGATAATAGGTCAATTCAATATAAACACAGCAAGAGTAAATTGCAGTTGAAGCATGGGTTTGTTTTATTGATTTAACAATGTACGCATTGAGGCAGGTTTCATACAAAATCGACGATTCTTATACCCATGTTTTTAGGACGTAAATATTCCCATCGAAGCCTCTTGCTTTATGTGTAATTAAAATGTTCTGAGCCGTTAACGCTTTTAGTGTCAGCACGGACCACTTGCAGTGAACATCTGCATTCCGTTCAATATAAAAAGCCTCTCAATGACCTACAAAACGATGCGCTTGCAATTCAATCGAAACAATGAAAACATTTGTGGTATTTTCAATATATGTTTTATTAATTTTTATTAACGGGATTAACAAAGGGAACAACGTTTCTTTTTGCGAACCAAACAACGACTGGCTGTTATTTTTACATAACGACCGCTGCTAGCCTCGTCAGCTTGTCTTTTTTTTATTCAACCTTCGTTTATTGACGCATACACTCACACACACACACTCTCTCAATTTCTTTTCGCTCCTACACTCGGCCATTCTACTCATGCACATTCGCCCTCGAAGTTGGATCTTCCGCGATATCTTCTTCGTCGGTATCTGCATAATTCGCCCAGGGTTTCAGGAAATCAGCTGCGGTCGAGGTCTGTCGTGGACCCTCATGATCACCGATTTTCTGCACGAGGTACCTATCGTTGCGCAACACCTTCGAAATTTCATAAGGTCCGAGGTATTTCGCCGCGAACTTTAATCCTGGGCCTTGTTGCATTCTTTTGATGGCAACAATATCCCCTGCGCTATAAACCCGCGCCTTCTTTCGCTTACGGTTGTACCCTCGCCGATTCTCCTCTTGGACTTGTTGGATACGATTTTTTGCGTGTTCTCGAATATCATCACGCTCTTCCTGAAACGTGGTAATAAATTCTTGTTCTACTAAATTGCGCAAGGATTCGTTCTCCCGGAAGCGAGGCTTCGTCCCGAACATCACCTGGAACGGCGTTGTTCCGATACTACGATGGAACGTCGTATTCAAACACTGTTGTGCAGTACTCAAATGCTTATACCACTCTCCGCTTTTTGGTGCAGTCAATTTTGTAATTAGGGGAATTAGCGTACGATTGACGCGCTCAACTTGGCCGTTTGCCCTCGGAATTCCCGTCGTAGTGAGAATGTGTTCGATCTTTTCCTGTTTGCAATATTCTTCAAACTCTTTTGCCGTAAATGCTGTACCGCGATCCGAAATTATGCGGCGTGGGTTGCCAAAAATCGCCGCTTGTTTTGTTAATCTGTCGACCACCTCGGCTGCCGTTGTCGACCTAGTTGCATAAAGCCAAGTGAATTTCGTAAATGCATCGATTACCACGAAAATATGTTTGTAGCTCTTTTTCGTCGAAGCTAGAGGTCCGAGATGATCGATGTGCATAGTATCGAGTGGCGTTGTCCCTTTCGCGATGGAGTTCAGATATCCTTCCTGTTTACCTTCTTTTTTTTCCGCCATGATGCAATCCACACAGCTTCGCACGACCTTTTCGATTTTCTGACGTAGCTCTGGTATCCAGTAATCCTTGTTGAGTATCGCCTCGGTCTTTGCAACGGAAAAATGTCCTTTTTCATGCGCCCGACGAATTATATGCGCACTCAACCTCTTGGGGACCATTAAGCGGATATCACCGTCCACCTCTTTGAAGAGAAGCCCTCCACGAATCACGTATCCCTTCCTTGCTTGTTTCTCGACATCTTTGATTATTCGGTTGACGCCTTCTTCGTCGCGTTGCGCTTTCCTAAGTTGTGCCGCTAGTCCATCGTCATGCTCGACAATCAGGAAGCACGTCGGCAGTGGATTTCTACTCAGCGCATCGACGTGGGCCATGTTCTTACCCGGCCTGTGCTCGATCGTGTAGTGGAAATCTTCCAGGTAGAACGCCCATCTAGCCACACGCACACACACGTCCTTTTTTCGCATCGTTAATGCGAACGCTCGACAATCGGTGACAATTTTAAACGAAATGCCTATGAGGTATACGCGAAATTTTTTAAGGGACCTCACGATTGCTAGCACCTCTAATTCGTAGCTACAGTATTTTTCTTCTGCCGCATTTGTTTTTCCGCTCGCAAAATATATCGGGTGCCATTGGCCATCATCCCGACTCTTTTGCATCAGCATCGACCCATACCCATGCATTGATGCATCGGTGTGCAACTCTGTGTCTGCATGGACATCATACAAACTCAAAACCGGCTTCGTGCTCAGTGCTGCTTTGAGATTTGCGAACGCTTCATTCTCTTCGTCTTCGAATCGAAATTTCACATCGTTCCTCAATAAATTTGTCAAGGGCCTCGCGATCAACGAATATTTTGGTATGAATTTCCGAAAATAACCTGTAAGTCCGAGAAAAGATTGGACTTGTTTTACATTCGTGGGCTTTGGAAAATTTCGGACTGCTTCCGTTTTATGTTCCGATGGACGCACTCTACCGTGTCCTACCACGTGTCCTAGGAATTCAACTTCCCGCTTCAGGAAATTACACTTTGACCATTTGAAAATTAATCCGGCTTCACTTGCGACCTTGAAAACACGTTCGAGACTCTCTATTCCGCTCTGCTCGTCTTTAGACGGAATGATGAGATCGTCCATGTATGTTAACACGACACGTTTATTTATTAATTCGCGAAAGACAACATTAATGAATTTTTGGAAAGTCGCCGGGGAATTACAAAGGCCAAAGGGTACTCTGCAAAACTCAAACTGTCCGTCTGGCACGATAAACGAAGTGTACTTTCTGCTCGCCTCGTCTACTAAAACGTGAAAGAATCCGTTTCGCAAATCTAATGTCGAAAAGACCTTCGCATCATGTAATAAGTCAAGTTGGTCTTCGATCAGCGGGAGAGGATACCGGTCTTTGACAATTTTTTGGTTGATTAATCGATAATCCACGCACAATCGACCAGTGCCATCTTTTTTCTTTACCATCACGACAGGACTACAAAAATCTGAGTGCGATTCGCGAACAATACCCTCATTCAGCCATTCTTGAATTTGTGCATTCACTTCCCGTTTTTCTGCTTCACTCAATCGTCGCGCTCTTTGATAGATCGGTTCCTCGTCTTTTAACACGATTGTCATTTTTACTCCCACTTCACGACATTTTTTTACCTCATACGAATTTACGAGGCTCCGGATTTTTTCTCTGTTTTTTGGCTCGCAAGCTTCGGATATTTGGATCTCTTCTTTTCCGCGCTCCTCAACTGTCTCGATTCTCAAAATCTCTGGTATGCTCTCACACTCTTCGTTTTTTGACAATGGTATGATTTTACACACACCTCGTTCTCTAATCAGTCTCACCTCGTCAAGAAAATCAGTACCGATCAACAATTCGTGGTTCAACAAGTGATTCGCGACGACGTACAGGCGAAGCTCGTACTCGTTACCGTCTACTTTCATTCGCACGTCACAGAATCCCATCGCTTTGTTTTTCACGTTCCCCACACCTTTGAAAGCCATTTCGGTCTTTACAATTTCAGGTCGTCCACACTTTACATACTGATCAGCTCGTATAATTGAGATGTCACTTGCAGTATCGAAAATCGCATTGACACCGTGCCCATTTACATTCACGCATTTCTCCGTCTTCGTACTTGTCACACAAACATCAGCTACATTCGTGCTTTTTGGTTCAACTCGTTTTTCGGAGCAGGCCGACGCGATGTGTCCGTGTTTACCACATTTGAAACATTTCCGCCCTAAATCTTTTGCCGGACACTTCGCACTGACGTGATCACTCGCTCCGCAATTGAAACAGTGTCTCGTGCTCGCTCGCTCTCTCTTATCAACACTTATCGCATCGCCTGATTTCCTTGAGTCCTCTCTTCTTGCTTCACTTTCGCCAGAGCGTTTTTGCGTATTATTTTTGTCAATTTTCTCCCCTGTTCTTGTTGTTTCACCCTGGTCTCGCAGCGAGATGGCCTCAAACGCCTGCAGTAAGGACTCCTTCGTCGAGAACCCATGGATTCGTGCTGCGTCTCGTAGATTCGAGTCAGGAATACCCTCAATTATATATTGCAGCACGTCGTCATCCGGCAATGATATGCGGTTAGCCAATATCACCTTGTCGTGCACGTATTCACTGAAACTTTCGCCCTTTTTCCAGCATCGATCTTCGAATCATCGTCGGAGTGCGATCTTATCAATTCGATGACAGAACATCGCTCTCAATGCTCTTAAAAGTTCGTCCGTCGGCATTCGGATACGTTCTGATTTCGAGTGAAACCACTCGAGCGCCTTCCCTTTTAACCTCGTTCCGATCATAATCTTCATTGCGTCTTCTTCCAATCTATACATTTCTTTCAGAAACGTCACTTGTTTTTCCCAGATTTCATAAGCATCCGCGTTTCCGCCGAACGAAGACAAGAGATCGGCAACCTTTGTCACACTCATGTGCACCGAGGATCGAGGTGCATTCTCGGTCAACGTTACAGCTTCATCGGCAACGCGCCCTGCATCTCGCATCTCGTCATTTCCCCGGTTGCTTCGCACCATCTCTAGTTCTCGTCGCAATAACGCCAGCTCACGTTCTGCAAGTTCTTTCTCTCGTCTGAAAATTTCAATCATCCTTGGACCGGTTGCCTCGTCCTCTTGAACGTCGTCGTCATCTTGTTCTGGACTGTCTATCGTCCTCTCGAGCGACGTCGCGTCGAACCCCTCCGCTTGATTAAGCCTTATCAAGAGTTCATTTTTATTACCCGATGTTGGTAATCCCATCGATGCTAGGATTTCTTTCAACGTTTTGGTCGTATATTTCGCCGCACTGGCCATCTTTTCGTCTCGTCTTTTACACAACTACGTTAAGTTTTAAACGAATGTCGTCAAATTCACAGGAATAGCCTTCAGCGTTACTATCCTCGCACACTCGTATCGACCGACACAATAAACTATTTTTCGACTTTCCGAACTGCTCTTTTTTTTTCTCGCGAACTCGGCTTATTCGCGCTTTGTTTATACTGCTAGTTCCGCACCGGCTACATTTTCCCTCTGCTCGATCCCGGACGAGCCCCCATTTTTGTGGTATTTTCAATATATGTTTTATTAATTTTTATTAACGGGATTAACAAAGGGAACAACGTTTCTTTTTGCGAACCAAACAACGACTGGCTGTTATTTTTACATAACGACCGCTGCTAGCCTCGTCAGCTTGTCTTTTTTTTATTCAACCTTCGTTTATTGACGCATACACTCACACACACACTCTCTCAATTTCTTTTCGCTCCTACACATTGGAATCTTCGACAAACAAATGCTTAATTTCGAAAAATTGTGGATCGTTTTTTGTAGGGATCATTAATATGGAACCTTGCTAAATTTTCAAATTGATCAGCTCAATCCAAGCTACTGTGGAAATAGTTCAGCAGATATTTCCCATGTACTGATAAACAATAGCTGGCATATTTTTTAGGGACATTACAGATCTTAGACACATCTTAACTTTCTCGTTCGTGTCTGGCCGAAGAAATTTGTAATTTAATCTCAATTGATGTCGAATCGCAATAGCGTGACAAACGTTAACACGAGACACGGCAGCATACGGCGCGATTTTGCCTTCGCGGTGTTTACTTTCGAATCGCATAGAACATATATTCCATAAAGGACCAACCCTTTCCATAGTCCTAGAATAGTGAACGAGAAAGTGATGTTTGGGACTGTAACGGTTTTTATTTTTGAGGAGACTTTTGCTAGCGAAAACGTCGCAAAATTTTGCGTCCGCCGCTTTTGCTCGGTACTCCGGCCACGCCACAACCTCAGGGTATCGCCCATAGCGATATTTATAGGAATTTAATATTAATTGCGCCACGAAACTTTCATATTCATTTTCATGAGCCACACCGGGAAAGGAGAGGAATTCAAGCGGGACGAAAGACAAAAGCCAATCATCGAGGTATAACGTATTTCGAGCGGAGCTCATACGTTGGCTATTTCCCGACTTATCGTCGTTCCCAAAGCCGCCTATATTCCGGTAAACACGATGGTCGCTCGGTTGTCGGGAATCAAAAAAAAAGGAAGGAGGAAATTCAAAGGACGGGAAGAAATCTCGAGAAGGTTCGAGATCGTCGAAATTATCGTTTGTCATTCCGGCAACGTTTCTTTCTTCCGAATCCAGGGCAGTACCGTTCCGGGGGGGTCGTCGTTCAAAGCTTTCCTTCCCGAAAATTCGCCAATTCCAGAGGCGAGGAGAGAACAACCATCGCTGCTCGAATTGTTCCTGATGGACTTTCTTTTCTTTAACACCATCGCGATGATCTGTGTCAGGACGAACTAGGGGGAAATAATTGCGATGTTTAATGCCGCGCCAATATTCCGGTGATTTTAATGTACCGAGACCCCGACTTACGCTCGCACATATCGGTATCGATACGGACCTGTCAGTCGCACGTGTGCGGGAAAATTTCGGGAACGGGAGGGATAGTCCACTGTCCCGCTACCGACTCTCAATTTCGTTAGATCTTTGCTGAGTATCGAGCAGAGCGGTCGATAATTCGTCTCCAACGATTAGCCGTGAGTTTTTCCCCTTGTTTTTATTTTCCGATCCGGGTGTCAGTCTCCCGCGTAGAATTTTGCAAAATTTCATTAAATGGTCTAGTCTTTTTCTTTCTTTTCCTTTTTAACGATTAATCAGATAATCTCGGAAGCAAATCTTAATTCATCGCTCTTAGAAATAAATCCCGAGAAAATTGGTCGCGGCGGCGGCTCGCCGTGCGCGAGTAAGCCCTTTTCATTGTCTTTTTTTTTCCGCGCGTTCTTAGCTTTCGCGGTGCGAGTGGAGAGAAGGACGGGTCGTGGCCGAACGCAAATTTCTCAAGTTTTCGGGAAAATTATAATCATTCGCCGTTAGCGTAAGTTGTAATTCGAGGAAGAGAGTTCGCGGAAGGCGGGAAAAAGTGTGAGAACGAGTGAACGTGTGTGAACGGGCCGGGACACAGAATTTTTGCGATTTCAAACAAGTCGGCCGAGCAACCGACTATCGGGGGCTCGGTATTTCGTTTTCTCATCGATTAAACTACATAATTTTATCGGTTGCACGCGAGTAGATCCGCGGCTCCCGAAGACGAGTTCGCTTTAGTGTGTGAGAGCGTAGGGTCCCGACCAATGTATGGGTGAGCGTGATTTATTTTTGCGTGTGTGTTCCCGCGATCCTTCTTCCTTCGAATTCTAGAGACTCGCGATTTTTCCTTATCAAATATTTTTCTTTATATCGAGTCACGGGATTAATGCCTGTATCTCTCGCTGTATATATTTTTTTTGTAACCAAAATACACGACGGCTTATCATAAATTTGTTTTTTTCTATAAAATCGGGTTGTCCGACAGTTCTTGGCCAAGCCCCTCCCTTCCCGCTGCAGCCAAGCCGGCAAACTGTGTCTTTCTCTCTCTGCTGTCTCGTCGCTACGCGGCTGGTGCCCAACTTATCATTTTCTACCTAAATTTGTTATAAAAAAAATTGATAGTAGAGAGCGAGAGGCTTTGTGGCGTGGGGAATCTAAAATTTGCGTCACAGGACATAGATTACGAGTGAACAATTGAGTCCTTAAGGTCAGATACTCCTGGATTTCAGCATCCAACAAATAATGGGAATTGAGAGGGACAACTTTGCTTGTAACAATAACTACGATCCGTTTTAAATTCAAAAACATTGCCCACACATCGTTTTTTTCATCAATTAAATGTGCGACCATGAACGGCAAGTTCATTACAAAATTGAGCATCTTGGCGGCGGACATTACGATTCGCAAATTTGACAAATAACTCTTGAGTATTTCGACTGGTCCGTTTTTCTGATGTTTGGCACACGGAAACCCGTGAAATAAGGTCATTTTTTCGCTATGAATGAAATGATGAAGAATAAGTCCAAAGTCATATTGACATACACCCTCTAAGACATCGTGCATCACATCAACCGAACAATTTGTTAGAAAATGATACCCACTTAATTGATGAAATGCACAGGGTGTTTTTACGCCACTAGCAAAGGGATCGGCGTTTGTTACTTGTAAGAAGTAACTTAACTCGTTTCTTAAATCACATTGTCTCTCACTAAAGACAATGAATATCTTTTTGGAGGACATTGCAAAATCGACAAAAATAATTGGAACGAACCCTGTTGTTGAGCCTAAACAACGAATGTAGGGCCAAATTATCGTCAAGTCGTGATAGAAATACCGTGTGCCTCGATGAATTGGAGCTATTCAATTGTTGGACGGAATATCGGACCATTATTAAAAACTTCTCTATCTAGGCTATTGCAAAGAATAAAAAGAAACATATTTTCCAATTTTGCTTGCATGTCTGGTGGTAAACACGGAATAGCCAGATAAACGGCACAACACTTCGAAATACCGCGAGACTCCCTGGAGGATTATTTGGCTCATAATCATCGTAATACATGAATAATGGAAAAACTACTTTCCCTACAAATTTAGCTTTTTGCGCTTGCCAAAGAGTTCCTTGAATGAAATTCGATGTACCACAACTAATCGAACTTTCGAGTCTTTCCATGTACTGTGCAGTTCTAGCAAAATAATGGGGCGATTCCAAAAAAGATTTCAATACGCCCCTCATCGGAATAAATTCGACTGAAACAGGATTATGTTCGTATATTACAACGTCGTTTTGAATTTGAAATTCCTGCATTTCAACTACAACAACCTGTTCTGGTTGTATGAAGGTATTTGCCTTTTTAAATTCGTTGAATCGAAGTCTTTTCGTTCTGAATTTTTCGAGCGGCGAAATAAAGTTTTCGAAAATATCTGCAACCGTATTTACAGAACTTTTCTCTGATTGCATATGTTCTATGACTTCTTTTTCTGCCGAAGACACGGTGAATTTCATCAAACTAATTAATTGAGCAACGATAACGTTAACTTCGTTCCGTGGAATCTCCAAAAAATTATACAATTGAGCAACTAAAATGAGGAGTTGTGATTCGAGAGTTTGAGAGTTTCCAACATTTGTTTTTTCATGTGTGGCGGCCTCAAAAGTATCAAAATCAAATACGCTCGCGTCAAAAGTATCAAAATCAAATACGCTCGCGTCAAAAGTACCAAAATCAAATACGCTCGCGTCAGAATCAAGAGACTCGGTAGAGTCTCGGGACAAGTACATTTGACAGCTCTGCTGTCGTCTGCTAGCCCGAGACTCGGCCGAGTATATTATCTCTGAACAAAGCAAATTCGGTGGTAGGGGTTGACATTTATTTAAATTATAAAGCCCAGGAATAATGTCATGATCTCAAAATTGAACTGGAGACTAATTAAGTTAGTCTCCGTCGATTGAGCCATGAATCATCACGATTGATGCCGTAATTGCCGAGAAAAAAGTTTGCACAGGCAAAATTATGCAAAAATCGCAGTGTGCGTGCATGTATGTATATACGCGCAGACGACACAATCAAAGGCCTCTTGATGCCCATCACGACCGATTTCCATGAAAGTCGATCTTCGATGACAGAAGCGCGACGAGTTTCTATGACCGCCATGAAGTTAGCTGGTCTACTTTCGGTTTTCCCTTTTTTATCTTGAGACTCGGTAGAGCCTCGGCGGAATATTTAACATTTCATGAATCTTGGAGTGATCGGATGACAACGAAAAAAGGGTGATATAGCCGCAAAAATTCATTCTGTCATTATACAAATGAAAATGATTAATTGCTGCTTCAATCCTTTGAAGCACGCATTTATCTTCACGTGCGTTTAACTCAAAACTTCGCACTTAGGGGTTTTCGGGTCCACTGATTACAAATTTGAATTCAAAATTTGAAAATTCAAGATGGCAGATCCAATATGGCGGAGCAGAACCGCAAAACTTGTTTAATGAACGCGAAAGTTGGTACACAGGGGTTTTCGGCGTTGCTGATTACAAATCTGCACTCTCAATTCCAAAATTCAAGATGGCGTCTCCGTTATGGTGGACCACAAATACAAAAATCGTTTGATGAACGTGAAAGTTGGTACTCGGGGCTTCTTACGGTCGTTGATTATAATTCTGCACTCGAAATTTGAAAATTCAAGATGGCGGATCCTACATAGCAGAGCATGATTGCAAAAATCTTTTAATGAACGCAAAAGTTGGGACTCGGGGATTTTCGGGATTGCTGCTTACAAATCTGCACTCAGAACTTGAGAATTCAAGATGGCGGATCCGATATGGCGGACTAAAGTGCAATAATCGTTTGATTAACGCGAAAGTTGGTAGGCGGGGCTTTTCGGGGGCGCTGATTACTAATCTGCACTCAAAATATCAAAATTCAATATGGTGGATCCGATATGGCGGACCCCAAATGCAAAAATCGTTCGATGGAAACGAAAGTTGGTACTCGGCGATTTCTGGGGTCGCTAAATACAAATCTGCACTAAAAATTTGGAAATCCGAGATGGCGGATCCAATATGACGGACCAAAATGCTCAAACTAATTTAATGAAGATGAAACTCTAATTGAGGGGTTTTTCGAGTCGCTGAATTCAAATCTGAGGTCAAAATTGAAGAAGTGAGTGGCAGCTTCGATATAGAACATGAAACGCAAATCTGGATTGGACACTGAAATCAGAGATCGGCAAAAAAATATTTATGAATCTCCAGTCTCCAAGGCTTAGAGAATACTTATTAAAGTCGAAGAAATTACCAATTAATGGAAAAGTTATAATTTGTTCAAAGTGCATTATCAAATACCCAAAGAATTGTATTTGCGAAGCGAATATTCTACAAAGCCGGAATAGTTGATATTTGATGGAAAAATAGTATTAGATATCTGAAAAATTGGTATTTGGTCGAAACATATTCTCAAATACTCATTGATTATTACTTTTTGGAAATGAAAATTCATATATTCAAGGAACTGGTATTTGGTCAGGGGAAAAGTCTGAAATACCGGAATATTTGATACTTGATACAAGGTGTAGTATCAAATATCAAAGTAATCGTATTTGCTCGGTGAAAAATCGCAAATACTCGATTCCTCGATATCAGATATAAAAAAGTCAAACTAACAGTAAGCTACCCAAACCGACATGGAGACTTAGCGAATACAGTGAGCGAATAGCCAGAGAGAGTAAGACAAAGAGAGAGAGGGAGAGAGAAAGAGAGAGAGAGAGAGAGAGAGAGAGAGAGAGAGAGAGAGAGAGAGAGAGAGAGAGAGAGAGATTGATTGATTGATTGGTTTTATTCATGCCCTAGCGTGGCTATGGGGCACAATTGCACTACATAAGATACATGGTTGTGAGACCAGGTACCAATAAATGAATAAAAATGTACAGCTTGAGCAGGGGATAGATAAAAGAAGGTACAGAAATAGAGTGGTGATTATAGCATGAAGAGCTAAGAGCTCTGTTTAACAAGATAGAAATAAGATTAAAGATATCGCAGATACATACAGTAGAATGTAGAAACCGGAGACAGTGTCTCGTACATGTAATAACGCGAGAGAAGAGAATATCAATAGAGCGGATAAATGAAGAAAGCCATCATTATGGGATAACGGCTTCGTTATCAAACAGAAACTGGAACAACTTCGGTTTAAAGGCCTCGACAGTCGACAAACTTTGAATTTCTGGTGGTAGCGAGTGCCAGAAGTATATCCCAGAGAGCGCAAAGGAGTTGCGGAGAGTCGTCGTTCTACAGGATGGGATGAAGAATGTGTTCGGGGTAATGAGTCGCGACGGTCGATTGGGTTGAGACGCAAAAGTAAAGAGGTCAATTATGTAGGAGGGGGCCGTTCCATGCACAACACTGAAAACACTGACGCCCAGGAAGTAGAGACGACGCGACCTGACGCTCAGCCAACCCAGTTCACGTCTATACGGAGTGATGTGAGTGTCACGCCGCAGATCAAAGATGAATCTGATGGCACAATTCACGAGTCGCTGCAGAAATAAGTCCTGTTCGTCAGTGAGATCAATCAGCACAAGGCAGCAATAGTCTAAGATGGGGAAAATCAGTGATGAGACTAGGAGAATGCGTAGCTTTCTTGACAGAGCATTACGACGATACTTCAGTTTGTACAGGGTAAAGTGGACACGTTTGGAGATAGATAAGATGTGTTTTTGCCAGGATAAGTTTGATGACATGATAACTCCAAGGTTGCGAGCTTCATTGACATAAGGCAGTGTGACGTTATTGACTATGATCGGTGGTAGGTGTTCAAAGTTAATGCGGTTAATAAATGCTCCACTACCCAGTATGAGGATTTTGGATTTCGATAGGTTAAGCTTGAGTCCGTTATCCACAGCATATTGAGCAATAGTAGCTACATCCTGGCTGATGTTAGCGATGGCTTCTGTTAGATGCGTCGGAAAGCAGCTCAGATATATCTGTGTGTCATCTGCAAAGTTAAGATGCTGAGTGTGTTTAAGGTTATGACCAATATCGTTCAGGAAAAGTGAGAAAAGGAGGGGTCCGAGGACCGAACCCTGCGGCACACCAGTTGTTGTCGGTAGCCACTGAGAACATCGGCCGTCTTGATCTATCACTGCCTGCGATCTGCCAGTTAGATAGGAATGGAACCAAGTTAGAGCTTTTATCCCAATACCCATTGAGTATAATTTGTGTAGTAAAGTAGAGTGAGGAACGAGATCAAAGGCCTTGCTGAAATCGAAGAGCACAAGAAGTGTGATCTTACGTTCGTCAACCGCCTGTCGAATGTCTTGGCAGATACGCAGTAGTGCCGTTTGAGTACTGTATCCTTTACGGAAGCCAGATTGCCGAGAGTCGAGGATGCTGTTGGTGTTAATGAAAGCCGTCACCTGGTTGTGAGCAATACGCTCAAGTAATTTCGAGAGTGCAGGCAAGCTGGCAATAGGACGACAGTCAGATACTGAGGTTGGTGGATTCGTCTTGAGTAATGGTCGAATATGGGCACGTTTCCATATCGACGGAAAGTGAGCAGACTCCAAGGATGCATTGAAGAGATTTATAAGAGACGGGATAGAGGTAGGAAATGAAGAAATTAACGCAAAAGCAGAGACCCCATCGGGACCCGCTGAATGAGTCGGCGACAGTGATTTGCTGATTACTAACAGGAGGTCGTCAACCGTTATTGGAGAGAACTCAAAGACAGGTCCGTCGGGAATCGTCAGTACATTGATTGAGCGGCAGAAGGACTGGTGATCGAGATGGGGCGCAGAGCTGGCTATATTGGCAAAGAAAGTGTTAAGGTCATTGATGGAAAAGTAGTTAGTACACGATGCCGTTACAGATTTCGCAAGTCCAAGGCCTCTGAGTTCAGCCCAGACCTTAGTACAGTCGTTCATTCCAGACAATTTCTCCAAACAGAACTCATCCTTTGCGCGTCTGAAGTCTGTTGTCAATTTATCTCGATATTCTCTAAAAAGCATAAGGTTAAGCAGGTTACCCGATCTGATGGCTTTCTTTTACATTGTGTTTTTGATTTTTATACGTTGTCTAAGCTCATCGGTTAACCACGGAACACGTGGTTTGACCGGAGTGAAGGTACGCAGTGGAGCGAGTGCATCTAGTGCAGCGATAAAGGATTTATTTAGGTTGTCTAAGGAGGTATCGATAGCGGGAGCCGAAGGGCTAGTGATCACCGACGAGGCGAGTGAGGGCTGTAGCAAGTTCCGGAAAAGGGTCGAATCGAAATGCTTCATTGTGCGTCTTGTAATGGTTCGGTTAGTGCGCGTGCTACATTCATAAGCGTACCGAAGCTCGATAAGATCATGTCCCGCAATAAACGGCGCATCGCTTTCGGAGAAACGTAATAATTTATCGCTGTTATCAATTAAGAACACATTCAGCCATGAGTGTGACGCAGTGGCATGGAAAGTTGCCTCAGAATGTACAATATGCATTGAGTGCGCAAAAGCGAGATCCCTGAATGAGGAGGCTTCAAGGTTGTGTGTAAGGAGATTGCAGTTTAGATCGCCCGTCAGAATGAAGTTTTTGTAAGTAGGAAGGTATTGCATGAGTGTAGTGAAGAATTTATTGAGAAAGTGCCCCTTCGGTCTTCGGTACATCACAACGAATAGTAACGAGTCACCAGAAGAAGATCGCAATTCGAGCATAATGTATTCAGGTTCATTTATTGAGGCATTCGCCGAGAGTTCGAGCAATTTTATATCAAGTGAGGCGTGGATGTATGCAGCTACTCCGCCACCGCGACAACATTGCCTATCGTTACGTATCAAGGTATAATTATCAAGCTTGAGAAGATCATGGGATATACCAGAGTGTAGCCAAGTTTCTGTGATTGCAATGACGTGGAAAAGTTGATCATTTTCTGTGAAGTGGGATGTGAACTGTTCGAAATAACCCATGAGTGAATTGGCGTTAAAATGAGCAATATTGATAAATTGTGAATCTCCAGGAGTTAATTCTGATGCATTAATCGCGTTCGCCACAGTCGGAATTCCATTACCCCGAGGTGATTGATGTCAGATTATGTGAGCAAGGTCGTCATCAGAGCAAATCATTAATGGGGGGGAGCCATACGCCTTACGGACGTAGATGTGCCCGTCCTGAGTGTAACATGACTTCCAACCCATCTCAGTTGCACGTGCTTTAGCGCGTTTTCGTAGATTGTAAATATCGGCCGGTAAATGATCATTCACGTAAATCAGGCCTTGGTAAGGGGAATCGAATACTTCACTGACCATGAGGCGTTTTTTGTTACGTTTCCTACGGAGTAAATGTTCACGGACAATAGGGGATCGGAGCGAGACAAGTATTGTTCTAAAAACCGGTCTCGGCACGTTATTAGCACTATCGGGAGCCTGGCTGTTACTGTGCTGGGCGACCTTGGTCGGTAGGCTTTTTATATCGCAGATATCAGTAATAAAGTCCTGTGAATCGAGCGCAGCGAAGACTTTGTGGACTATGTTCGAGGGCGTTTCATCGAGTTCGACCGGGATACCAGAAATGGTAAGCTCCGCATGAAAAATGACGGTTTCGACTGACTTGAGGCGCGAAGACATATTATGAGATTCGGTTTTCATAGCTGCAAGATCTGATTTTACTGTTATAATTTCATCAGCGACTTTACCGTCAAGTTCAGTGAATTTTTGAAGTAAATTTGATTGAGAGGAATCAAGTTTTTCAAATTTCGTGCTTAATTCATCGAAACCTTGCCTAAGGCCGTGAATGGAAGAATTCATGGTGTTCACGGAGGCGGTAAGAGCCTGTAACTGACTGAGGACAGCGTCGAGTTTATCGGAACTCGCAGGCGGGATAGAATCAGAAGGCGACAAACTCGGGGGAGGTGAAGGGTCAGGCGTGCGCGGGGTCAAGATCGAGCGTTGCAGCGCGCACTGAGCACAACGAAAAGTTGTAGAACCAAGAAGATCCCGGCGGTTATAACCATAGTTTTGGATAACGCAATCAAAATGACAAGTCGCACCATAATCCCCAGTGCACGTTAGCAACCCTTCACCTCTCCTGGGCAGTCGATCGCAAATAGTGCAGCGAACCACTTCCTGATCCATAATTAATTTAAAAGGTTAAAAACTCACGCCTAGTTGCAACAGTAGCAGGTACTAAGAGCATATACGTTACAGTGACAGCTCGGTTAAATCCGTCGGTGCTCGGAATAATTCGGGCGTGGTGTTACGATAAGCGATCAATGGCAGGTCGATAACGAGGTGGCAGCGAAGGAAAGGCTACGTGTAGTGGTGAAGAGAAGCGCGTAAGCTGAGAGTGTATTAGATGTGTCTGTTAGTTCCGCCAGCACTCGGGATAACTCGGGCGACGCGATAATGACCAATCAGATCAGTGTAGAATTGGAGCTCGAGTCGTTCGGTCGATCACGGTCCGTGTTGGAGCAGCAAGCGGTGGTACAGAGCGAGGGGAAGAGCAAGCAGCAGCGAGGCGATTCGGGAGCATCCGGTAGTCTACGGCGGCAGTCGCGACAGCATGGGACGAGGAGCCAATCAGCGTGGTATAAAGAGATGATTGTGTTATCTAGTAACAACGTCGTACTGTTAGAGGTGTACGTAGAGAGTGCCACGATGACCAACCACGCATGCGTGAAACGAGGCTGTGATCGATAATGGATGCCGTGATTGATCTAGGCAAAGCGGCAACCAAAAAATCCCGAAACTTAGGCCACTCAGTACCGGTAGAGGATAAAAATCACGAGTATCGGGTACTGAGCAAAAGAGCACGCTCGTATCCTGAAACAAAACGCCCGAAGGCAGTTCTAGGCAGCAGAAAGTTCGGCAAAGCACGGAGCGAAAAGATTCACAACAGTCTGTACTCACGTCTATAGCTTGTGACGTGACATTTTGTCCCGCCACTCGCACGAATGGGTGTCGACCAGTGGACCGGGTTTACGGTCCTGTTTTTGGCCGTCGCTTGTCGATTCCTCGGGGAGTGCGCTGGCGGAGACTCATTTTTCGTAAATATTAAGCCTTTTGTTTTATTTTATTTTACTTTTAGATTTAAGTATTGGCGAGAATCGAACACCCGTTAGCTTAAGTCGCGAAGCGGAGAGCGATTAATGATTATGTTATTATGAAATTACCTGACGAGTGACGTGTGGCGGCTAATCGGAAATTCCCTTAATTTTCTGCCTTTAATATTTCGCGTCTTTGTTCTTTCCCCCCTCGCTCTCGTTTTCCGCGAGGTAGCATTGCCTTTTACCTCGGTTCTCCCCTTGATTCTCCCCGCAAAGCTTCGCTCCCACATGGCATTGGAGCCAAGATCATCGTGGCTCGCTCGTGGACGGTCGGAGGTTCACGCTGGATCTGTGGCCATCTTGAACGCCCCCCCGTGACCTCCTCGCCGTAGCAGCCGAGTAGCTGCACCGTCCACGGCCTCGTTCTCGGGTACCGCCGTCCGCGTCAAACCGGCGCCTCAATTTAGGTGGGATCTGGGGCTAGCCAGGGGTGAAGGTGCTGTTTGCCTGGTGGCGCGTGGGCCCACCGCCGCCCACCTGATCCGCGGGTGGCGAGGGAGGCCTCCCCTTCACCCCGTCCGTTCATCGCCTGGATCCCCAAGAGGTAGGTGCCCGAGATACGGCTGAGTAGGTGCCGGGTGCGATTGCCGAGCGGGAGAGTGGAGGTGGGGAAGCCGGAGGATTCCGCGAATTGCAGCGTGCCGCCGATCTGATCAATCTGCGGTACGCTCAATTCGAATTTACCGCGAAACACCGCGTGGCGCCGTCTCGGCTAGCCTCGCCTATAGGGCGAGCTAGCGCTGCTTCGCGAGGGACTTGGCGTGGTGGGGGGAGCGCGAAGATTTTCGGGAAGACGATCGATTTGCGAGCGATCGCAAATCAGTCTACGTCGAGTGCCTTCCCGAGAAGACAAGTGCTAATTCTCTTTGACTACCTTCGCTGCCTTGCCGCATTACCTACCTTAGTTGCCTCTTTTTCAATTGCCTACCTTAGATGCCTCTTTTTCATCTGCCTAAATTTCGTTGCCATCTCCTGCGATGTGGGGAATTTCGCTTGCCTGCCGCCTACACGTCTCTCGGTGAGTCCGTTCCGTTTTCTCGTTTTGTCCGCTTGAATTGTTCGCCCTTCTTTTGCAGTTTTAGTAAGGTCTCCGGAACAACGAAAAAATTGGCGGTTGTTCCGGAGCGTGGATCAATTTTATTGTTTGCGGGGAATCAGGACGAGTGAGCCTTTGCGGGCATTATTGGCCATTGCTCCTCGACCGGTTCCCATTTTGTGTGGCCGAGCAATTCAGCGGACAATATTAATGATTTTGGTCTCGCTCAATTTTTCGCATTGTCTTCTTCTTCTTTCTAATTTCTATCTATTTCTTTCGCTGTAACTTTTGCCTTATGCTATACGGAACGGGTCGGGTTTTGATGAATTATTTTATTGAATTTTATTTGGCGAAAACTCTCGCGAGCGACGCACATGTTTCTGTTAATTTCGTTTTGCCTTCGCGTCGTCGCTCGGAGAGTTCACTTTGTTTCGCGCGCGGCCTCGACCGCGCGTTTGTTTGCGCGCTATCTCTCTCGCTCTCGCGCTGGCGATCCAGCCGCTTCGTGTGTCGTAAATGCTATTGTATCGCGCCTTTATTTTTCGTCTCTTGGGTGTTCGTGTTCGATTTTGCGTCTGTATTCTTTTGGCACGTGTGTGCGACTTATCTTGGCGTTACCTATCTCTTATATTTGGTCGGTTCGATCCCGCACCGCGAATTCCATTGCGACCGGATTACCTACGCCGTGTTTTGGCGAACGACTTGTCTGACGATCTTACCTCATTGCCTTCATGCCGAATTACCTGTAGTTACCTTCATGATCCCGCTTGCCTTCGGTACGGTTGAGATCATTGATTTACCTCGCGCTGTGGAGCTGAGTGTTTCGACCTCGGGCGAATCACCAGCGTCGCTGCTGAACTGCCTCCCTGGACTGTCGGTCAGAGCAAACGCCTGGGATTCTATTACCTACGCCCATTTACCTGCGAGGGAGACCGCCACTTCACAGTCGCGCCAATACCTGGCAGTCGAGCTTCGCTCTTAGTTACCTGGGCGATAACTCCCCTCACGGAGGTTATCCTGCCCGTTCCGAACATGAATCGTCAGGCAAGGTCGTTCACGGTCAAGAATAATCGCGGGATCGAAATTATTATTTGTTCAATTTAATTTTAATAATTGCCTTGTTAACGTTACCTTTCTTTAATTTGAGTAAATCATTTTGTTAATCTTTTAACTTCGCGTTTGAGTTGCCTTGTTATTATATTTGTTTCGTGCTGTTACCCTGCCCCAAGAATCACCCCCTCTACCGTTTGTATCTCAGCTGTAGAGCTGAGTAGCCGGGACGCCTCGGTCACCTCGTTCCTCGCGTACCCCGGTCGATTAAGATTGGCGAGAGTGGGCGAACAAAAAGTCGGGATTATTCCGGCGGTACTTTGTACCTGGCGCCCAGCCCGCTCTCGCGACCGTTGGGAGTGCTCGGGAGACGAGGTGAGCCGAGAAGGGACAATATTTATCCCGTCAGGGAAAATATTCGTTACAAGCTGTACTGAGAGAGAGAGAGAGAGAGAGAGAGAGAGAGAGAGAGAGAGTGAACGAGTCAGACAGAGAGAGAGAGAGAGAGAGAGAGAGAGAGAGAGAGAGAGAGAGGGGGGGCGGGAGAGAGGGACATAGATTCATTTGCGTTAGAACAAGTTCATTTTTTTAAATTTTTTTAATTTTTGCATTATTGCATCCCTGTTTCAATATTCGAACGGATTATAACGTTCGTACAACGTACGCCGCGTGTACCACGCGGCACGACTCCGGCCTCCTCCTCTTCGACCTCCACCCCTCCGGCTCCTATTCCATCCTCCGCGATCTGCAACCAACAAAATGAATGAATTCATCTAACCATTTAAAATATTGACAAGCATTTCTCTACGTATACAACTTCTACTCTATTCAAAACGTTCTACTCACATTGCATCCCGCTCCATTTGACCGGCTGCTCAACCACGACTTGCACCGGTGACTGTTGCTGCGGCTGCCACCGTTCCAAACGTTGCTCCTGCCGTTCCAGCTCCAGTTGCTGCTGCTGTTTTTGCAGGCTCTCTGCTCGCTGCTCGATTTGTCGTTGCAGCTTTTCTTGTTGCAACGATATCATTTTTAGCTGCAACAATAGCTCCTCGTTCCTCTTTTTTTCTCCACCTATTTCCTCCGTTGCTCCGTCTCCTTTTCGACTTTCGCCACGTCCGGTCGCAGATCTCTCTACTTCCTTGCCCTCTTCTTCCTCACCCTCCTCTCTTTGTTTCATTTCTTTGTTCGCAGAATTGCCCATTTCTACAACTGAAAACATGAATTTTTCTATCGCAATAATGTAGAAATATTACATCCCAACAAACATTTCTCGACCACATATTTTTCTCTTTCACATACACTACGCCTCAAAAATTTGGATACACTTGTCCAAATTTCTTTCCGCACTAAAAGTTAAATAATAACTCTGCCAAAAAGGAAGATATTCAAATTTCCGAAGCGGGGTTTCAAAAAGGATGAATTAGGCTTTGATTTGCCGCATTTTTATATTTAAAAAAAAATTTCTCGCCCCGGTATGGTCTTTGGTTCGTGATCGTTCTTCGGTCTTTTTCCGACCCTCGCGAATCAGGCGCACAATTAAAGGAAATGTAATTTTTATTTTTTTCGCCATGAAAAACTCAAAAGAACAGCAGAATCTCCATTTTTGTTTTTGGAAAAAAATTTTACGATCTTTTTCGCAAAGTTACCGTATTTTTCGTTAAAAACTATACATTTTGGAAAATTTAAAATAACACAAGATCCATAGGGTGGAAGAAAAAATGGTAGAGATACAAAAAGTTGCAGATTTTTTTGATAAAACGTCTGGAATTTTTTCAGAATTTTTCGGGGAAATCTTTTTTTGAGTATTTTTTTCTCATAAATCAGGAGTGAAAATTTTTTTTCTCTCAATTCATGAAAAATCTCTCGTAGTTTATTAAAAAAAATACTCAAAAAAAAAAAAATTCCCCGAAAAATTCTGAAAAAATTCCAGACGTTTTATCAAAAGAATCTGCAACTTTTTGTATTTCTACTATTTTTTCTTCCACCCTATGGATCTTGTGTTATTTTGAATTTTCCAAAATGTATCGTTTTTAACGGAAAATACGATAACTTTGCGAAAAAATCACACAAATTTTCTCCAAAAACAAAAATGGAGATTCTGCTGTCCTTTTTGAAGTTTCATGGTGATAAAAAACGAAAATTACATTTCCTTCCATTGTGCGCTCGATTCGCGAGGGTCGGAAAAAGACCGAAAAACGATCACAAACCAAAGACTATACTGGGGCGAAAAAAAATGTAAAAAAAATATTAAAATTCTTCAAATCAAAGCCTGATTTATCCTTTTTAAAACCCCGCTTCGGAATTTTGAATGTCTTTTTTTTGGCAGTTATGTAATTTTAGGTTCGGAAAGAAATTTGGACATTTTTCCTCACACTTTCGCACAACTGTCCAATGCATTCATATTTGCCTCCAGTGCCGTATATTTATGATTTGCGGAATTATGTGTGTGTGTAGATAGATATATATGTATGTAGGCATATATATGTTACGGGTAAAGCTGAATATTGGTTAAAGCTAGGAGTAGCCGGCTAAACCTAGTTCTATCCAAAATAGCTTGGTAAAGTTGGAAGAAATGATGAATTTTGGGCTTTAGCCGGCCAATACTAGCATTCGCCAAACACCGCTGGATAAAATTGACATTTGTCGATTACAAATTATAAATAGTGACTCATACTTTCCAGCGGTAAATATTATGCTTCCTTTTGTGTACTTTTTTTTCTCTATGACTCATACTTCCCAGCGGTTCATATTATTGTGTCTTCTGTGTATACTTTTCTTTCTCTACTTATCGAATACCCAAATTATAATCTCATTCGTCAGTCTTGTGAATATCCTTGCGGAAGTCAGTAGTCAAGTGGAGAAAGTGATAACGTGCAAAAATGTCCGACAATCAGATGGAAATTTTCAAAAGAAAGTTTTACGACGATTTTGGTGAATTATTAAAGCAAAAAGAATCAAACTGTTTTTATATGAACGAAGACCAGTATAAGACTTACTTACAACAAGTTAAAAGTGCGAAAGAAGCGAAAAGTTTGACAACGTTACAGCGCCGACGGATGCTGCGATTTGACGTATTTACCATTGGAGGAGTAGAAAAACTGATTGTTCCTTTGAAAGACGGTAAGTTTTTGAAAAAAGAAAAAAAATTGAACCCAGTGAAAATGTTTTACATTTCATCATAACATATCGAACATATTGATTGTAGGTGAAACAAACATAAAATATTATGTTACGAACGAAGAAATGTTTGATGTCCTGTATGAAGCTCACATTTCTGTAGGACATGGTGGAAAACATCGAATGATCTCTGAGCTCAGCAAAAAATATAAAAACTGCACACAGGAAATTATATTGCTGTTCCTCAAATTATGTGTTTCATGTCAAAAGAAACAGAAATCGACTAAGAAAGGCCTAGTCGTTAAACCCATGGTTTTTTCTGAGATGAACAGCAGATGTCAAGTTGATCTGATAGATATGCAATCGAGTGCAGATGGGCCATACAAATTTATTATTGTATATCAAGATCACTTGACTAAGATGGTCCAATTACATACGACCGTTGACGTCTAAAAGAGCTGCAGAGGTGGCCAGACATTTGATCGATATTTTTTGTATTTTTGGAGCGCCAAATATTTTACAATCCGATAATGGCCGTGAATTCGTGAATCACATCGTGGAAGAACTACGAACTATATGGCCCGGATTGCAAATTGTTCATGGAAAGCCTAGGCATAGCCAATCGCAAGGAAGCGTTGAAAGAGCGAATCAGGACATACAAAACATGCTTATGACTTGGATGGTAACTGAAAACTGTAACCAATGGTCAGAGGGACTACGTTTTGTTCAATCTATGAAAAACAGGTAATTATGAATGTAATATGAGAATAATTTTTTCAATTCACTACAAAATAATATTCAATTTGTCGAATTTTCTTAGAGCATATCACAGCGGTATACAACGATCTCCGTTCCAAGCAATGTTTGGTTGCGATGCGAAATTAGGATTAAGCACAACATCATTGCCGAAAGAAGCTTATTTACACATCCGTACCGAAGAGGAATTACACGAGATAATAAAGCACAACAATATTGCGACGGAGAAAGAACTTGCTGAAGAAAAAGATTGTGACGAAACTGACGGAGTAGGTACGCAGTCGAAAAGAGTGTGTGAAAAATGTAATAGCTTGGAACTCGAATCTAGACACGAAAATGGACTGTGTAATATTTGTAAAAAGGAGGCTGATATTATTCAAAATAGAGTAGACGCCAAAGAATGTTTGATATCGCAAGCTAAAAAAATGAAACTCCGGTCAAATTCACAATTTCCGATCTGCAAAGTTGGAGACACTGTCAGAGTACCGATACCTGACGTCGATAGAGGTCGAGGAGACTTCAGAAATATTTTAATGGTGATTCTTGATGTAGATGATGAAGGATTTTACAAATTAGGCAATTCTGACGGTACGATAGACACAAAATTCACTAGGAATCAATTTACACCATGCAACGCTGAACTAGTCGATTTATCAGAGGTATCAGGAGAAATAAAAAGTTTGCGACAACTTGCAAACATTCAGTCACACACAGGAGGTCAAGGGTATACGAGATGTAACTGCAAACAAGGCTGTAACACAAAGAGATGCAAGTGTAAAGTGGCAGGGATTCTTTGCAATTCTAAATGTCACCACAGTTTGTCCTGTGTCAACAAATAAAAATATTGATTTATGTATTCGCCTATTTTCAAAATACATTGTTCCTGACAAAAATATATTATTTGCAACGAACCGAATTTTGCTCACTTATAGTTTATTATTACTACAAACCCAGCTTTATCCAGAGAGATTTGAATAATGCTAAGTTTAGACGGATGAACCCCGAAATTAATCAAATTTAATGTTTCAAATCAACTTTATCCAAAAACGTTGGATACACCTAGCTTGATCCGGCTAAACTAAGCATTATCCAGAATTCGGGCTTTACCCGTAACATATACATATATATATATGCCTACATAGACTGTTCTCTCTTCGTACATAGAGCGCAAAAGCGCTCACAAAATTCCGCAAATCATAAATACACGACATTGGAGACGAATATTGTAAGTTGTGCGTTGTGTATGTATTCTACATACTTACAGGTTTATGACACCTCGATACGATCGAAATAAATTCGTGTCCTGAACATCATTCGACTACGTACTACTCACACGAAAAGTGCCTTTGCCTTAATTCAAGTAATAAGTGATACGTTTATGTAAAATTGATAAAAGCTGCGAGACCTATGTACGATCATCGTTTGATAATCATCGCCATCACGGAATATTGTAAGTACAATAATTTTCTAAACACGTTCGCAATAAGGCATTGTTCAGTGTTTTGTCTCAGGCACAGAGTTAGAGATTCTACTGTTCTTTCTTTTGTTATTACACTTCAATCTCATTATTCACCGTCCAGCGTAATGAAGACTAATTTATTATAAAGTGAAAAATACAATTACGTATGGGGCATTCCATACCGTTTCGACCTGGGTCTGACCCTCCACCTCTCCGAATTGGTCCATAATTTTTTAAGGTTTTGTACTACCTCTGAAAAACACTCAGGATTTTTTTCAGATTTTTCCGGTGCGATTCCTTTTCCTGATAATTTTGCAAACAACCATACAGTTAGCCCAACATAAAAAATCTGAAAAAAAATCACATAAACACCGTTTCTCATATGAAAAATTTCGAGTGTTCAACTGAAGTGGGCACAGGTTTTTTTGTGTTGATAAAATTTTTTTTTCGAAAAATTGGAAGAAATAAAGGCAGATGCAAGAAGATGAAAAATCTCTGTACAAGCACAGGTCTTAAAAAAACGCGTTACTTCAAAAAAAAAAAAATGCGTGTCAAAGACCAAACTTTTTATTCATTACTATTTGTATAAGATTTGTTCATTAATATCGTACAGATCGAAAAACCGCACAACAATACTCGGATATTTGGACACGAGTGGCACTGAAGACACTTAGAACAATGGTTATAACAAAACGGGAGGCGCTTCTGGGTCCGGCTTCGATCTCGACAGTAGCCCTGTAGGCACAACCGATTGTCGCGTTACTCCGAGACATTGTTCCAAGATGGAAGTAGCAGAGGAGTCACACCTATTGCCTATCAGTGCCACTCGTGTCCAAATATCCGAGTATTGTGCGGTTTTTTGATTTGCACGATATAAATGAACAAATCTTATACAAATAGTAATGAATAAAAAGTTTGATCTTTGACTCGAATTTTTTTTTTTTATATCGCATTTTTTTAAGACCTATGCTTGTACAGAGATTTTTTATCTTCCTTTATTTGCCTTTATTTCTTCAAATTTTTCGAATTTTTTTTTTTATCAACAGAAAAAAACCTGTGCCCACTTCAGTTGAACGCTCGAAATTTTCCATATGAGAAACAGGGTTTTTGTGATTTTTTTCAGATTTTTCATGTTGGGCTAACCGTATGTTTGTTTATAAAATTCTCAGGAAATGGAATCGCACCGGAAAAATCTGGAAAAAATCCTGAGTGTTTTTCAGAGGTAGTACAAAACCTTAAAAAATTATGGACCAATTCGGAGAGGTGGAGGGTCAGACCCAGGTCGAAACGGTATGGAATGCCCCGTATGTAATAATCTGAATAAAATAACTTTGCAAAAGTAAAAAAAAAGAACGCCAAGTATTAAAAAAGGGTTGAAATCATTTTTTTTAAGCCAAGAAAAATAAACCGGCGACAACAAAAACTTGGGGTGCATGGTTGAGAAAATAAGCATTTGTTTAATCTTCCCGGGCTTATTTTCTCAACCAAGCACCCCAAGTTTTTGTTGTCGCCGGTTTATTTTTCTTGGCTTAAAAAAAATGATTTCAACCCTTTTTTAATACTTGGCGTTCTTTTTTTTTACTTTTGCAAAGTTATTTTATTCAGATTTCATTTCTTTTTGGAATAATTTAAATTAAAACATCAAAATAATAACAAAAACGGCAAGGGACAGCGCGGGCCGCGGAAGCGGTAGAGGGAGAGAGACAGCGCTATAGGCGTGACGGCGGTAGAGGGAGAGGCCCGATATAGCCCCTCTCTGTCGCTCAGTGGCGCGCGAAGAGTGGGGATACCGCGTTCAGCGGAGCGGGTGACGTCACAGGCCGAAAATGTCCACCAGTCTCGCAAAGGGCGTATGTCCACGCGTCTGCGCAGACAACTTACGCCTTTCTGACTCCAAGAAACAGAAGGGATCCCAAACCTCGCGTCCAAAATCTTCAATATTAGATTTCTCTGGATTGGCTGAACGGATTTTGTTCTACCAAGGACCATTCGAAAGATAAAAAATCATAGAAAATTCAAATCTAATATGAGATTTTTCCCTCAACCCGATCTCCTGTAAAAACGCTCCAAAGTTTCTGTGACGTCACAAAACGCCTATTTTACTGTATATAAGAGTACGGCCGGCTCGCGCGCTACGCTTTTTTTTTAATACTTGGCGTCGAGCCGCTGCCGCGTCTCTTGATATTGAATGAATATGGACAAACTTACCGCTGTTTCTTCAGAGGTTTCAAGCCAAGTGAACGAAAAGCACTGACACAATGACACGACTGGCTATTATTTCGATTTGTTTTGATCCGACGATGTCGCCCTGCTACGAAGGACACGAACAGTCTCACACACAGATCTATGTGTATCGCACGCTGTCTTTGTATAATTCTTGAAAGACACTTTATTAAGATAGATTCCAATTTCAGGAAAAAATTATTCTCACAAAATGTCGAGTTCAAAGGATGAGGATGACGAATTTTTAAGTGATGATCATCAAAAAAGTCCTCCACCTGGTGGCAGCGTCCCCGTGAATGAAATAAGAAATGTTGAGCAATTAAAAAACGAGCTTTTAATTGAGTGCAATCGTCGAGCGTATCTAGATGGTACATTCTTCTCTCCTGATTTGGATAAATCGAGTTTCGACGGATCGATCATAGGCATTTGCCAAATGTGTAAAAAGGAAAATGGCAAATACCACACTATTAGCGGCACGTTAAAAGCGTCATCAAATTTCGTGAAGCATTTGAAGGTAAATTTTTTCATTATTGAACATTGGAGATATTGGTCGCGCGTTTCGGGACGCTTTCTTGCGGTCGGAAGGGCGTAAGTACGCGCTTCTTGACGTTTGGACATACGTCCTTTGTGAGACTGGTGGACGTTTTCGGCCTATGACGTCACTCGCTCCGCCGAACGCGGTATCTCCACTCTCCACGCGCTACTGAGCGAGAGAGACAGGCTATATCGGGCCTCTCTCTCCCTCTACCGCCATTCGCGTCTATAGCGCTGTCTCTTTTCCTCTGGCACTTTTGGAAAATTCATATCTTCGGTAAAATTCAACGAAAAGGGTCGAACTTGGGCTCATTCTTTTCGTTTTTTAATGCAGAATGACGTGAGCTTGGGACAATTTCACTCCGAGTCGAAAAATTAGTCAAAAATACGATGCAACGATAAAAAAATGAGAAAACGAAGACAGACAGGGCGCGAGAGAGAAAGGAGAAATCTCGCCGGGACTTTTTTGAGGGATAAACTCAGAGTCGCATCGAGATTTTCTAAAAGGATTAACGAAGAGTCTTGGCGGGATTTTTTCAAAAGGTTTAATCGAGGATCTTGATGGGAGTTTTTAAGGGATTAAGCAAGAATCTTGCCAAGACTTTTTTAACGGGGTGATAAATGACCCCAATTTTGAACAATCCATGTTTATGGTAAATTTTAACGAAAAGTGTTCAACTTGGGCTCATTCATTTCGTTTTTCCCAGATCGTTCATAAGAGAGCGCTTGAAGACTACGAGACGTATGCAAAAAACAAAAAACAGAAGACCGATCACGATGAAGACAATCGGAAAACATATTGTTCCTTTTCCCAAGGACGTTTTGAAGAAAACGTTATCAATTTCGTTTTGGAAACTTTAGCTCCGCTAAACACCGTGGAATCACCAGCTTTCAGAAAAATCTTTGACGGTAAATAGTTTACCAATTTCATTTACTCCCTAATTTTTATCATTGCAATTACTGGAATATTTTATTTCCATATTTAGACATGAAGATAAGGAAGCATGGCAAGGAACTCCAACATTTGTCGGCTCGTTCTATAGGCCGGCGAATTGTACAAAGTTTTGAGAAAACCATTGCTAATATTTCCGCCCAATTGGCAACGGTTTCATATGTTTGTACGACTGCTGATACTTGGTCATCTCGCAGTCGCCGATTTATTGGAATGACCGTTCACTGGGTAACTCGATTGCATTTCATAATGTATTTGGGTCTGTCTGAATTTACAATTAGACACTCAACCTCTATGTACTAATACACTTTTTATTGTTCTTAGCTTGACGAACAGAGTATGCAACGAAAATCATATGCAATAGCATGTCGGCGGCTTGAAGGGGATCATTCGTACGACAGAATAGCAGAAGTTATCAGTAATATTCACGAATCCTTTGGGCTGGTGGAATCAAAGGTTTTTGCTACTGTTACCGACAACGGTTCAAATTTCGTCAAGGCTTTCCGGGAATTTGGGCTCCAGTTTGGCGATTCATTTTTCCGAGGTACATTTTTACAAAATTATATAACCATACACTATAGCTAAAAACTTTGGATACACTTATCCAAATTTCTTTCCACACTCAAAGTTAGATAACTTTGCCAAAAAAAAGATATTCAAATTCCCGAAGCGGGGTTTTAAAAAGGATGAATCAGGCTTTGATTTGCCGTATTTTAATATTTTTTTACATTTTCTTTCGCCGCAGTATGGTCTTTGGTTTGTGATCCTTTTTCGGTCTTTTTCCGATCCTTGCGAAACGGGCCTGATTTATCCTTTTTAAAACCCCCTTCCGAAAATTTAATCATTTTTTTTTTTGGCAGAGTTATCTAACTTTAAGTGCGAAAGAAATTTGGACAAGTGTATCGAAACTTTTGAGCGGCAGTGTATATAATTATATAATATGGTAAATATTATAGATGGAGGGCTAGAAGGTGAAGACACCATCAACAGTGCTGACAGCGAATCTGAAGATGACTCGGATCACGCAAATATTGAGCCATTTGAGGTCGACGCAGATTCTAGCGTAATACTGCCCCAGCATTTCCGCTGCGCTAGCCACACCTTGAATCTCATTGCAATGACCGACATCTTGACTGGTATCAAGTCGTGCAAAAGTTTGAAAATAGCATACGATGAAATGATAGCCAAATGCAATAGCCTATGGCGATTGCAGAATTCCCCGAAAAAAAGTGAACAGTTACACTCAATCCTTGGTCAGTCCCTAAAGAGGCCAGTAGTGACGCGATGGAATTCACTCTACGATGCACTGAAACAAATTTTCAATTTAAAGGAAATTATTCTGGAGAAGAGTCAAGAATTGAATATTTCCAATCCATTGAGAGATGCTGACTTCAGGTAGATTATAGTTTGAGTATGATGCAGCTATACTGCCAAGATTCTGAAAAGTCCTGCATGATTTCATAAAAACTATTCGTTGAAATTTTTATTTTTCAGATTTATGGAAGAGTACATTCAGTGCAACAAGTCTGTAGCAGAAGGTCTCGACATATTACAGGGTGAGACAAAATGCTATTACGGCTATTTACTTCCAACTCTGATAACCATTAGGAATAAATTGAAGAATTTGGAAAACAGCAATCTTCATTGGTGCAAGGCGTTAGTTGCCGCTTTAGTAAAAGGTTTGGATCGTCGCTTTAAAAGAATTTTTGACGTCGAAGAAGAAGGGCGTGTTAGTGCGGTGGCTGCAGCGACACATCCACTTTTCAAACTGAAATGGTTGAAATGTTTGAACTCGACAGCGCAAACTAATATTTATTCAGCCTTGAAAGATGCATTTTCGAGTGTCACTGAAGAGAATAACAAAGAAATATCCACGAGTACTACTGAAAATGTATTTTTTGATTTTTCATGTGCATCGGACACGGAGAATGTCGTCATTCAAGCTTTCGGGACCAACGCTGACGAAATGATATTCCAAAAGTTCACATCGGAAAGTAGATCTGATCTGGAGCTCCTGAACTCTTATCCGGCCGTGAAAAAAATCTTTCTCAAGTTCAACACTCCTCTTCCGTCGTCTGCTGCTGTTGAAAGATTGTTCAGCTATGCGACGATGTTCAATTTGCCAAAGTACAACAAACTGACTGATGAGAAGTTTGAATTAAGGGTCTTAATGAAATCCAATTCGAATTCGGGATTAATGACATGATATTTGTGTCATTACTGTAAAAGGCGTACGGTTTTGTTTGAAAAAGTAAAGAGAAAAACAACACGATTTTAAAGCGACACTCACTTGTCGTATAATTTTTGAAAGTATAGAATATTTTGGCGACACAAACTTGTCGACGATTCCTTAACATGGAAAATGAGATTTAGGCGACACGATCTTGTTGCATGTTTTGATAAAGATATTCAACGTTGGGTGGACATGAACTGTCATCAGTCGACTTTGTCAACAGTGCACAAAAGTGGAGTTGTAGCATTAACGATCGGAGTAATGTGATAAGCGAATAATCGTGGCCAAATAATGTGTGATATGTGAAAGCAATTGTTAAAGTTGTCTGGAATTATATTGAATTTTTCGCCATGCCGGCAGTTTTTCCCAAAGTGAATAAAGAAAGTAAAAAGAGAAGCAGTGCGTTTGAATGGTCTTTTTCTCTCCCTCTGTCTCTTTGTCTTACTCTCTCTGGCTATTCGCTGTCTATTCGCTCACTGTATTCGTTAAGTCTCCATGTCGGTTTGGGTAGCCTACTGTTAGTTTGACTATTTTGTATCTGATATCGAGGAATCGAGTATTTGTGATTTTTCACCGAGCAAATACAATTACTTCGATATTTGATACTACACCTTGTATCAAGTATCAAATATTCTGGTATTTCAGACTTTCCTCTGACCAAATACCAGTTCCTTGAATATTTGAATTTTCATTTCTAGCAAGTAATAATCAATGAGTATTTGAGAAGATGTTCTGAACAAATACCAATTTTCCATGTATTTCAAACTGTTTTTTCAAAAAGTATCGATTAACCAAGTATTTGGGAATTTCCCGCGACCGAATATCAATTCCTTGGATATTCGATACTTTATTTCCAAAAGTATCAGTTGATGAGTATTTGAGAATATACGGTGATCAAATAACAATTATCGGAGTATTTGATAATAATCGTCAGTATTAGTCACGAAAATATCAGTATTGCCGACCTCTGACTGAAATATGGAGCTAGAAACGCGCTCCGTCCTCGCCCTTAGCTCTGGATTAGGGGCTCTGGGGTTAGCATTAGCTAAAAACTTAATTTCATTAGAAATTCAGTATTGGATGACGTGCCACAAAAGCAATAAAAAATGTCTCGCGATAAAAACCTTGGTCAACCCCGCCTATATTCGAGTACATAACGCAGATAATATTGCTTTCAATCCTTTTATCACTTATATGAGTGGGTCGAAAATCGAAAAAACTAAACCAATTTAAGCCATGGGGAAAGATTCACGAAGGATCATGTGATCATGAAAAAATGTAGGTTTCGGAGGAGTTCGAAAAAAAAGAAGTGATATCCTAGCCAAAAATCCCTTCCACAGGGAAAAAAGCTTGGACAAGTCCATTTGTTGGTGATCCCCGTTTCCATTTGTTTTCACAGAAAAATCCAACCGCCCCCCCCCCCTTAAAAAAAATTGGAAACGCCAACAAAATAAAAAATTATAAAAAACCCTGGAAAAAATGAAAGGATATCAGCACCAAAAATTCTGATATCTATAAAAAAGGACAAGTATTCCCTGTCTGATAATCATATTGATGTCTGAAAATCAATTAACGAGAAAAAAGAAAAACTTCCACAAAAATACAAAACTAAAGTTTGCCATCGTATGTTGAGCGGATGCGCACAGAGTACTTGGCCGGCCCGAAATTTTTTCTATTAGCTTCCGCTATTTATAGATAGATAGAACAATTTGGTTGTATTCATGAGAAAAATGATAAGCGTTACACAAATGTCACTGAACGTTATACATTCAAATAAATGAGTACAAATTCAAAGTTTTCTCTCAATTTGATATACAATTAATTAATTAATCATTTGCGCAATATTTTACACAAGTATAGATACGTAGAAAAATAACAACTGATTACTAATTATAAGGTGCAGCTAAATATTAAATCAAATGACCCGTAATGCGTCGGTAAAAATTACACTTCTAGCAATTTTTTTTGTATTATTTGCTTGAAATATAAATCGTTTTAGGAGAGAATCTTGATTAACTCGAGGTTTTCACCAAGCTTTCGCGTGTCTTTTCTAAGAAGATTTCTGAGACCAAACAATTACGTTATGTCAAGATTAATCAAGCTGAGCACTGTAATTCAAAATTTTTGGCCGGCCAAGTACTCTGTGCGCATCCGCTCAACATACGATGGCAAACTTTAGTTTTGTATTTTTGTGGAAGTTTTTCTTTTTTCTCGTTAATTGATTTTCAGACATCAATATGATTATCAGACAGGGAATACTTGTCCTTTTTTATAGATATCAGAATTTTTGGTGCTGATATCCTTTCCTTTTTTCCAGGGTTTTTTATAATTTTTTATTTTGTTGGCGTTTCCAATTTTTTTTAGGGGGGGGGGGGGCGGTTAGATTTTTCTGTGAAAACAAATGGAAACGGGGATCACCAACAAATGGACTTGTCCAAGCTTTTTTCCCCGTGGAGGGGATTTTTGGCTAGGTCATTATCATTGCATGAAATGTACCTTCCGAAACGGTCGTATCGATAAATTCAGGCGGTTCTACGTCAGAATTAGCCTCCTTAGATTCACGCGGCAAACTTAACAAAGAGGGTCTATCAATGTTTTTTGATGCATGAAATTTAAACCGATGTCGTCGAAATGATTTCCAGAGAGAAAAAGTTCGGGAGCATCTCTTCTCTGAACATTGGAACACTTTAGTTTCTGGCTGAACACCGTGAATGTGTTCCAAAAGTTCTCTGTTCGATCAAACTTCGCTATTGCAAATGAAACAAATAATCGTGATCGACGAATAGTTTCGTGAACCTTACCTACAATTGAACTCAATGCGCAGGATATATTATCCCCTGGGTTTTCTATAAAATAATACGCTTTTTGAATGAATAACCACAAAGAATGAGCGTTCTGCGGACAATGACAATCCCGGGGAAAAAAGCTTGGACAAGTACATTTGTTGGTGATCCCCATTTCCATTTGTTTTCACAGAAAAATCTAATCCCCCCTTGAAAGAAATTGGAAACGCCAACAAAATAAAGAATTTGAGAAAACCCAAAAAAAAAAAAAAATATTCAAGAAGATTGAGAAAAATGCAAGAAATGCGAGAATGGTAAAAAAAATTAATGGTATCGCTCAGCATAAAAAATTCTGATATCTATAAAAGGACAAGTATTCCCTGTCTGAAAATCATGTTGATGTTCGGAAATCCATTAACGAGAAAAAAGAAAATCTTCCAAAAAGACACGTCTCAAAAAAAGGAACCCCTAAATACAAAATGGCGGATCGACAGAAAAACTTCATAAAAAAATACAAAACTAATGTTTGCCATCATATGTTGAGCGTATGCGCACAGAGTACTTGGCCGGCCCCAATTTTTTTGTATTAGCTTCCGCTATTTATAGATAGGTAGAACAACTCGGTTGTATTCATGAGAAAAATGATAAGCGTTAAATAAATGTCATTGAACGTTATACATTCAAATGAATTAGTACAAATTCAAAGTTTTCTCTCAATTTGATGTACAATTAATTAAATTAATCATTTGCGCAATATCTTACACAAGTATGGATACGTAGAAAAATAACAACTGATCACTAATTAAGGTGGAGCTAAATATTATATCAAATGACCCGTAATGCGTCGATAAAAATTGAACTTCTAGCAATTTTTTGTATTACTAGCTTGAAATATAAATCGTTTTAGGAGAGAACCTTGATTGACTCGAGATTTTCGCCAAGCTTTCGCGTGTCTTTTCTGAGAAGATTTCTGAAACCAAATAATTACGTTATGCCAAGATTAACCAAGCTGAGCACTTTAATTCAAAATTTCGGGCCGGCCAAGTACTCTGTGCGCATACGCTCAACATATGATGGCAAACTTTAGTTTTGTATTTTTTTATGAAGTTTTTCTGTCGATCCGCCATTTTGTATTTAGGGGTTCCTTTTTTTGAGACGTGTCTTTTTGGAAGATTTTCTTTTTTCTCGTTAATGGATTTCCGAACATCAACATGATTTTCAGACAGGGAATACTTGTCCTTTTATAGATATCAGAATTTTTTATGCTGAGCGATACCATTAATTTTTTTTACCATTCTCGCATTTCTTGCATTTTTCTCAATCTTCTTGAATATTTTTTTTTTTTTTTGGGTTTTCTCAAATTCTTTATTTTGTTGGCGTTTCCAATTTCTTTCAAGGGGGGATTAGATTTTTCTGTGAAAACAAATGGAAATGGGGATCACCAACAAATGTACTTGTCCAAGCTTTTTTCCCCGGGAGGGGATTTTTGGCTAGGATATCACTTATTTTTTCTGATTGAAAGTCTCCAAATTTTTCAGTCCGGTGGGAACAATTTGTTGATTTTCCCCCAGAAGTGTACTCTGTGGAGCTCATTTTAAGCCAAGAATCATGTCTCTATCTCAATTTTTCACCGATACATGATTTTGGCCCATTTCCATGATTTTTGCTCGAAAATGACGATTTTTCATAAATTTTCAAACGAAAATCGCTCTTCTCCGAGCAACGACGGTAAAATCATGTTTTTCTCCACATGGTTTGTCAAGCTGGAAGAAAACGTCAACGCACGCCATAATCTTAATTTTTCTTGGGAATTGTATTTTTGCATTTTCACTATCAGCTTAGAAAAAAACGACATTGTTACATGACTTTTGGGAGCGAAGATTTTATTTAGTTGGGTTTATGGGAATAAATCGCTGATTTTTTCCCCAAAAATATACTCTGTGGAGCTCAATTTAAGCCCAGAATTATATCTATATCTCGATTTTCCACCGAGATATGAATTTTTGCCCATTACCACGATTTTTGCTCGAAAATGACGATTTTTCATCAATTTTCAAACGAAAATCGCTCTTCTCCCAGTGAACATAGTATAAATTTTGATTTTTTTCCAAGCCACATAATTTGTTGAGCTGAAAGAAAACGTGAACGCGTGCCATAATCTTGAATTTGTTCGAGAATGGTATTTCTGACTTTTCACCATCAGCTTACAAAAAAACGACATATTTACATCACTTAGGAGCGAAGAATTTATTTGTTTGGCTTCATGAACATAAAATGCTAATTTTTTCCCTAGAAGTATACTCTGTGGACCTTAATTCAAGCCCAGAATTATGTCTCTATCTCAATTTTTCATCGAGATATGATTTTTTGCCCATTACCATGATTTTAGCTTGAAAATGACGATTTTTCGACAATTTTCAAACGAAAATCGCTCTTCTCCGAGTAAAAATCGTATAATTTATGATTTTTTTCCAGCCACTCGATTTGATACGCTGAAACAAAGAGGGAATACGTGCCAAAGTCTCAATTTATCGCGAGAATTAAATTTTCGACTTTTGCCCACGAGTTAGAAAAATCAATATTTGAACATGAAGTTGTAGCGAAGAAGTTTATTTCTCGGCTTCATGAGAATAGAATGCTGATTTTTTCCCAGCAACTAGACTCTGTGGAGCTCAATTCAAGCCCAAAATTATGTCTCTATCTCAATTTTTCATCGAGATATGATTTTTTGCCCATTACCATGATTTTTGCTTGAAAAGGACGATTTTTCGACAATTTTCAAACGAAAATCGCGCTTCTCCGAGTAAAAATCGTATAATTTATGATTTTTTTCCCAGCCACTCGATTTGATACGCTGAAACAAAGAGGGAATACGTGCCAAAGTCTCAATTTATCGCAAGAATTAAATTTTCGACTTTTGACTACGAGTTGGAAAAAATCAATATTTTAGCATGAAGTTGTAGTGAAGAATTTTTTTCCTTGGCTCCATGAGAATTTTGGCAGAAAGGAACAAATGTACAATTTTTTCTTGTGGCCCAGCGACATGATTTTTATGTCACTGAGCCCTCGCAGCGACAAGATTTTTATGTCACTGAGCCTTCGCAGCGACAAGATTTTTATGTCACTGAGCCCTCGCAGTCAAAAGATTTTGATTTGCCTTAGCGACAAGATTTTCATGTTGCTCAGCGATAAGATTTTCATGTCGCTCAGCGACAAGATTTTTATGTCACTGAGCCCTCGCAGCGACAAGATTTTCATTTGCCTCAGCAAAAAGATTTTCATTTGTCTTAGCGACAAGATTTTTGTTTCGCTGAGAGATATTATTTTGCTCAGCGATTAATCTTCATGTGGCTCAGTGACAAGATCTTGATGACACTGAGAGTTATCCGGAGCTATTAGATAACTTGCAGCGACAAGATTTTCATGCGCCTCTGCGACAAGATTTTTATGTGGCTCGAATCAGCGACAAGATTTTTTTATATCGCGGAGAATTATTATGTATAAGTCATGCTGTAAATGAATAAAATGGTGGGAGTAGGAAAGGGTCTAAAGATGTGGAGCATGTTCATTCATGAAGCATATTCTCTCGTCATCGGAGCATGTCAGTAATATGCCAGCTCAAAATTCCGAATTTGTGAGGTTATGACGATCTGTCAAAGCTGTATCTCAGCATTTGTTCAGACTCGGTATCGAAAAACCAGCAACACATTCTTCTCGCATAACCTTGCATCCTCAAGAAGATAAACGGTTAGCCAACGTTCGTTGTTTGACAAGGAACAATTGTAACAATTATTTTCTCGAAAATATCAAGGGCCGAAAAGAAAAATATCAACTTATTTCAGCTATCTCTCTCTTTCACACTCACGAAAAAATGGCCCTTCGAAATATCAGCTGACATTTTTCGCTCGCTCGTCTGCACTGTCGTGTGCACACGACGGATCCATTGGAATCATCGCAGCCTCGACCAATCAGGAATTTCGCAACCCGGGATTGGCTAAGATGGGCGCACAGACCCCTTTGAATGTGTTGTCGGGCAGCCATATACAGACACGTGAAATCCTTCGATGTAGCGTGGTTCTGACGCAGGCTGAGATAGGACTAAGCCCGTGCAAAGTTTTTTCTCAGCAATTACTTAATCAATCGTATCGAATTTGGGCTCTATCGAAAGGGTATCGCGTAATTAGTCTCCATGTCAATTTTCAGGTCGCTAGACGACTCCTGGGCTTTACAGTTAGCTGAAATGTCATCGAAATTTTTTTTCCCACCACCGCGAATCGTTTTACTACGAGAAAGTATAGACTCGGCGAGCGCTCGGGACAAGCAGACGACGCACAGCTGTTTTCAAATGTACTTGTCCCGAGACTCTGCCGAGTCTCTTGATCGAAAGCATAACACGCTTTGAACGCCACATCGACGGAGTCTAACAACGATGATGTTGTGTACACCTGATTGCCGATTACCACATGTGTTGCATCTGGCTCAGTTAACGGCCCCACGACGACTGCAATCAGCTGCTGACTTAGTACTTCGGTTCTCGATCTCCGTCTTTGTGAGTGCTGCACAACTTCGTCTAATGAAAGCGCATCCTATAACGAAAGATTTTTTTAGGCAATCTGCATTAAGATTGTTTGTGGAAACAGCAGCAAACCAAATCGAAAAAACTCACGTGCAAATGGACAACGAATGCGTCTTTCCGTTCCTGAAGACTAAGTCTTCTCGCCGTATTCACATCGGTTTCCGATTCTGCAAATTCGTCAATGGTGCTCGCATCGCGTCTTTTTCGTTTTCTTGAACTTCGACCGGGGCCAATTGAGTGAGGCAACAAGTAGAGGAGGACGGTATCTTGGCGATCTGAAAATTGTTGCTAGAATTTATATTTTTGTTGTAAAATTGAACGCGAGCGTGTCATTTGGAAACGTACCTGGGGTTAACGTTGGTAACAGATGAATGAACCCCTTGTCTTCGACGTTGGAAATTTTTACATTTTGAAGATGTTTTATCAAATAGCTTCGAGTTTTTCCCCAGTTTTCTTTCAAATGAGATGATTTTTGCGGAAACTGTCGAACAAAATCGGCTTCGAACTACGAATAAAGCCTTCAATTGTATTAAAATTTCCCCATTTTTCAGCAAAACTACATGTAACAGGGACTTGTTTTCACCAGGTCTCCAGCTTTCTGCATACGTAGACAAGCGTACGATTCTATGTATTGCGATACAGTTGTTTAGTCATCAAATATTTCCTCCGAATATCGTATGTCTCATCCCACAATTGTATAGTTGCACACCATGGATCTACTTTCGTACGAAAAACATTGATTTTCTCGACCGCATCCCCTGAAAAAAAAGATTATCGTTAACCAAGCAATTGCACTAATTTTTGTATACGTAATATGAAATCCGTGTGTAATACTGACTGACAATAGGAAGAATATTAATGGGTTCGAATCGTTTCCACAGTATACTATTTTTTCTCAGGATCCGTTTCACGTAATTGTAGTGATACCATACTTTGCCGCTAGCATTAATTTGCTGACCGCTCACACTTCGAAATGGGGTGAAATAAACTTCTGCACGCTCCCCAGGGAACGATGAAACTATTTCATTCGCCCAAGAAGAGAGTCTTCCAGTTGATATCCTAGAAATTCATTCGATGATTATCCACTCTGAATTCATCATTAATTGGGATCATCACGCCAAATGGAGCATTCATTAGTCATGCATACACAAATTCTTGCAATTGTTGTCCCTCAGATAAGTCCTTTAGTATGTCATCGTGTTCCTTCTTTAGAATGAGTCGCACTAATCGATTACGTGCACTTGGAGTTAAGAATTGTTGTGATGCATAAGCTGCTACGATAATGCGACCAGGAACATCTGTCTGTAGCAAATCGTCTAGTTTCTGAAGACGTATAAAAAGATGAGCATCAATAACTTTGTAAAAATGTTCTATGTTTAATATAACATTGATGAGAACAAGAAAATACAGTTTTAGAATTAGCTCCATTTCCCAAATGCTCAACTGCCGATGGTTCCGTTTGATGTTGACGATCGATTCGGCAAGCTACATCATCAATGTGCTCAATATTGTAGTCCGGTTCCTGAGTTACGTGAAATGGTATGGGAGGTTCCAAATTGTGGAATTCAGCTTCCTCAGTAACAGTATTATTCTGCTCAAAATAAAGAATAATGAGATTGCTTTTGTATACGTTGAGAATGTGAGAAAAAAAATCGCATTCGCGAAATACGGGAAGTTAAATATTTCGTTCGTTAGAAAATCTCTCAGTTCGTCGATCAATTTATTCATTACACCGAGAAGAGACATTTATTGAATGAGTCAAATGAGCTGCGATTTTAGAAAATGACATTTGATTCACGCGAATTCCATTCAAGATAGGGACAAATTCGTTAACCGGAATATTACTTTCACGTCCGTAACGGAGTCATTTAGTCGACGTTTTTGTTAGTACAAAAAATGGAAAAGCAGCTCTACACAACACAAAACTGCCGAATACCTTAGGAAAGACTTCAATACATTTCACTCACACTGTTACCAATTGCGACGATGCTTGGCTTCAATACAGCAAAGACTTCATTCAAAGTGTTGCTACTTAAATTAGAACACGAGAACGTCGGTAAAATCCGATTTGATATAAATTATATCAATTGTCTTTGAAAAAAACTTGTCGATACGGAAAAGCTGTGTTTGATTTGCGTAAAGATTTCAGATACCTGAAGATTTCAGATACCTTGCGAATATTTTAGCCTCTCTGTGCATACTTTCGCCCCTCATAGACCAGTAGTGGATAACCGGACCAGCCAGTTTCATTATACGCCCATAATGCGTCAACAAATGAAGTTTAGGAGTGTTTCCTCTTTTAAATTTTTGAGCGAGCAAAGAGTTAAATGATCTTCAATCATTGTTGTGATCAAATCAGGGCAAGACTTATGAAAAACTTTCGCGAGAAGAATGTTAATAATTTCGTTTAAGCTCGTATATATTTGCCAAACTTCGTCACCATCGGGAACTAAATCACCTATTAACAATCCGAGATATTTCATCAAACATCGGACTTCAGCTGCGGACAGTTTCAATTTTAAATTTTTTAAATTTTGAGGAGATAGTTTGGCTGGTTTATTTTTATCGTTCCGCCCAAACGGGAATGCATCGCTTCTATTATTCAAGGTGTCTTCACCAAGAACTTTCAAGTCATTCGTTAAATAATTAAGAATTAATGCGACTTCAAGTTTGCAAATACCTTCGTATAGATCATGCATGGCATCAACAGATACATTCTTTGTGACGTGAAAATTGTCTACGGAATTCCAAATGCACTCTTCTTTAATTCCAAGTGTCTCGATTAATGTTGATTCGGAATTGCGTAATTTTACACATTCGTCGTAACTTTTTTTTCGTTCTCAGTAGTTGAGATATTACTCTAACTGCTACCTTATAATTTTTGCTATCGATTTCGCACAGTCGGCACCAGTATGAGCATGTGAAGTTCTCGACAAACCCAAGGAGCGAATTCAAACCCAAATTGTCCCCCATTATGAGCCCTAATGCAAAATAAATCTGTTGAGATCCATTAGGTGTTTCAATCGTTATCCCTTCCCGGGCCAAGAAATTCAGTTCGTCGATTACGTTTTGAAATGCTACTTGATTTCCAACAATTTTTCGATGCAACGTGTTCATCAGCTGAAATAGAAAAATATTTTCCAGTTTGCTCTGAAATTCCGGAGGTAAACACGGCATCATTGCGTAGAGAGCACCAATTTTTCCCCCATCACCGGAATGACTCCCTAAGCAATTGTTGCTTTCATAATCGTCGAAATATGAAAACAAAGGGAAAACTGTTTTGGCTACGTAGTTCTTAATACTTTCTTGCCATATTTCGCCTTGAATGAAATTACTGATTGATTCGCTTTCGCCTTGGAGAAATTCCATGTATTTTAAAGTTCGTTTAAATACAGTGCTCTGTTCTAAGAATCGTTTGAGAACTGTGCGAAGTGAAATGAATTGAACGTACATATTTTCTGAAGTTAGTTGTCTCACTCCATCAATTAAAGCATTTCCATTGATAGTGCCAATAGCAACGTTTTTTGGCAATATCAAATTCCCACTATTTTGCAATGTTTGAAACCGAACATATTCCGTGTCAACGTTACGAAAAGCGTCACGTCCCACTGCAAAAAGATTTTCGATTTCTGAAATAATGGAGGGGGAAACTTCTTTTTGATTTAACAGCTCAACAACTGATTGTCCTAGCACTTCTGTGACTCCATTTACAAAACCATTGACGTCTTCTAAACAATTTTGAACCGTCTTTCGTGAAAGGTCATTCTCAGCCTGCCACTTCGAACTTAAAAAAAATGCACTCTGTTGAATTACATCTTGTGGCGTCCTGCGCCGACCTTAGCTCTCCCTCGAACGAGTCGAATGTGCCCTCCGCTCAACCTGCCGAGCTCAGCAAGCAACCACCGCCTCCCCCAGTTGATTCTGCCAACACTGGAAACTCCGTCAGCAATGCGGACATTCTTAGCGAGCTACGCGGGCTATGCACAGAGCTGCGCTCGCTCAGGACCGATCTCGATGCCAGGATTGACAACATCACCCGAAGAGTCGAGGAAATTGGCCTAGCTGTCAATGACACCAACCGGCGCGTCGACTCCGTCGAAGCCGTATGCTCTGATCTCGGCACTAGGTTGGAGGTAGTCGAGTCCGCCCGCCTCTCTCAGCCTGCCTGCTCCCCCCTCGAGAGCTCCTCCCTAGTTAACTCGGTCTCGCACGAGCTCAGGGAGCGCGACAAGAGAGCAGCAAACATCATTATTTCTGGCATGCCCGAGCTCGAGGACGGTCTTGACGGCGACTCCTTAGCCGTGCGGAACCTCTTCACTGTCTTGCAACCAGATCTCGACGTCGGCCGCCTGGTTATCTCCCGGATTGGCAAACCCACTGGACCCAACACTCGCCCCCGCCTGGTTAAGGCCGTCTGCTCGTCCCGGGACATCGCCCTTCGGCTGAGGACCTCGGGCGGCCGTCTCAGGGGAAACGCCCTCTACAAGGATGTTTCCCTGAACCCTGATCGGACCCCGGCTCAGTCTGCCGATTATGCTCGAGTCCGCGCCGAAATGACCCAGCGCTTGGCTCAGGGAGAGCGCGGCCTTAGGGTCGTCTTCGATGGTGACGGTCACCGCATCGTCCACCGGGTCACTACCTCCTTGCCTCGCAGTAGCCAACCAGGAAAGGCTCAGGACCAGCCGTCTCTTGCTGCTTCCACCGAAACCAGGACAAGGCCCCCCTCAACCAAGGCCACCAAGCCCCTTTCGGCCTCTGGCTCTACCGTCGCCTTGGCCACTTCTGCTTCGCAGGGTAAGCGGCCCCCAGCTCGCTCTCTCTCCTCCGCCTCTTCCCTGTCAGCACAGCCGTCCGCCGACCTCCACAAGGCCGGGCCCGGCTCCAAGGCACCCAAGCCCTCAGCGGGGGGCAAGGGACTTGGTCATTAACTTACTCTCTTTCTACCATTATCTTTATCTTTATCTTTATCTTTATCTTTATCTTTATCTTTATCTTTATCTTTATCTTTATCTTTATCTTTATCTTTATCTTTATCTTTATCTTTATCTTTATCTTTATCTTTATCTTTATCTTTATCTTTATCTTTATCTTTATCTTTATCTTTATCTTTATCTTTATCTTTATCTTTATCTTTATCTTTATCTTTATCTTTATCTTTATCTTTATCTTTATCTTTATCTTTATCTTTATCTTTATCTTTATCTTTATCTTTATCTTTATCTTTATCTTTATCTTTATCTTTATCTTTATCTTTATCTTTATCTTTATCTTTATCTTTATCTTTATCTTTATCTTTATCTTTATCTTTATCTTTATCTTTATCTTTATCTTTATCTTTATCTTTATCTTTATCTTTATCTTTATCTTTATCTTTATCTTTATCTTTATCTTTATCTTTATCTTTATCTTTATCTTTATCTTTATCTTTATCTTTATCTTTATCTTTATCTTTATCTTTATCTTTATCTTTATCTTTATCTTTATCTTTATCTTTATCTTTATCTTTATCTTTATCTTTATCTTTATCTTTATCTTTATCTTTATCTTTATCTTTATCTTTATCTTTATCTTTATCTTTATCTTTATCTTTATCTTTATCTTTATCTTTATCTTTATCTTTATCTTTATCTTTATCTTTATCTTTATCTTTATCTTTATCTTTATCTTTATCTTTATCTTTATCTTTATCTTTATCTTTATCTTTATCTTTATCTTTATCTTTATCTTTATCTTTATCTTTATCATTATCTTTATCTTTATCTTTATCTTTATCTTTATCTTTATCTTTATCTTTATCTTTATCTTTATCTTTATCTTTATCTTTATCTTTATCTTTATCTTTATCTTTATCTTTATCTTTATCTTTATCTTTATCTTTATCTTTATCTTTATCTTTATCTTTATCTTTATCTTTATCTTTATCTTTATCTTTATCTTTATCTTTATCTTTATCTTTATCTTTATCTTTATCTTTATCTTTATCTTTATCTTTATCTTTATCTTTATCTTTATCTTTATCTTTATCTTTATCTTTATCTTTATCTTTATCTTTATCTTTATCTTTATCTTTATCTTTATCTTTATCTTTATCTTTATCTTTATCTTTATCTTTATCTTTATCTTTATCTTTATCTTTATCTTTATCTTTATCTTTATCTTTATCTTTATCTTTATCTTTATCTTTATCTTTATCTTTATCTTTATCTTTATCTTTATCTTTATCTTTATCTTTATTCACTGCTCACCATTACTTTCTTAACTTTTCTGCTTTCTGTGTGTTCTTACTCTGCTTCTGTTCTTCTATATTCTGCTTCTGTACTGCTTTTTACTTTGATTGTACTACTGTTACTCTGCTTTTGTACTGCTTCAGCCTGGTGCATAAGGGTATCGTCCCAAGAGCACCCTAATAAACTTTATTATTATTATTAAAGTTTTGCTCAAGGTGCCTCACGTATCAAGCAACAGCGATAGGGTCATTAGCAAATTTTTTCATATATATGAAGGCCCATTTAAAATAATTGACATGAAAGGAACTAACGCGTTTGTCCTCGCGGACCTGTCAAATGATAGAAAGCCAAAGGGCACGTATAATCGAGCAAGTTTGAGGAAATATCACGAGCCCATCGACCAACGAAACCAAATAAATAATGTAAACCAATTAATACGTCAAAGTATGGATAAAATGTAATGATTTGTGTGTTGTTTATATTGTCATGTGTCATTTTAGCGTGTATATCAAACTGACGAGACATAATTTATATTTCGATCTTTTAACGGCGACATTAATGCAATATAAAATATTTGTGATACGATTATGAAATAAATCGATATAAATTCCCCCGTGTGTTTGAATGAGTGAAAGAATTTTCATGTTAAGACGAGATCTTTAGTGAGATGGAGTCACGAATGAATGTATTGTAGAATGGGTTATGAATGATATTTTATGTGCGATTGAGAATTTTGTGTTCAGCTTTTTAGCCCACACAAAATTCGGGGGATAATGTGACGCGTGAAATCATGAGCCGAAACGCCCCTTCCAAGGGACATCATGAGTGGAATGGGAAAATCGCTGACCATCGCCACCGGTATATAAACCATCCCATTCCACTCAAGAGACATTTATTTGTACGAAATTTGTGTTGACTCAATCGTCGAAAAGAGAGAGTGAGATTCAAAAGTATTCTTTAACATCGAGCTAAAAGAAGAGTTCTCCGTCAAAGTCATCATCGAGAGACCAGGCCTGGCATTAAGGAGACTCATAATCCGGCTGAGTACTTTTTGATCCTCTTTCTCTTTGTATAAAATACTGTCGAATATTGAAGTATTTATCTGAAGTCATATTTCAAATTGCACGAAACCCAAATAAAATAAAATCGAAATATTACGTACAAATAAAATTATTTTACACCCCAAAATAAAAATATTACACCGGAAATTAACTTTTCTTTTCTTGTGTCCAATTTTCCTAAATAATTTCATTTTAAATAAATTGTGATTCCGGGAATTATTGTGTAATTTAAATGTGTTGCAAATCTTGTCCTGACCCATCCCCTCTACCAAATTGGCTAAACATTGCAGCTACGACCTGGAAACACTCATTTCGTCTCACGTAAATCCAATAAAAAATTGTTCGAATTAATTTCGAGCTGGCGCCCAGGGTTTGAGCGAGACGAAATATTTCGCATCGACGTGAAAAGTCGTTACAAGTATTAAAATAAAGACCTTTGTATATTTTACTCCAGAAAAGTAAAAAGGAACGCCAACTATTAAAAAATCGCAACTTCAGTTGAAAAATAACGACCCAATTTTTTCTTGATATTACTTTGCAATGTAACACTTTTGATTTACTAAATTTATGTATTTTTTATTTCCTGCACTGCAAACCATCTTTTGACCTTCATAAAAATCTTATCAAAAAGTGTCAAACTCAATTGAGACAAAAAAAATGAAATCATTGTGCCGTAGCCAAGAGCTCATAAATGAATGACTAAATTTCATAGACGAACGTACGCCCTTAATACATTCGGTTCAAGGGTTTTTCCACTTTGGAGGATTCCAGCATGATTATCCTGAATATTATGATGACTTCATGCTAGCTAAAGATCCTGAATGTACGTACAATACAATTCCACGGGAAACGAAACATAAAAAAGGGCACGTTTGTGTACAAGGGCACGCGAACACGTACATATACTTCCCGGACGAATTCATTGCAAAGATTATACAAAAACTTGGCGTGCATGGTTTTCGAAAATAATTTCGGGAAGACAGAAGATAATCGAATGTACCAACAAGATTAATAATCATCTCATTTTCGTCTATGAAAGAAGAATTTTCATGTTTACATAGCATTTGTCAGTTTGCATTAAGGAGGGGGGGGGGGGGGGAGCAGGCTTTAGGCGCTTCAAAAAATCCATTTTTTTTTGCACAAATGTCTTCCCAAACTATCCAAGAACGTGTCCCTAAAATTTCAGACGCAAACTCGAAATATTTTCGGAGTTACAGAAGGAATAGTGAGCAAGCGTCGAGCAGATATACGAGCGAGATCGCTCGGAGCGCGCGGGCTCCACCCCTTGATCTATTGTACGTTTTGTGATCTATTGTATAGTTCTTTGAAGAGTCTATAGGGCAACTCTATGGACCAGGAATCGCTGATTAGCATATTAATGCGGTAAGTTGCAGGAAATACGATTCTTTATATACGAAAACTGACGCACGATTTCTCGGTTTTTCATTTTTACGATTTTTCCTAATTGGCGGGAAAGATCGGGAAAAAACTAAACGTCCCATCGAAACGAAACGAAATGAATTCTATTCGGGATTAAATTCTCTTCTAGTTGAACCTAAAAAACCTTAAGAAAGTTAAGTTTAACCCACTATTTAAACAATCTAAAGTGAATTTTTTTTTCACAAGAAATGCATTTTTATTTTAATTCGCGAAAAATTGTTGAATTTTTCACTTTTTGTTGGATTTTATTGGTTTAACTAGGAGCTATACTATTGAAAAAAAAAAATTCGGATTCTTTGTTTCAGATGGAAATTGCGACCTGCACCTTTCCCGCCGCACGACAAATGCACCTTCGAGACGCCTCGGCGAAATGCTTGGACCGGGCATAAAATGACATATGACTTAATGAAAAAATTTGAGAAGACTGATGAAATATATAACAATAAAACCGAAAGCTTCGTTCCAATCGGATATTTCTTTGCTTCCAAAGAAATCCTTGAAAAAATCGATTTTGTGAAGCCTCTAAAGGAGGAGGCTTAAAGACAAACTATACTAGAAAAACGACAGTATTTTCTAGTTGAATTTCGCAAACTCTCCCCCAATAAAATACCGCCCGTTGAACACCCTGCTGCAAAGTATCCTATGCACCGAGGGAGGATAGTCAACGCCGAACGCGCTGTTTTCAGGACAAGTCGTAACCAAGCGGAGGCGGAGATGAGGGAAAATTTGCCATGTTGTCTCTGTCCCCAGTTCGTACTGGGGACGCCACTGAGAGGGTGGTGGGGAATTCCTCATCCATGTTTACTCGTGTAAACATGGATGAGGAATTCCTTCGCCAAAATTATTTTTGAAAACCATGCACGCCAAGTTTTTGTATAATCTTTGCAGTGAATTTGTCCGGGAAGTACATGTACGTGTTCGCGTGCCCTTGTACACAAACGTGCCCTTTTTTATATTTCGTTTCCCGTGGAATTGTATTGTACGTACATTCAGGATCTTTAGCTAGCATGAAGTCATCATAATATTCAGGATAATCATGCTGGAATCCTCCAAAGTGGAAAAACCCTTGAACCGAATGTGTTAAGGGCGTACCTTCGTCTATGAAATTTAGTCATTCATTTATGAGCTCTTGGCTACGGCACAATGATTTCATTTTTTTTGTCTCAATTGAGTTTGACACTGTTTGATAAGATTTTTATGAAGGTCAAAAGATGGTTTGCAGTGCAGGAAAAAAAAATACATAAATTTAGTAAATCAAAAGTGTTACATTGCAAAGTAATATCAAGAAAAAATTGGGTCGTTATTTTTCAACTGAAGTTGCGATTTTTTAATAGTTGGCGTTCCTTTTTACTTTTCTGGAGTATTTTTCCACGGATTTCCCTCCTTTTTGGAAAGGGCAATATTCATCAAAACTTTAATGATGGAGAAATTTTTATACAAAGTAATATATAGATATGTGAGTCATAATTTTCCAACTGCGGTTGCACTTTTTTAATACTTGGCGTCCTTTTTTTACTTTTATAAAGTATTCCCCCACGGATTTCACTTTTTGTGGAAAACAGGATGTTCATCAACATTTTTTTTTTTTTTTTAATAATTGAGGGATTATTCGTTGTGGTTGGTTGTTCTGGAGAGAGGATAAATCTCTTCAAAAACTTACGTCGACAGCCCTGGTAGAACTCTTTCAATATCTCAACGAAAGACATGATCAATCCCTGATCAGCCCTGGAAGAACTCTTCCAATATCTCGACGAAAGACATGATCAATCCCTTGAAAAACTCACGTACAGACTCTTGTTTAATCTCTTAAGGAAACCTCGGAGAGACTCGTGGTCAATCCCTTCAAGAAACCTAAGTGACGCCATTAAGCAATCACTTGAAAAAATTCCGTCGCGACCCCTTAAAAATCTCGTCCATAAAGGGCTCGGCGAGATTCTTGATTAATCCCATAAAAACTTCAATTGAGATCCTATTTTCAACGCTTTAAAAAAGACCCCCGTCAAGACAGGGCTCTTTTTTGAAGCTGATCAACCGAGAGTCTTGACTCTCGGATGATCGCTTGGAAACCTCTCGATAAAACTCTGAATCAATCCCTTCAAGAACTTCCGTTGGGAACCCTGGTCGAGCCCTGAAAGAAGAAATTGCAAACCATTTGAGCCGTCGACCTAGACACCGAAAACCATGGAGCCGCCGACCTGGACATCGAAAACCATGGAGAAATGTACCTAGATATCAAAAACCATGGAGCCGTGGAACTAGGCATCGAAAACCATGGGGAAATATACCTAGACAACAAAAACCATGAAGCCGTGAAACTAGGCATCGAAAACTATGGGGAAATATACTTGGACATCAAAAACCATGGAGCCGTGGACCTAGACATCAAAAATCATGCAGCCGTGGACCTAGGCATGAAAGACCATGGAGCCGTGGACCTAGACACCGAAAACCATGGAGCCGTGGACCTAAACATCGAAATCCATGGAGAAATATACCTAGACATCACAAACCATGGAGCCGTGGACCTAGACATCAAAAATCATGGAGCCCTGGACCTAGGCATCGAAAACCATGGGGACATCAAACCTGGACATCAAAAACAATGGAGCTGTGACCTAGGCATCAAAAACCATGGAGAAATATACCTAGACATCAAAAACCATGAAGAAATATACCTAGACATCAGAAACCATGGAGCCGTGGACCTAAACATCAAAAATCATGGAGCCGTGGACCTAGGCATCGAAAACCATAGGGAAATATACCTGGACATCAAAAACCATGGAGCTGTCGACCTAGACATCAAAAACCATGGAGCCGTCGACCTAGACATCGAAAACCATGGAGAAATATACCTAGACAACAAAAACCATGGAGCCGTGGACCTAGACATCGAAATCCATATACCTAGCCATCAAAAACCATGAAGAAATATACCTAGATATCGAAAACCATGGAGAAATATACCTAGACAACAAAAACCATGGAGCCGTGGACCTAGACAACAAAAACCATGAAGCCGTGTACCTAGTTATCGAAAACCACGAAGAAATATACCTAGGCATCGAAAACCATGGAGCCATGGACCTAGCGATCGAAAACAATGAAGAAATATACCTAGACATCAAAAATCATGGATCCGTGGACCTAGGTATCGAAAACCATAGGGAAATATATCTAGACATCAAAAACCATGAAGAAATATACCTAGACATCAGAAACCATGGAGCCGTGGACCTAAACATAAAAAATCATGGAGCCGTGGACCTAGGCATCGAAAACCATAGGGAAATATACCTGGACATCAAAAACCATGGAGCTGTCGACCTAGACATCAAAAACTATGGAGCCGTCGACCTAGACATCGAAAACCATGGAGAAATATACCTAGACAACAAAAACCATGGAGCCGTGGACCTAGACACCGAAAACCATGGAGCCGTGGACCTAGGCATCGAACACCATAGGGAAATATACCTGGACATCAAAAACCATGGAGCTGTCGACCTAGACATCAAAAACCATGGAGCCGTCGACCTAGACATCGAAAACCATGGAGAATTATACCTAGACAACAAGAACCATGGAGCCGTGGACCTAGACACCGAAAATCATGGAGCCGTCGACCTAGACATCGTAAACCATGGAGAAATATACCTAGACATCAAAAATCATGGAGCCGTGGACCTAGACATCAAAAATCATGGAGCCGTGGACCTAGGCATCGAAAACCAGGGAGAAATATACCTAGACATCGAAAACCATGAAGAAATATACCTAGGCATCGAAAACCATGGCGAAATATACCTACACATCGAAAACCCTGGAGAAATATACCTAGAGAACAAAAACCATGGAGCCGTGTACCTAGATATCGAAAACCATGATGATCTATACCTAGGAATCAAAAACCATGGAGCCGTGGATCTAGACACCGAAAACCATGGAGAAATATACCTAGACATCAAAAACCCTGGAGAAATATACCTAGAGAACAAAAACCATGGAGCCGTGTACCTAGACATCGAAAACCATGATGATCTATACCTAGGAATCAAAAACCATAGAGCCGTGGACCTAGACACCGAAAACCATGGAGAAATATACCTACACATCGAAAACCCTCGAGAAATATACCTAGAGAACAAAAACCATGGAGCCGTGTACCTTGACAACGAAAACCATGGTAGCTAGACAACGCAAACCATGGTAGCTAGACAACGAAAACCATACGGAAAGAGAGGCCCAGTATATCTGTCTCTCTCGCTCAGTGGCGCGCGAAGAGTGGGGATACCGCGTTCAGCGGAGCGGGTGACGTCACAGGCCGAAAATGTCCACCAGTCTCGAAAAGGGCGTATGTTCAAGCGCCTGCGCAGACAACTTACGCCTTTCTGACTCCAAGAAACAGGAAGGATCCCAAACCTCGCGTCCAAAATCTTCAATGTTAGATTTCTCTGGATTGGCTGAACGGATTTTGTCATACCAAGGACCATTCGAAAGATAAAAAATCATAGAAAATTCAAATCTAACATGAGATTTTTCCCTCAACCCGTTCTCCTGTGAGAACGATTTAAAATTTCTGTGACGTCATAAAATGCCTATTTTACTGTATATAAGAGTACGGCAGCTCTCGCGCTACGCTTTTCTTTTAATACTTGGCGTCGAGCCGCTGCCGCGTCTCTTGATCAACGCTCGCTCGTATTATTTTCGCCGTACCACCTACACCAGTTTCGCATAAAACATTAACAAAACTCGATGTTTGAGCGAAGAACATGGTGCTCGTAGGTTACGATTCGAATTCTACAAATTACCGCGTGTATGATCCTGTAACGCAAAAGGTTTCGGTAATGCGAAACGTGGTATTTAACCAAAAAATCGGAAAAATTACGCTCTCAGCGAACAGAGAGTCGGACCATGAAATGATTCTACCAAAGGGGGAAGAGGCAGCTTCTGTACGAGAGGAGATTAACTAGCAAGATGGCAAATCAGATTGCGGGAACGGCGAAGAAGACGAGGTGTTTTGGCCAGCAAACGAAGGAAGGGAAAATATTCCGCACGGGTTGGTCCATCAAGCACCAGTCGAGAATGAGCGAGTATTACGCTATCGAGAGTTGATAAAGCGACCAGCGCGATACGAAATCAACGTGGCTGAATATGTAGGCCAAGCAATATAGCTCTAAAATCACCAGATTTTGTAAAAAATACTAATGGCAAACCGCGAGTGCCATTCGACGCGGAATCGCTCCCCGATCATAACTGCATACTTTTCCACTCGAGATTTTCACTACTTATTTTGTTATTAACAAAATAGTGAAAAAAACAGCACTTTTTTTTGTTTTTTGCTTATAACAGACAAACTATTGGAGGAATGTTGTTTGTTCCAAAGGACGAATTATAAAGAATTGAAAAACGAAGAAAATGAGAGGTCAAACAATTTGATCGCTTAATTATTAAGGGAGAAAACTGCAAAAAACCGAAAAAAAAATCGTTTTTTCAAAAATTTGTTACGTCACCATTTTTTAACTTATGGTGATGGCTCTTCGCGAGATAGTTCATTATGATACTTACTTCCTGTGTGCGAAACCCAGACGCTGTCCGATAATTAGTTTTTGCGTAATTGCAATAACAAATTTTTTATGCCATATTTTTCCAAGTCTCTTCTTGCCCTGGAAGTCGTCCGATTTGAATTTATCGAACGGATTTGGAAAGTAGAAAACTTCAGCTACAAAACGTCAATCTTCGTTTTTTGATAAAATGCCGAAAAATGGGTGAAAATTGCGCGCAAACATGAGCGAAAACGGCCGAGCGCGCGAGAGTGGTCGTAGAGTGGGGGTAGAGCAGCGGCGTCGGGGAAGGCGTATCTGAATATCAACAACTTGCGTGCAGCGCGCTTGTATTACTATACGCCTTCCCCGACGCTCTTACTCTACCCCCACTCTACGACCACTCTCGCGCGCTCGGCCGTTTTCGCTCATGTTTGCGCGCAATTTTCACCCATTTTTCGGCATTTTATCAAAAAACGAAGATTGACGTTTTGTAGCTGAAGTTTTCTACTTTCCAAATCCGTTCGATAAATTCAAATCGGACGACTTCCAGGGCAAGAAGAGACTTGGAAAAATATGGCATAAAAAATTTGTTATTGCAATTACGCAAAAACTAATTATCGGACAGCGTCTGGGTTTCGCACACAGGAAGTAAGTATCATAATGA